>VXAL01013061.1:0-21330 GCA_013399475.1 Chauna torquata | reverse complement strand
TAACAGCTTCCAATACACTCCCTATTTTCCTGAGTTACAGTGCATTTTCGCCTTTTCTGTGCAAGCCTTATTTCGGAGTCCTGTTGCTGCTGTAACTTTAGTTGGAGTCTTCTTTTAAGTCTTTGCTCTTTGGATTTGAATTAATAGTTTCTTCTGCCTGGAGCAACTCTTCATTAAATCTTCTTAAGTTTCCTGATTTTTCACAAAAGTCTTGTTTTCAGCCTTGAAGCTCGAGATCTTTTTCAGAACTTGTCCTTTGTCCCTGCTTTAACTGGGCAGTTTTGCAGTGAACCTTTCCTTTCCTTTCCTTTCCTTTCCTTTCCTGTCCTTTCCTTTCCTTTCCTTTCCTTTCCTTTCCTTTCCTTTCCTTTCCTTTCCTTTCCTGTTCCTGCTTAGCATTTTCAAAGCCTACTTGTAGGTTTTGATGCATATTTTTGAGTTGCACCAGCACTGCACTGAGCAGCACCGGAGGAGTTTCAGAGACTTCTGCCCAGCCACTCTGCTGCATTTCTTGTTGCTAATTCCCTGGCATTCCAGGCACAATGACCCTCTGTTTCCTTTAAGCTTTCTTCAGCTCCAACATCTAAATTACCAGCTCCACAGCAGGCAGAATCCCCTTCTGTTTCCTCCTTTGAAATGTTTATCTTTGCACCTACTAATTTAGGTTCATATTCTTCAGCAATGAGTTTGGGAAACCATTCCTTCTTTTTGAACCTTTTTTTCTTCTAGAATTCTTGTAATTGCTATATTGTAGATTTTCCCCCTCTTTTTGCTCTCTCTAAAGCCAATTTTTCAAACATCAGTGATTCAGATTGATTCACTTGACTAAAAAAGTCCAGTGCATTGAAATTAGGAGAAAATAATTCCTTCCTGTGTTTTCTCTCCATTCCTAGGGTTTGTTTCCTATCAAATGAAAAAAAAGTTAAAACAATATATTTACACTTTAATTTGAATGCTAATTGTTTTTATTGTAAGAAGATTTAAAACTTTGAATACCTTTCCTGAGGAGTTCTCATATAAGGCTGCAGTAGGAAACTCACACAGCGAGGTGGTTTTACTCAATATCAGTAAGGGTATTAGCAATGTTACATCATACTAACCAAACTAGACAGGAGCTTAGCTGTATTTTAGCTGTTGGTGTGATATTGGTTTGTTGGAGGAAACATTTTAGGATTATATATTTTTAAACCAAATCAATGTGTATTTAATTCATGCATTAAGCAAAACATAGTTTTTAAATAAAGTAAGCTTTATAGGACCTTTATTTAAAATGTTTACTCTTATGGGCTGAGGACTACATGCTCTGTTTGTTCTAAACTCGCTTCTTCATGTAATCACATCACCACTCAACCTCTTCAAAGGTAGTTACTTTGTTTTAACATTTGCACTGGGATCTGATTTCACAAAACACTGCTGTGATATAGGTACTGGGTGTTATTTAAGAATGGTGGAGGTGTCAGACCTTATTATGATGAGTTACTAAAAAGCTACACATAGTATACAGAGGCAATATATATTGCCTCTGGTAACCCTGACAATTGCCCTTTAATCCTGACCTACAAGATTCCTGATATTCCAGTCATATTCCTTTCTTTGCATGCAAACTGAGCTGACACACAGTTATGCAGAATCATACAAATTTTCCTAGAGAAACAAATTTCTGTAGGAACTTTGATAGTATCTCCAAATGCATATCGCTAAAATCAAAATCAGCACATAAATCAAAGCCTGCAGGAGTGAAAAATTTGAAGTACCTCATTTACTCAGGATTACTTGTTCGGGTATGTTTCATTGCACCATAACTGCTGAACTGAGAAGATTAAACCCAGTTTACTTGCTGTTAAAAATATAAAATAACAAATTTTATCTGGGTTTACATTAAAGCCCCATAAGAACAACAGCATGAGGTGAAATATATTGACAATGGATTATGGTAAAACTTTGTTCTCAGAATTGGATAATCTAACCATCATTTAAAATTTTATAATTAGTATAAAATAGATGTGAACAAGATCTTTGACACAGGGCTTATATTTGCAGATGAGGCAAGGTAATTTCTAAATGATAATAAAAGCTGTAATATTTCAGTAAACTGAAATCAAGCAATTGTGCAGTAATGAGTTCAGAGATGCTTTATTATACATCAAGGATGAATAGCATATATTATGAGTACAAATAAATTGAGAAACAAATGCTGCAGAGAGGATGTCTTCTACTTTGGTTTTCATGTAAACTTCTCACTGACATTAGAGGAAGGTCAGTGTAAATTGAAGGAAGTTTGAAGACCTAAATTTCTGTCCCTGTTAACTGAGGATTAATAATCATGGAATCTATCTTCCTCCTCTGTGTGGTTTTGATCTTCCTGATCTAGCCACTGCTAGAGAGCAGTGCAGTTGTTTCTGTCCGAATTCCAGTGAGCAGGTATCTCCATCTTACAGCTTGTCACTATGCTGGGGTCAGCTACTGAACTAACCCAAAAGGAGTTTGAAGCCATATAGGCAAGGATCTTATTAATCATAAGAGAATGACAGCTTCACCTAAAGTTGTTCCTTCTAGAATAAGACTGACGTGCACAAGGAGTGCATGTAACAGAAATTTGTGGGCTGTCTGTAGTGAGGAGCCATTCAGGGCTACTAGAAGGGAATTTGCAAGAGCGGTACACTCACATAACAAGTGAGAAACAAAAATGCAGCTGTACGAAGGAAAAAAAGGAGAAAGAAGAAAGGAAGAAAAGATTAAAAAAAAACAGGAAGAGGAAGGAAGGGAGGAAGGAAAAAGGAAATGTAAATACTATTATTTATCCATTATAATGCTAAGCTTTGAATCACTCCAATTGTGTACCCCAAAACTCAGCTCCAAACTTTGGAAACTTAGAATTTCTGACTATATTACCAATGAATACAATTAGCCATCACACGTTTGTTTCATAATAAAAGAATGCTGACTTCCAATTCAGCAAGTAAGCTAACACCAAACGGTGAATTTGCATATAATTAAACACTGAAGGTTTGAATTTTCAAACCCACTGAGGATGCAGTATTGTGTAAGGAAAAGGAGTACTTCTGATTTCCAGCCACCACCCTCAGCTGAACTTTTCTGTACCCTTCCTTGTTCAGACTCCAGCCATTGCTTGATGCTAAAGTCAGCCAGTTCAGCTCACTGATCCAATGAAAAATTACCTTTGGAGGTGTGTTGTTTTCTTACAGGTCAGCAACGTGAACCAACACACGTAACTGTGTGAGCACTTGGGGCAGGAATAAGCAGCTGCAAGATGAAAGGAGACTAAAGGAGAGGGACAGAACCAACCTTTGAATTTCCATCCTCCTTCGACACTGAATTGGGCATAAAGGGAATTGCCCTAAGCACTGACCTGACTGCCAACCTGCTATGCCACAGGCACCTCCACAGGAAAGTAACTGTTGATCTCAAAATCCTGGATATCTGTCACAAATCACTCTCATGCTCATCTATGTGAGACTGAGTATACAGCGTGATCTACAGTTTTGAGTCCTACCATCAAAACCCAGAGTTTCTTCCAGTCAAGTTAAATTAGCTCCTCAAGTGGCACAAGTCCTGTATGGGTGATGCAGGACCTGCCTGGCCTTTGCTCCACCGATTTTCCAGCAGCTCTCCAGCAACATGTCAATGTCCCAAACTGTAACTGGAGCTACACTGGTCACAATCTTCACCTCCGGGACTGGCATCCTGTCATCCCAGGCTTGCCCTAAAAATGGGCTTTCTTACATTATGTATACAATACCTCTGAGCTAAACTGATAACTAAGGGGAGCAGAAGAGGAGGGAAGGAGAAATTCATGTTTCCTGCTGCAGCCTGGTCTCAGAGGAAGTCATTGTTTCCTGCAGCTTGGGTAGGGGAACAGTACAAGCCAGCTGCATAACTGCTTCAAGACAGAGATCTATTTAGATAAGTCAAAAGCTGGGTATGACTGAGCAAAGAGCAGTACCGAACATGGCTGGAAAGAACAACACCAGTCCTGCCACCGCATCAGAAGCCACAGATCTGCCACTGCTATGTAGTGGTATTTATGTGTATGCTGTCATGGCAGGCAAACCCATCATCACCTTGCAAGAACACGGTTTGTCCACAATCAAGCCCTGTGTTTATGGAGTCTCCTCTTCCCGTCTAATGACAAGGATGTTGCAGAAGGGAACAGAGAGTGTCTAGACCTCTCATATAAGCAGTGACTCTTTGTGACCTAGATAAGTTTGACCTAGACATAATGTAAGAAGAGAGGAGCACTCAGGTAGGTGTATTTGTCTTTTTCTTAATTTTCATTTCTTCATCCTCCTCTCATACTTTCTCTACCTCGATATTTCCTCCTTTCCTAAAACAGTCTTTTCCAAATGTCCCCAGGCATGGAGCAAAGAGATTGCTTTCTGAAGTGGCTGGTATATTTTGGCATTAAAATCATTCCGAACTGCTTGCTTTCTTTGGTTAGACAGCTTTTCTAGCAATGGAACAAAAATGTCAATGATAAAAAATTACAGTTACAGACTAGTAACTGATTATTGGAAATCGAAATGAGGCCACAGTTTGCCATGAGCAGATCAGGAGAGCACACAGCACACTGCAGAAGCTCTTTGCAGGGTGCTTCGAAACACAGCAAAAGTGCTTCAGCTGAATCAGTGTTAGCTACAGCAAATTTAAGGAAGTGCTGTCATCAGAGTTATAGCACTGAACTGAGCAAAACTTTACCAAGAGGAGCGCAAATACTTAGAACAAGCAAACAACTGGGTGGCAAACCATGAATATGAACGTCTTGCTGCATGTTTAATCACCTGTTCTCATAATTGGTAACACTGCTTCCACGCTCTGACAGCACAAGACTGGAGAGAAAGAAATACATTTTTGTGTTGCTCATCTAGGACTTTCATCATTCTCCATTGGAAGTGCTCTTCTTTGGAAACATGGGTCAGCCAGAAAACATTTGAGACAAAAACTTCTAAAATAAAAATAAATCCAGTATACTGATGGATCAGCATCTAAACTGCTGAAAGGACAGGTGTTCCCTTGACCTGCTGCTACCACTGCCCATCACACTGGTACTGTTTTCCTGCATAACTCAGCTTGCTGTGTCTGTCTTCCCTATTACCCTTAGACTGTGCCACCGTGCAAGCGTCGGTGCTGGCTGACAGCACACCCCAGCATGCCTTTTCCACCAGGCACAGTCATCATTCCTGCTGGCACAACAGTTTAAAATAAACCCCTTTATCTCCCCAGCTTTCACTTGAACCAGGTTAGCTGAACACATCTATGTACATTACTTAATTGAATGGCTTTTCTTAATGAGGACGAGAGAGTGTGCAATACGAGTTACTCTATCTTTAGATCGACAGGGTCAGTAGTCTTTGGCAGAGGGCTGAGATAATAAGCTGGAGGCAGCAATATCTTCAACTGCCCTTGCTGGCTCTGGAAGACAGTATTTGTAAACAGCACAAGATGTCCAAACACACAGTAAAAATAAAAATCTTATGTTACAATCTGAGGAGTGCAAGAGCTGTGTTTCCAAGTGACTGAGTAAAAGAAGGCAATGGGGTTGGCAGGCACAAGCGGCCTCAGGAATCGAGCTGCCAGGTCCCACAGAAGGAGCGTGGCTGTCGTTCCTCCAGTCAGTCGGTGCCCACTCTGACATCTATGGTCTGCAAATGCAGAGCAGATCATCAGCTTGTTCTTCTGGAGAAAAATGTACACAATAAACAAATCACTTTTCAGAATACTGCAAACAACCTCTGTAATGAACCTTGCAATCCAGACCAACCTTGGTCCCACCACCTTAAAAACACTGGTGTCCTGGTGGCTCCTGAACTCGCTGGCAAGCTGGAGCATGAGCTGGGGTTCTGCAGGAAGCAGAACACACGGACAGTATCGCATCCCTGTCACACACAGCCACCGGGACATTCACAGGGGTTAAAAAAATGAATCCTCACTCAGCAAGGCTGCATTCCCTCCTCTTCCTTCCAAAACCAGTTCTTAGCAGTCTTAGCAGCCGCAGATGTAGTGCTTCTTTCGAAGGACAAAGAAAGGTGTCACATAGACAACATTTACAAGAAATTGACAATTTAATTCTAAAGTGTTAGAAGAACGATGTCCTTAATTTCAGTGTGACACTGTCTTATGCACTTACACCCACAAAAAACCTCCAAACCCACAGAACGAAATCGTATAGCAGGAGGAAGAGGAGGAAAAGGATAGCACTGCATGAAGACACAGAGAAAGTTTCCAATTGCTTTCATTTTCCTTTTATTAACTCTTCCCTAATGCACAGTTTCTGTCTGCACCATGAACCACGTATGAGATATGCTAGTCATTTTGCTTAACGTACTACCGGAGGGTGCTCAGACATTACAAGTGATATAGATGGCATGAATGCCTACACAGAACAGAAGATTGTCTGCTGCTAAATTTCCTGAGAAATTAGGCCCGCTCACTGAGTCCACTGAGTGACTTGTTAGCTTTTCCTAGTTCTGAACATTCAGCAAGAATCTTCTCAGGTTTGTGGCTATAAAATGATGCATTGAGAGTTATTGCCAGAGAGAAAAGAAGGGAAAATTAAAGCTTTCAGTATAACTAATAAAAATTGCTTGAATCACAACCAATTTCTCCTGCAGCTTTAGGTAGCACATGGCACAAGTCCATCCTGATAAAATACAAAAAATTCTGAATTATCAAGTCACCTTTTTTTGAGACACAGTTAGGAACCTTTTGGAAACATTATGACAGAACTACTTTTATTGAAATTTCATTTGAGACCAAATATACTTGAATACTAAAGAATGCATATTATTGCAAATTTCACTACAGATATTAGACACCAGCAGAAAGAAAAACCTAACCTGTTTTGGATAATATTGTAAAAGAATTAAATGCAATTCAAAAACATCTCAAACAACTTTCATTATGATGTGTATGTTTACATCACCTTACCATGACTACCCTTGAGAATCAAAGCTGCACTTGCCTGAGCTAGGATATCTTAATTACATCTGAAAAAGTATTTAGGAAAGCAGAATGTTGGATAGGAAGATAAGATACAGAAAATAAAGATATTTGTTCTTAATCTGATTGCTGGAGATGTTTGAACAAACGCTATGAAGGTGAGGGAGCTACACGTACGGATGGACACTATTTATCTCTAGGTCTTTCAGTCCACAAGCTCGCTGTGTAGATGCACCCACTGCATCTTCCCAGAGAGAGCTGCTTGGACAATTATATTTGGTAAATCATCTGAAAACCAAATGCGACCACAGGACAAACACATTTTCTAGAGCTAGTGGGGGCACTGCAGACTTTGTCCAAGGTGGATGAGTTTTCTTGCACGCCTGTCCCCAATACCTAGGAAATCAACCTGAACTTTCCGCTGTACTGTGACATCCTGGCAGCTTGGCCCAGTAAATACCTGAAACCAAACCAGTGCGGGTTTGCGAGTCAGTACTCTGACTTTGGGATTGGCACGGGGGTGTCGTACCTCACCCACACGCTCCTCTCCTACTAGCTGGTTAACTGCTCATTCTCCTCCAAACGCAGCAGCTCTCCCCACTATGTTCTTCTACCAGAACATGATTCAGCCCCTTTCTGAAAACCAGCTGTTCACTGTGACAATTTCTGCTGCTAATCAATGTTTCATTAGTTACGAGGTTTCTCTCTCTCTCTCTCTCTCTCTTTCCAGGACCTAATTTATCACTTTTTAGTCCTACCAGAAGTTACATTAAAACTCAGATATATTTTTGTCCACAAAACCACCTTTTTCTTTCTTTTTTTTTTTTTTTTAATGGGAATGGGTTGGAGAAGCAGTTTTGGTTTGGAAAGCATCCTTCACCTGACCCTCTCAAACCAGACTTGTGAAGAGCTGGACTGTTGTGTAGTTCCCAGATTTCCCAGTGCGGTGGGAGGTTCATCGCTGCACATTAAGAAGGGGTTGTACTGGTTGTTTGACACAGGTGTCCAAGTGAGCAGTGGAGATAGGTGTGCTCCATCCTCCTGGAGAACAGCCCAGCACGACCTTTTGACAAGGTTAATGGAGGAGGAAGTGTCTTCTGTTGCCCTTTCACAGCTGTATAAATTGCACAGGAAAGCAATTACAGCTCTTCATACTAGTAGCTTAAATGTATTTTGCTTTATGTCAGATCAACTAACATAAAATACATTTCTGAGGTATGTAATAAAGGATGTTAGTTCACGCAATACAAAGCTTTAAATATGAAATTATAGAAATAATATTTAAAATTTTTATTGTTTAATATGTATTTTATATGTGCATTTCTTGTGTATGGTGGTGTTTTATCTTGTGCATATATATTATGTCATGGAAATGTGTGACATGTGTGCTATTATTTTGTGTTTCAGCCTCAGCATTTACTTAGCCAAGGATGGAATTAACACCTTGATATAATGAAGGACCTCCAACTTGCATCAAGTAGTGAGTGATTGCTCTGTTAAGCAAAGGCCAAACCTACAAATACTTACTGGAATAAGCCTTCCCTCTCAATTCTTTCAGCAGGTTTCACTGTATTAGATGGGAGCACTCAATGAAACAGAAAATAACCATAGTTAGCCCCAAAGTCCATTTTTCATTTTGATATTACTGATCTGGTGGTGACTCACCATTCCAGCATTGGATGTAGCCAATATTTCAGCATTCCAGCAGCTGATAGAGAAATTGGTTTAATTTAGTTCTGGTAAATTAGAAACACTTTCCATTTCCAAGGTAACAAGAAATCCGAACAATAAGAACAAAGATGTCTTTTGGACATGAACACCTCACGGGTTATTATTTCTGTTTCCAGGTGCCCTCCTTTTGGTCTTGGAGAAATCGGCATTGCACCTTGAGAATACAGGGCTGAATTCTTTGACAAGGGAGGGAGTATAGGGGAGTTATAAAATATCTTAAAAATATCTTGTTTTCCAGGGAAGATTTAGAGGGCTGCGGTATACATTTCAGTACAAAAAAGCATTCATTTACAAACTGCAGTATTTATGTTGGGAAACACATCCTGCTCTTGTCTTCTGTAAGCAAAATGTCTTTATTCTGATGCACACTTTTCTGAAAAAAAGAGAGAGAGAGAGCATTACAGATGCCTCTGTCTGCGTCATGGGAATTTGGCTAAAAAGGGAAAATGAGAACATGAGACAATCCACTGACAAGTGCCATGAAGATTTTCTGAATCAGACTATTTCAAGTTTCGCACACAATTTTTTTTTTCAATAGGAAATTAACAGAACTCCAACACTTGTTCAGAGATAATACACTTTTAATGGAACATTTTACTTTGGGAAATACCTGATTTTCTATCTTTAAGGATATAAGCAGCCTTACTCCTGAAGCACAGAGGACTCTGATGCTGCACCACAGGCTCCAGTGCTTAGCATCAATAAATGAGTCAGGTGTCTTATCTCAGCCTCCAGTATCCCTGAACAACTCTCCTCCATGCCAGCCCATCTCACCCCCAGTACAGTCTCCTGTCTGATCACTTCCCCATTTTGTACAGCCTCACGCCAGGACTTCTCCAGTTTCGTGCACGGTTTTCCACCCAGTAGCTGCTATTGCTCTCACTAGGACCTTTAAAACTACTTTAAACTACTTAAATGTGCAGGTAGGAGGGGAGAGCAACCACCAGCTTTCTTCTGTTACAGTATTGATTTTATCCAAGGCATGATACTGTAAAGCCACAAATTCTAACAATTAGACACTGGGCTGTATCTTCTCTTAAAGAGTCATCATGTATTAGAAGCATATATAAAAACTGGAACAATGATGCAGGAAGAGTAAAGAGATATAGTATTAAAACCAACAATATTTTTTGGTATAAATAATTTAATTTTAAGAATGAGATAGTCCTATATAAGAAATGTGCGTATTTCCTTCTTGAAAAAATTCCAAAGACGGGCTTTGGAAAACTATGAAGTTTCCTAGCAGATACTCAGTTTTCATAGTCTTTTGGAAAGAGTAAAGGCTCCATAAGAACTATGATTTAACTGGAAGAAAAAATAATAATTTATTAGTGTTTCTGAATAAAATTACAAACTCATAGTAAAGCCCTTTTTAAAAGACACTAGAAAAATTAATTTAAAAATTTCTAATTATAGCTAGATATTAAAATAATGTTGGATTTTTATTGTTTGGTGATCCTTAATTATTTCAATGCTAAGAGATGTTCCAGGATTGATTTTGTGACTTTATGAGCAGATATTTGTTAATGTTTAGATATTCTAACAATGTGTTTAACGACATCTCTCTTGAACTTTAGTCTTAACTATATTATAACAAAGCATGCAACTTAAGTTCTGCTACACAAAATACCCTCCATGCCTTAACCAACTTTAGGGTCCTTTAATTGCCTTTTTATACAGAATTTTAGGCTGGGAGGAACAAAAGGATGCACTTTTCACGACCCTGGAACCCTGCGACCACTGGGAAATCAAAAGGGTGGTGACACGAAGGAAAACTATTGTCCACAAAAATAAGCTCTTCAAGGGGCACCAGGAATGCACAATAAAATCCCAGTTTCCTTTGTGTAGCTGTTTATGCCTATGTCTTGCATCATCCAAAAGCTCAATAAAAGATCTAAACTAAAAAGGAATCTTGGTTTCTAAGAAAAATCCATATTCTCTATAAAAAAACTATGTGAAATAGAATCTTTTAAGAATTCATCACCTCTTCACACATTAAATATGTAACTCTAAGTTAAAGAAAATCCTTTCGCCTGCTCTTTGGGAATCAGAGAGGGAGATTTAAAAAGTGATTCTAGCAAATAGGAGCAGATGGGAAAATAACCTGATTTGTCAGGACTGGAGGATTTAGTGAATTTGTTGCCTTCTAACTCTATCTTTACTAGAAGGTAGCAGCATGTAAGAGCTTAATTAGAGAATCAGCTCTACTTTGACCTGAAAATATTTCAAGTAAAAACAAAAAAGAAAGAAAAAAAAAGAAAGAAAAAATAAGATGACTGGTCCTAAATTCTTAATTAAGCAAAGCTGCTATTGAAGCTAGTAGCTTTTTTTTTTCCATTGAGGACTACAAAACATGGCAAAATAGCCATATTTTGCAAATAAAAAATATAAATAAAACTATGTGTGAGCCTCATGTGATAGTCTCTCAAAATAATCTATTATGTCATATATTGTTATACAAAATTAAAAAAAAGTTATTGTTGTTAAAATCTTTTTCAAAGACTTTTTCTAATTCAATTTGAAATCAGCAGAGAGAAAAAATTCCATTGACTTTATTAAGCTTTGTATCAGAGCATTGCCTGGTAATTTTTGCAAAACATTATAATTTTTTTTCCTAATAAAATCTGTTAATAAAAATGTGTACAGGGAAAACATGCAGTTAGAACACTTTTATTTGTGTATAAATATTACTCAGAAATTTGCACAGCAAAATTAAAGTGCTGTGCTTGCAGAGCAGCTTTAGACAATGAAAATGGTCAGATACTACTTGTAAGCAAAAGTGAAATCAACTGATTTTCCTCATTTCTTCTTAGAGACTTACAAAAAAAAGTGAGCAAAAACATATTTGGAGAAAAAAATACAGTTAAAAAGGCTGTAGTTTAAACAGGCTATGTTTATATCAGGAAAGTGGAGAAGTAAAGTTTTTTTAAAGATTATTTTAAATTGTATAATTTAGCAATTAAAATGATTGTGAAAATTTATTTCTAGTGAACAATGCCAAGAGTACTGATAAATTTTATGTTAGTCATCTCTACAGACTTATGTAAAATAATCATTTTAATAAAAGGCAATTAAACTGTCCTGAAAGCAGTAATTTCTGAGTTGCTGATGCACACAATCTTTTTAACTATTATTTTTTGTTGTAGATTTTATAGTGAGAATACTTTATACAATACTTCTAAAACTGATTATGCAAAAGCTGGAACAGGCAGCACAATAAGAGACTGCTGTCTAATAGGCATTCCAAAAACTTAGTAAAAAGCCCAAACCTACAAGTGACCTTTTCAGCCCTGAGGCACGTCATGCAGGCTACAACATTTTGAAGACAAACTGTACTTATTCCTAGTCATGTTTTCAAACAGTTTGTGAAGCGATTTAATGTATTTCCTACCAAATGGAGAATAAATCTATACAGGATTCTGTGTAATCTTGTAACAACGAGTAAAGAAAAGTTTAAGAATTGAAACCATCTTAAAGGTTGATGTATTTTTTCACATTTAATCAAGACTTGATGTTACAGGAGTCACAGAGAGATTGCAAACACAGACAAATCTCAAGGGAAAAATTCATATTAGAATTCATATTATTCTCACTGAATGTTCAGCCTTCATAAAGTTTTGTGCTTTCTGGTTAGTGCTGAGAAGAACCATTTATCTTCTAGGCAAGCCAAGCGCCACCAGAAAATGCAGTGAGCCAGTAGTGGTGATCAACATTTTTTAATGCGGCACTCCTCAGTAGGAATGTAAAAGAATAGGCTCTGTCTAAATGAGTCAT
This sequence comes from Chauna torquata, assembly GCA_013399475.1. Classification (NCBI taxonomy): domain Eukaryota; kingdom Metazoa; phylum Chordata; class Aves; order Anseriformes; family Anhimidae; genus Chauna; species Chauna torquata. The sequence continues at coordinate 8,868 of VXAL01013061.1, read as the reverse complement.
TTAGAAAGGAAAGGGAAGGTCTACCTAAATCCAAATAAACAAAACAGAAAGGCATATTGTTTTGATGCTTTACTTTACAATATGTGTAAGATACGATATCACTGATACATTGAATTTTTAAATTACACAGAGGTTCATATGCAAAATCCTGCTGCAGAATCTGCATTTCTTTTTTACATGGGAATGCATGGTAAATTAAATATATGTATATATATATATACTGAGTATACTCTTGTAATTTGCCTTTAAACTTTTATCTTCCACATTACTCAGTTTTTAAGTACAACAGCCAAAATCGACCATAGAGGTACATGGCAGAAAAATATACTTTAAATCACTAAACAGAGATCTTTTTGCTGCCTTTTTATACAAAATTCTGGGTCCATTATAACAAAAGGATGCACTTTGCACGACCTTGAGAGCCTGTGACCATTGGGAAATCAAAAGGGTAGTGACACTGAGGAAAACTATTGTCCAGAAAAATAAGCCTCTCCAAGGGGCACCAAGAATCCACAATAAAATCCCTGTTTCCAAGAAAATTCAGGCATTTCCATCAAAAAAGACTGGTAAGATAAATAGAATGTCCTCATAAGCCACAGATTCTTAATAATACAAAATGTCTAAGTCCATGGTAAACAAAGCCCCAACGAGAACTAACATCTACTAACTCAGGCTTCTCAAGACCTAGGTCATGACCCAGAGCCTTGTCACAAGATACCTCAAATGCATTTCTTAGCTGAAATCGCATGGAGCTTGTTTTGCACAATATACATTTCAGTTAGAGTTTCACTCCTGTGCAGAGCTCATAAAACTCTTACAAATATCTTCTTGATGACAAATATGATTTCAGCGTTAATAATTGTTGCTGCCATTATCTTTAAAGCATTTCAGTTTACATTAGACCACATGCTGATCTGAATGAAAACCCTATCATGCTAGTTGCTTTCTTGCTGTCTGCCCTTAAATTTTGTGCTTTTTCATTTTTTCCCAAGTTTTTCAATTAATCCATTATGAAACTTTACAAAATCAGTAGTTAATGCATTTTGCTATATTTAATACAAACCCTTAATGCTTCAATTACTTTTTTGTCTTGAATTCTCTTCAGTTTTTTCTAATGATTGTATGGGAGAAAAATATTTGTGACAGATTCAAATGTCAGAATGTAATATTTAGTGAAAATTAAGCGTGGCTATGATGATGAAGTAGTTTGGAGTACGTCTGGTTTTATATTGAGCCATATTTGTAGTAGTAAGCTCATCTTTTTCTATCTGAATCCTGTAGGAGGCAGAAGTAGACAAATCTCTCACTATTTGAAATGGCATGAAGGCATTTTTGTTACTGAATGCCATGTTTTTGCTAATCAGTACTGGCAAGAATTAATCAAACAGGGAAAGTTATACCTACCAGTATTTTTAGTTGATACATACTTTTAAAGTCTCATCCTGCAAATATTTACATGCGCAAGTAACTTTACCCACATAAATAAAGCTATTTACATGTTTAGGAGCTCGCAGAACTTGCCTATAGTTTCCATGAAAGTCTAAGGAAAATAATGTATAATTTTTCTGTAAGAGTTAACTAAAGGGCATATGTAATAGGAGGACTTGGGAACTAGATGACTTATTTATTAACTCAGTTTAGTGTAAATTCTCAAGAGTTACTGCCTCCAAGAACTTCTGTACATTGGCTGTAATTTTAACTTTTAACCTTGCAAACAGTGGTGGGGAACGTTATTAAAGGGACGATGTAATGAGTCTGTTTCAAAGGCTGAATCACAAGAATCTGAATGTTTTCTCTTATTTTTGCAAAGCTGACAACTCTGAAATGTAAACTGCAAATTTGCCTCAACTAGTTGCATATGGCTCATGTTTAACCAGAAGATAATTTAATGTAATTAGGTGCACAGTAAACTATTCTTAAACATTAACAAAACGCGGTGTCCTGAGATATGTAATTTACACGAAAATCTGCCTTTTATCCACATCAATTCCATGTTCTCTGTCCTATTTGGATTAATGAAATTACACCGCAGAAGCATTGCTTTCAAAATAAAGTTAACAGTTTTGTTTATACAGCGGGAGTAAACTCGTGCAAACACGGGGAAGGAGCTGTCTTTCCAAGGCCAATAACTTTAAGTTCTAAAAAAGGACTATGGCAGGAGGGATGGTTTTTGAAAATCTGGTGGAGCAGGAATTGGTTTTGTACCCCTTGCTAGAGGGAAAGGGGAGATAGCGCAGACAGCATAGAGGGCACTGTATCCGTTTGCATGTCGTGGTGGCTGGGAGCCAACCTGCTTAGCTATGCAGAGGAGCTGTTGCTGCGGTGCCGGATCCTGGACTGCCATCGCGCCGCTGAGATGCTGTGCGCCCTCGCTGTGGCTGGCGGACAAGCCGGAGACAAAACTCCATCCCCTTCCCCGGCACCTGGGCTTGTTTGGTCCCCCACACTCCAGGCTGGGGACTGCAGCCTCTGGCTTCACCCCAAATGTCCTGCTCTCTCCCTCTGTTGCTTAAAGCAGGTGGATATTATTCAGGGTTTGGAGATACTTTCCATTTCTTTCTCAGTGATGTACTTCGACCTGTTTGCAGCTTGGGGGCAGAGCCACGCTAGCTGGTGCTGAACGCGGGGAAAAGATGCTTTCAGGAGTTTTTCACAGCTGAGACAGTTTCTGGCAGGGGAATTCCAGCCTCCTCTCCTCACCTAGACATTTTGTCATGGCATTCTGATAAAGAAAAGAGCTCCCCTCCTAGAAAGGATTTTTTTTTCCCCCCAGAAAAGACCATCTCAAATCTTTCTGTGTGAACTCCAGTATTTATCCGCCCTTAGCATTATTTCCAGCCTGGGCTGAATCTGTGGACTTCATTCCTCACAGAAAGCACCTTTTCCCACTGTGCTCAGCTAGACTGCACGTTCTTCCTTGTGCTAGGGCTTGTTTACCTCCCGTCACATTTTTCTTTTCTAGCAGAAAATTTGGAGCATAGAGTAACAGGATGATCCTTTGAGTATGCACATCCAAAAATGTGTTACGCTGCTGTTAATACATTCTCAGTAGGGACCTCGAGCACGCACAACACATTCACTGAAAAAAAGCGCAGGATGAGAGGTGAAATTTTGTGTTATGCCTCTAGCCATAGCTCTGGGAACATATAGCAGCTTTAAGCTGTTTTTATGCCCTTCTAATCCTGAGCTGCTGTGCAGGCTGGAGTAGACCCTAGCGTTATTTTGTCAGCCTGGGGTCTCAATGTGCCTTAACTACGCTGCGAACTAAGCTCTTCCCTGAATTTCCAAAGTGCTATTGCGAGAGGTAGCAGCCTCTCTGAGCTACACCTTCTAGTGCTGCCCAGCTCCTGCACAAACGTTTGGAAGGGAAATCACCAAAGGGAAACTTTGACAAGCTACATGGTGAAATGCCTGTCCCCAGTGGATGTAAAAACTACCTTGCACCGCCCTGCTCTGAGGAGCTCAGCCTAATTGACAGGATTTTGAATTTAATGGCTACATACACTGATTTCTGTCGAGGACGTCTGCTGCCGTGCAGTCAGTGCTCTTGAAGACGTGCTGATCCTCTTGAAGAACGACAGGCTCTGATGTTGCACAGAAGAACGGGACCTCGGGGATGCTCTGGGTGCTGATGGTACCGCACAAAGCAGGTGCACCTGGCAGTTTCAGGTTTAAAGGCTGCCCGGCATCAACGGAAGTTTTGTACATTAAACAGGCAACCTGAGAGCTTCTGTCTGCAAAGTGCTAATGTTTATTCTGGGGGGGAAAAAAAAAAAAAGGGAAAGAAAAGAATCCTAGCAGTGTGTATTGCACGCAACTGTAGGAATTTTCCAAATTTGTCGGAAAAAAGTACCAGCTGTTTTTTTGGCTGTACATGATTATACAAGGCATGTGTACGCTGCCAGTTTTCTCGTGTGTACAAATATCTATACCTCTGCCTCTTTTTAGAGGCTTCTTGTCAGAAACAGTTCTCAAAATCTAGCATTAGCTTGACCTCCTCGAGTGTATACAAGTCGGTCAACCGGGGAAAGTTAAATGTGTTCCTTTTACTTGAGAACGAACTTTTGGATAGAGAGCAACATTTGGACCACGTGACACAGTGGAAAGAGGAGGACAAGCTTTGGGTCTCTGGGTCTTCTCATCAGGTCCTTACATCAAACATTGATAATGTCTGTAGACAGCAGAGAAAAATGTAGCCAATATTGTACCACATCCTACAGTAACAGAGTAACAGAGCTCAAAAAAAAATAATTTTATGTGTAACCTGTAGTTAAACAGTAATTTATTGACTCATTTCTAAAATGTCATGTGGTGTAAAGGAAGTATATTTTGGAAGTACATGTCTCATCTAGAAATGACGTGAGCATGCTCTTAAGCTTACACACTGTGAAGAAGTTTAAACAAGCACCATTCTGCTCCACTGACGCGAAGGAGGAGTTAAGCGCGTACACAAAATTCGGTGCAGGATTGGGACCAAAGCCTCCCCCGACCTTGCGCACTAGCCTTGGACCAGGCTGAATAATCAGTAGGACTGCTCATGTCTCTGAGTTACCCAGCACATGTACAAAGCGTTTCTCTGATCAGAGTCACAGCGTCGCCTGCCTTTGTAACTCGTTTTGATGGAGAGATGATTGCTCCTCAAGACAGTTTTCACGGATTGCAAATTTATACAGCTCTCATTTAAGCTATTTACACAGTTCTAAGGGCCTGAGCACGTATTGAGAGATGTGGCTCATCATGGGTAATACTTTCTATCTCCAATGCCAATACTGATTCTTACAAAAATTAAGATTTACACAAAATCTAGACAGATCACAACACATTCTGATTGCCAGCTGTGAAGAAACAAAATCTATTAAGCAATTTACAAAAGGTGAAGTTCTGCACTGTTACAAAATAGAAAACTGTACTTCACAATTAATATGCAGGGATATATGCATGACATAAAATGACATTATAGATACAAATAATCAAGGTATCAGTGATATTTGGCAAAATTGGGAACCTGACTGGGAAGAATATGTATTTGGAGTGAAACAAAGTAGAGAAGCTGTTACACAACAAAAACCTGATGAGAAAGGTGAGTCTCAAACCACAGAGAGTTTAGTAAAATAATTTGGGAAGGTATAATCCATGATCTTAGCAAAATGGCAGAAGGGTTTGCAGTGTGTCTGTGTTTAACAAGACTAAGCCTATCTATTAAGAATCTGAAAAATAAAATGCATTGGCTGTGTATTCAAAGCTCTGTCTTCAAAGAATTGTTTTTGACATGAAAAAACGCACAACCTGTTACAGGGAAAGTTAATATGGCGAGCGTTTTCAATGCATCAGTTCAATATCATAGAGGGCCCTATCCTGTGAACACAACATGGGTTATTTACTCATGCAAGTAACTGCCTTTCCAGCTAGACAACTTATGTCCAGATTTCAGGATTTAACCCATGTGAAACCAGAAAGAAATACATGCAGAACTCAGTACTGTGAAAGGATGAGTTTCTTTAACTTCCCCTGATGTCAATGAAAGTGGAAGCAACTCACAGAATCAAAACCTATAGAAACTGAATGAAAGAGCTGCACAGAAACTGAATTTCAGCCTGCTGAAAAGGATTGGAAAGCTAAATGCAGAATTTAGCGTATTTACATATCTACTGAACTATGAAAATAAACATGAGACAGAGCTTTTGTTCTTTACATTTACATTTTGTTTTAATAAATGGGTCTACAATAAGTTGTCAAAGAGCTCTTAAAAAGACAGCTTTGAGACATCAGTATGCGGCAATCCTTTAAAGCATATCAGATATACAGCAAATGTTACATTATTTATCACAGCAATCAATACTGTAAAAGAAAAAAAATAAAATTAGACAGGAACTCCATGCCATTACTACACATTTGTTTCTCAATGCAAATAATTTGTCATTTTATATGTAGATTGATCTTATTTAGGGGTGGGTTTAGTGGTTTTATAAGCATATTTCACATAACAAAAATGCGGATAACATAGGCTATCCATTTTTTTTTGAAGTTTCACAAATAAAGTAAAATAAATAAAAATTAAAAGGTGAATGCCAGTTTCAGATCTGTTTTACTAAGACAATGACAAGTGTGAAATCTTTTGTAATAAAAAACTTTTTCTACTATCAGTTATTTTTCACAGAGAAGTGCAAATACATAGAGATTATTCAGAAAATAAACTTGAGTTAAATTTTTCATTGACATTGAGGAAAAATTTGAGTCATAATCTTAAAGTATTTCTTTTATTCTGTCCTCACAAGAAGAAAATAATTTTCATTCTGCATATTTTTCAGCTGAATGCTTTAAAACAAAGACACTTTAGCTGTAAATGACATCTAATCCACTGCTATATGAACAATCCACAGTGTGCAGAAGAGAAAATGAAAACAGATCTGTAAGGAACTCCACTCCTGCAAAGATTTACCAAACTTGTGACAGTGTGAGCATTCTCAGAAAAAGTTAGCGGTCTCCGTAGGATCAGGAGAGTAACTCTGCGGCTAATATGATTAAAGTACTTTCTCTGAAATATTCCTTTGCATTTTTTGCTTCTTTTTAAGATGACCTGCTCTGTGCAAGCATTCTCTTCCAAAAGTATAAAATATTACATCTGAAAGACTCCAAACTTGGCTGTAGATAATTTTTGGGTACTGATTTCATGCTGCTGTTATGCAACTTTAGGGGAATTCCTTCTTAAGACTTTCAAGCATTCTCAGAGTTTTGAGAAATAAGTTAGATCTTATTAATCTGACAGAAATCTCTCCGTACATCAACTCACATGCATCTTTGAACAGTTTGTTCTGAAAAATAATTTTCTGTTTCACAAAGGCGCATCCCTCTCACCTGTTTCTAATTTTCATTTCTTTTCTTTTATGCATCCAGATAGCTCTGCACTATTCACTGAGCTTTCCACTGCATGAAAAAAGTCAGATAATAGTTCTAATTCTTGAAGGAAACAGAAGTGGAAGAGACAGTCCAAGGCAATCCCTGACCACAGTTGTTAAGAGTATGAATGAATCAGTAACCGAGATAAAACAGAATTATCTACAACACCGAGAAGAAAAGTGCAATGAAGGAAACAGAAATATCTTCTCAGCACATATGTGTGCACGATTCAATTATAGGGAAAAAAAAAAATCCAAACTACTGCATCTCTGTAGAAGAAATGAGTGAGCTATATAATTTCACCACAAATGCTGAGTGTTTTTCAAGAAAATATTTCTTCTCTCTGCCCCTGTATAGGAATTATACCTCATTTAGTTTTCATAACGTTCCTCCTAACCTGGAACAAAACCTTACCGCAGTAAGCAATGCGTTACTCAAGCACTACCTTATAAACTATAAATCACATGCATTTGAAAAGACCATCAACTAAGTGCAAAACTTTCTGCTTAGCTCACATGGCAGATGAATGCTTTGGCTAGACAATACCCTTTAAAATATTAAGAAATGTTCCAGTGCTTTTTTTTTCTTTTGACTAATACTTTTTTTTAGCAACTGCTGTATTTGCAGACCCCAAGACTCCCTTCCAAGATACACAAAAATACAAGTCAAAGGTCAGCAGGAGGATGTAAAAATACCATTTAATCTTATCTGTGTAACACTTCGTGTAGACTTATTTCACCATCTTCAGACTCTATTTGTTGAAAGCCAAATTTATTTCTACACCGGCAGAAAAGAGATAATCAATTTGCACCATGCGCAGAGTAAAAGCTGCTACACTTACATGTAACTTTATTGTTTATGTAACATTTGAATAGTAGTTACAATCCAACTTTGCATATTAAATAATCAAAAATATCAAAGCATACGATTCTTTTCTTATATAAAGAAGCTTTCTAGTACTGTGACACGTTTAGTGCTTATTTGCTACAAGTTTTAAAAAAGTTTTGTTTTACACAGACATGAAATATCTTTTACCCAGGAATGTTTTCCGTGCTGTTACGCATACATGAGTTTCTGGGACATTTGTATTTTTCATTACCGTGTCAACACGCTACTCAATTTCTGCACAGGCACTGATAACAAATTTGCACACCCATGCTAAATTATTGACTTCAATGTTGAACATTTTCTTCTGTTTTGCCATTCTCGGCTCAGGACTTCAGAAAGGTACTTTGGCTAACAAGGAGAAAATTTAAATTTTGAATACTCCTGAGCACTCCATTATACAAAACGTCCCCACAGTTCCAAACCAGAAGTCGGCAAATTTGGTATCTGAGACATTACACCACAAAAGTTTGCGAAGAGCAATCCGAACCGAGTGTTTCCACTGATAACGAAGAAACGACCGGCTGTTTATGGAAGAAATAATGAAGCAGCCTCCGAAATGCTCCTGCCTGCAGAGAGCCCTCCCATCTTGTCGAGGAGCGCTTTGACATGGTCGCTTTGTTTCAGGCCTCACGCACACGGGCGCACGGGGAGAGAGGTCGGGCAGCTCGGCAAAACTCTTCCCGAAAACGTGGAAGAACTTTGCTGCAGAATTAAAAAAAAAAAGGAAAGAAAGAAAGAAAGGAGAAAAAAAAAAAAAAGAAATTAAATAGCAGTAAATACAGGCGGGACAAAAGCCCCTTTCTCGTCGCGTACCGAGCGCGGTACTGATAGATTACTCCCCGGTTTCCATGGGGACCTTTTTGTTCTAACTTCAGATACCAGCGATCAGGGCGAAACGAGGCACCTCGAGATTTTTTCGCCGAACCCAACGGCCGGGGCCGGGGGCGGGGAGAAGCGGGGCGAAGCCGCTCACTGCCGATCGATATACGCACCCATTTCCTAAAGACGGTTACCTCTAATCCTTGAGGCACGGCGGCCGCTGGCAGGGCACAATTAGCACATTTTTAGCATTCCAGCGAGGGC
>VXAL01013060.1:2816-20078 GCA_013399475.1 Chauna torquata | reverse complement strand
ATATATATATATATATATAAATAGAAAGAAAAAATGTGTAAGGTTTTTCTTAATACTCTTAGCAGGAAGTTCCAAAATGATGTCATGTGATTAAGAAGACAAAAACTTTTGTTTTAAGGAACTTTTCATCCAAATATTAAATCATTAAAATAAAATGGAAGGATGAGATTTTGGATGAGAACTTATGAAATTTGGGTGAAATTCCATCTTTGCTGCAGATATTCTGCATGAACTTTGAGAACTGATTTCATCTGTATTTGCCTTAAATCCCTCTTTATGAATATAAGGTGATGATACTCAGTTTGTCTTCCTTGGGGAACACCCTAAGAAATGCGTAAGTGACTTAGAGCTTGCCTCCCTCATTTCCCATAATGCTAAAAGAGCAGAAAGGAATTTTTAAAGTGGATATATGACTGTATGAGTGCCTGACAAGTCAATTAATTTAATGCTTTTTTGCAAAGATGGTATTATATGTTAATAGCATGCCAGTAAATAGACCATTTTGAACAAGTATCTTCTCTAACCGATAGGTCTTCACTTAACTGTAGTCATTAGATATGGCATGCTGGAAAAAGGTCTTCACGTTTCTGACTGAGCTGCTCTTGAAAAGTGTTTCTGTTTGCATCAGATTCAATGGGACAAAAGCCATCTCTCTACATTATTACTGTAGGGTCCTCATTGACTGAGGTAGATGCATACTGCTAGAGTATGGCTGTTAGTACGACGCAAGTACATCTAGCATTGTAAGAGATGTATGAAACTCTTGCTTTCTGGAGAGCAAATTCAACTTCCTGAGTAGTACCACTGGGAGAAGGTTGCACAGCAAACATTCGAATGGCACCTAAACCTCAAGGCATGGATGATTATCAAGCGGAACCAGGAGACCTCTGCTTCCTAATCAGTTTATTTATTCTTCTCAATTTTCTCTTTAAACTGAAACTGTTGCTTCCGAATAAATTTAAATATATATATATTTTGAAACGGACAACAGAAAATAGCTTCAATTTCTTTAGGACTGGAGATGCTAGCAATCATTTTTGGTTTGACTGTATCCCTGAATAAGATAATTCACCTATGTTTCAAATCTATCACAAAAAGTATTGCTGTTTTCAGAGATAAGCCTAAAGCTGGAAGTGTAGATCAAGACCAGATCTTGCTGCTGTGGCAAACATCACTGCATAGCAAGGTTCATTATTACTTGTTTTCACAGTCTTTATAGTAGTTGAATTTGTGGAGCAACTTGCACTCTACAAAGGGTTTTGAATGGCTTTAATTAAATGTTGATAAAACAGAAAAGGAATCTTGGGATGTGAAAACAAATTAATTCTGGTCATTAGTCACCTGACAAGCATATTACAGTACAGATTTTTTATAGCTCCATGGATGCCTGTGAAACTGGAAAGATGGTATTCTAAATGGATTCCTTGTTAGCTGCTTTGAGTCACTGTGAATATCACTTTAGTTACCTACAGTCATTACTGAAACAGTTATGTAAAGTGCTTTCAGGGCAATATATTTCCATGCATGTGTCTGATTTCAAAAATGAATCCTGAAAGCTAAACTGTAAAAAATATGGGATTAGTTTAGTACAGTTCAGAAACTGCTGTAAAATCTTGAAAGGAACCAAGTAGAATGTTTTGGTGATATGCAGCTGCGAGCTGCTGTCAGGGACATTGCACAAGTATGTCACATATTATGCACTCTCCCCCTGCCCCCTTCTTGCCTCACCTTTACTCTTTTCTGTTTGTTACATGTCAGATGAAGTTAACATTTAGCCTCTGCTCTTTGCATCCAATATGGTCCTTATATCAGCTGACAAAGACGTAACTCAGGTAATCAAAATAGGGTGAAACCCCATAGCTAAACCATGAGGAATTAGAAAGAGACAGGCTCCTCTGATTTCACACATTGATCAAGCCTGTTCTTTGATAAGGAATCTGGTCTGTGTAAATGGAAAACCGTATGATGTATGTCGGACAAAGTCCTCCATGTTCCCCAGAAATCTGCTGCTTAGGTGTGTATTACTGGGATTATGAGGGACAGATAATGCCCTCTCGCTATGCAAATTCTGTTGGCAGTTTCTGCGATAAGTTGTACCAGATCTGATATTACCTTTATTAATGCTCTATTGCTTAAAGTTGCCTTATGTTAGCTGTTATGCAGAAAACAATTTCTTAAGGTATGTCTCAATTTATCAGCACAGAATGTTACAGGGACTGAAAGATGTTTGTATATTCAGATTATATATATTAATTTGCAGAGAAGTAGCAAAGTGGAGGAGAGCATAAAGTAAATGAGATAAACTAGGCTAGCAAGACTAATTTTTTTATCATAATATAACATGTTGTGATCATTAGATTTCCACCAAGAATGAATTTTGCTTGCTTTTTGTCTGTGGTAGAGCTGTCAAAGAAAAAAGGAGAAGGGAAAACAATGAAACATTTGCATTTTCCTGGCTGACTGACACAGACTTAGAAACTCTTGAAGAATGAGTCTGCATAGTGAGCTGGTAGGAAATTGGTACAACTGACGCCTAGATCAGCTTTGCAGTTTGACTTTCAGGACTTTGGAGCTCACATGAGAAGCAGGCCTGACAATCCCTGGGAAGCCCTGAACAACCCGTGTTAAGGCAGCTCGCTGTGTGCGGCTGCTCGCCCTGATATTCTGTGTCAGTGGAGCTTTGGGCCCCTCTGTTAATGGAAGAAGTCTGCACAGAGGATGTAGGTGATGCAGGTGTCTTGGCAATGCAGGGCAACCAAACTTTTAGTGAAGTTCACTATTTCCATGAAATGTTGCAAGTTGCAAAGAAGGAAAAAATATTTGATCAGAATTTTTCTGGCCAGCTGAACATTATAGTAGGGTGAAAGTTGCCTTACAGCTAAGTGGGAACTTACGACCTTGTGGCGAGTGTATCCTAGTTACCCTTCAAATAATACCATTGTCTGTTTCATAGCACTACCACATGCCTGCCTGGCTGTCAGGATGGCCACTGCATCTATAACTACTGGGATACCCACTTGCACAGAACAAAACCACCCAATATTTTTATGTTATAAACAGAGAATTATAAACTTTCCAGTGCAACAGTGTGCTCTGTGACTGCATTCCACAGGAAATCTGTGTGGCAAAACTTTCGAGTAAAGGACAGAAGAGTAATAATAGCAGCAGCTAGCAACAGGAAGGCTCTTTTTGTTTCATATCCCTGTACCTCTGTATTTAATAGCTGCCACCTACAAAATGGCATTATCTCTGGCAGAGGAGCATTAAGCGGAGCTAAACAAAAGGAAGAATTAGGTTCATTATCTTAAATTGGTTTATCATAGAACTACCTTGGAATATAATGTAATTTTTAAATAGTGCATTAAGGAAATAAAATACAAATGAACAATTCTTTTAATATGATTGACCAGAACAATTCTGTTAATATGATTGACCAAGAAACAAACAGATTGAAATGTTCATTCATTTAAAAAGGAAGACTGATCCTTTGAGCCTTTTCTACTGAATGTAATGCTTACATATAATACATATAATGGCATGAGTTAATATCAATGGCATTACATTGAACAACAAGCACAACATGCTGCTTTGTAAGAGTTCACAGAAAAACAGACCCTCAGGAAGTTCCCACAAAGAATGTTAAAGTCTTCAGCTTCTTTCTCTTTGTTAAAGTGAGACAGTCAGCTTTACCTCGCAAAATGGCAGTTGTTTTTTGCTGGTTGTAGCTCTTAGAGATCGAAAGGGCTGAAATACCAATATGTACAACCTTGCTGTGAAACACATACTGTGCAAGCATAAACTAGCACCCCCAAGACAGAATCGGAAAATTACCGCACTGGAAAAAGAGCATCAGTGTTTCAAAACACACGCTATGGAAGACTCTTTTTCAAGGTCAATGTTCATTTCTTTTCCTCCACATCTAAACCCACTGTATTCTCCAGGCTCATACTTCAGAGTCAGGAGCTAGCAGAGGTGTGGAAGCAGAATGAAAAAAAAAAAAACATTTCTTTTATAGTATGAGATTATGTTGTTATTTCATAATGAAGATTCAGTCAGTGAGCACTGAACTCAGATCTCACTTACTCTTTAAAATCTAAAAAAAACCCCCACCTTATAAAACAGTTTCAATTTTCTAAAATCATGGTTAATAAATTCCCCAGCTGCGTTCTTGTACTATAATACATTCAAATCCACTTTTCAAAGACCCAAGGTGTTATGATGCATTGTGTTTTCCTCTACCTCAGAACTGCTGCCAGTGACAAAGAGACCTCTGCATCCCAGAAAGTCAGCCAGCGTGAATCTCATCTTGCACCTCTTGCCCCAGCGAACCTGTCACCCGTGATGAGACAACTCACAGCAAACCCAATGCTAACTGAAGTAGTGAGACTGAGGGCTGAAAGGTGGCTGTGAGGATGAGAAAACTGCAGATCTTTTCCCCATAACTGAGCTGAAACAGCATGCTAGTCCCATTGCTTTTATGTACATATTTTTGGCAGTAAATGAAATGGAATATGTTGTTTTCTGCTACCACAGAGAGTCATCCAGCACTTCAGTTAGTGAACACATTATTTCATTCTGAGGTTTTACTATTGCCACTCCAGATTCTGGTCTGTCTATAAGGAGGCATAGTAAACATGGTCGATTTAATCCCACTCTATGAGAAAGAAAATAAGTATTTTTTTTATCACACAGAGAAGACTTAAGATTTTAATTGTGAATTCTCAGGAAAACTAACTTTGGCTTGGAGGCTTCCCATGTTCTTTATCAGAAGATCAGAGGGGGAAAATCCTTTTTTTTCTAATCATTCTGCAATATTTTTCTGCATTTAGAGTGGCTCTAAAGCAATTTACATTTAAGGCATTTATGTAGCAGTTTGATTAGGCAGCAGGCACAACAAGCAGTGCCATTTGGATGGTTAATATTTGCACCAGTTGTGGAGTTCTGAGGCATGGAGCCAGAGGCCAAGTGACATTAGCTTCTCAAGAAATGCACTAATCACCTTAGAAATGCAATGCCTGGAAAGTCTTTTTGCATATTATATAATGGAAATTGTAAGGGAGGGATAAAAGTCAAACTCTGTGTACTTACTAAAGGTTATTGACGTAGCTGTGACATCACTGACAGGCAGTCACAAGACACCTCTTGCGTACATAGTCCAAACGCCAGTTGGCAATTAGAGCAATGCCACCCAGGTAGCTGGAAATTTGGTACTCTACCTACAAACACAAACCAGGAGGCATTTCAGTAATAGCCAGCTGCCTTCTGAACTCCATATACAGAAGGTGCTAAAGGACTGTCCATTTGTCTTGTCATAACCAGGCTGGTGTTATCTGAAGGGCTGAATTTTTCTCCCATCTTCTTAAGGACTGCTCAGTTTGAACTGCAACTGAAGACTTGGGCCCACAGATCACTTCTGTTAGGATGCATGTGGTGTGAAGGACTTCACAAAATGCTAGTGGGCTTTTTACTTATGTGGGGAATTCAGTCATCTCTAGACAAGCAAAAGAGAAATGAGAATGTCAGTGAGGTAATTAAGGATGTGGTGGATCGTGTCTCCTCCATACCAACAGAAATCCCAAAGGAAAAGAAAGTATGCCTTAGCTACATGGACGCACCTGATATACAGAGAAGGTCCTTCGGTGAAGCAGTTAAGAGGCATGACGTCCTGACAGATTCACCAGAGGCCAGAAGAAGGTTGCCAGAAAAAGGTTGCCAGAAGCCCAAGCAGAGGAGTCTGGATCTCTCAATACGTGGTATCTACTTCCCTGATATTTGATTTGTTCATTACAGATCAATTGGATTTTCTAGACTGGATTTTCCCAATAGCCCCTTTATGGTCAAGCAAACTGCTCCGTAGAAGGACTTTTGAACTTCCCCACAAAAATTTTACAACAGGAGAGGGGGGGAAGGAATGTAGCCTGTGGTTTTTAAAGCAATTGTTCTTACCTGCTTATATTAAGAGCTGAGAAAGGTAAGGAATTAAAAGAGGAATGCAGTAATTTTCCTGCTAGCTAACAGTTCAGGTCAGGTATTAGGGCTCTGTGCAAATCTGTTAATTTAATTGAAAATCTACAGCTGCCTTTGCCAGAATTCACGACCCGGGTAAACAAGTCCTACAAAGCTTGTAACTTCAGTTAGCAAGTTCACTGCTGTTCAGCTGATGGCCCCATTCTGATATAATTGTAAAAGTTATCTAAATAAAAAGCAAGAAAACAGTAAAAAGTGTTAAAAAAATCTTGATACAGGAGTAAAGATACTGTCAGGGAGTTTTAACTGCTGCTTCTAAGTTATGTATTTTTATCACAGAAGAAAATGATAATGCAGTGGTAAAAGGCAAGAAGATAATTAACTAGATAAGTAGATACAGAAAATATTTAGTAATTGCTGAAGTAGATCAGAACACTAGGTTATGTGCTATGACATCCTGCTTTCTGTTGTGGCGAGCGCTACAGAAGTGGGGAGCCAGGTGGTGAGCACCCCTGGAGCGGTCTGTCCTAGGAGAGAGGTCTGGAATGGGGACTCCAGCCTTCTCTTCATGACTCCACACAGGTATTCCTGGGGGACCCAGACTTGGAAAGGAGCAACCTGGCCTTAGAAGGTGCTCTTCTGCCTTATTTTATCATCAACTTCTGCTTCCACTTCTACTGCCATGCAGACGGAGAATTAATTCAGGAAATGTTTTGTATAGCAAGATGGAAACAGCATCATCCAAAAGTTTATTCCTTTCTATGTATCACGTTTTCCCTTACCCTGCTTTGATCATTGGTTTTATTTTCTGAAGCCAGGGCTGACATCACCCTGAAACACCACATTTTCAACAAAGGACAATATTAATTTCTAGTTCCCTCATTGACTACTCTATTTTGCTAGCACAAGCATTACAGGTAGGACCAGATATTCACATGCCTTTCTCATCCCAAAGGATGGAAATATTTTGATCTCCTGTGTACCAAGCAAATTCATCTGAGGTTTTATGTTCTGAACAGGGACCGTGCCCTTTCTCAGAACCTAGAGACATGTCAGCTTCATCCATGGAGAGAAGGAATGAGGGAGGAATGATGAGCTCTCTCTCTACCTCTACTACCAGCTAACGTCATACTTACTGTACCTCCATCAAGGCAGGAAACACTACCCAAATAATTATAAAACACTGATGTGGTGGGCCTTATCTTATATCTTGGAAGAAACTATTCAACTGAAATTGAGAACATTATTCTCCCAAAGTAGGAAACTCTTAACAACAAGGGAAATAACACACTGGTTTCAGTCCAATAACTTGATGTTCATAGGAGCAATATTAAATTCTAGTTCAGAAAAGTTTTAGACAATAGTGATTCAGATCACTTCTTTACTTCGAAGTCATAGAGAGCTCAGGGAGTTTGCCTCCTAGCTGTGAACCACAGTGTGCAACCACAGCGATGCAATTTTCCATGCAGAAGTGATTAAAATTAGTGTATCTACCCAAAAGGTAATCGGCAAAGATTCTGCTGATATGTGCTTCCCTTTGGGCTCAGAGCTTATCCATGTTACCCTCTGCTTCTGTATCTGCAGTGCCTTTAAAAAGATTGTCGTTACAATCCACCTGGCTGGTGGGTAAATGTCTGCTGGATAGTGGTAGCCTCCTGCCTCTTCCCCAGCACTTATGCAAGTGCCCATGAACTGTGCATTTTATCAACAAACAGAAGAACAGTATTATGTTTACTCTATTAGGAGACCTAAACACTCCCAAGTTTAAGCATCATGCCTGAATAAAACTGCATCAGTGTTTTGCATCTTCCAGGTCTGCAACATACCATGATCAGCTTGACAGGCACTGATCATGGAGTACTCTCAATGAGCACACAATTACTTCTTTGTTACCAGGAATAAAGTGCAAGTGGCAAAATAATTTAAAAAGGAATACTGTTTATTTTGACTTACTAATGCAATTCATTAATATTACTATTTGATTTACTGTTGTTCTTGTAGATATTTTACACACCTCTGGACCTTTCCTATTATCATTAGATCCTTCCTTAGTGATTAGCATTTATGAAGCAACTAAAGGGTAATTGAACCTTTGTCATCTTTCATGTTTTCAGCCAGGAAGAGCCACAAAGGCATTTGTGCCAGTGACTAGCCTTGGCCAGATTGTTCTGATCTCCTTCACTTATGGTGTGTATATCAGGAGTGGAATTTGATGGCAAGCGTACCAAAAATGTTGCCATTTCTGTGAGTAACAATCAGCTCTCACTCTTCTTACATGTGTCTAAGTGAGGAAGGCTGATCGGTAAAGTTGTTGACATGTAAAGCAGCAAGTAGGTTACATCACGAAGTTCAGAACATGGAGTGAAAATGAAAACACGAAATAATGCAAACACAAGAAAAATGAGTTCATGTTTCCAGAGTATGAGATCCTGGAGTTTTCTGGGATTTCCCCCATATTCCTAGAACCCATGGCTTTATAATTCTAAGACAAGACTTGAGAGAAACCAGTGACAACAATTCCACTGACTTCAACAGTTCATGCCTAGCAAGAGATGTATATAGATAGCATCAGTTTTACTATTAAGCAGAAGATTTGTCACCTCATAGAAGGTAGTACTTCAAAAAACAAGAGCTAATGTATGAACTGCGGGAGATTTTCCTCACAGAGTTGTGGAGGGACATTGACAATAGCAGTGTGATATGCTACTTGCTTCAGCTCAGCAAATGATTTTGGCCATGAAACAATGTTCAGAAGAGCTGGAGTCAGAAATGGAGTAAAGGGGAATGGAGTCAGTGTTTGGCAACCGTTACATGCAGTGGGACCTGACCTGTCATCATATCACTTTGCAGCAAGAATGAGACATAAATATGATTTTAGAACAAGAGGTGCTGTGTGTGACTTATAAAGCACAACATGGGCCTTTTACAGCTCCACAGTTGCCAGGTCTCGATGTTTAGAACGAGAGCTTGGTGGGAAGAAGGGCTTATAGAAGTCATTTGCCATTTGAACTGCCTGGCTCAATGGAGTTGGATGGGACAAATAAATGCAATATAACACTTGCAGCCTGCTGAACACTTCCAGCGACTGAAGTAACAATGAACAATTTTGCCAAACTCTTTTCAATTAAAAGAGTATATCTAAAAAAAAAAAAAGGTAGAATATTGTATTTGGTGAGTAGAACAGGGATATTGCACAAAACCTTGCGTGCCATTTCACAGCATGCTCTCTTAGAGGGCTAAGAACGTTTCCCCACTCATGCCATATACCGGGGCGAATATTTGCCCAGGGAGGAGCAGAAGTCGGGGCTCTGCCACTTATAGCACCTCAAGGGCAGACAAGCACACAGGTGTGTGCGTGGGTGGGGAGTTTATAGCTAAGGAAGAAGAATACCGAATGAAGAGATAAACCACACAAAGGGACTATGTTTGATCTTTGTTCTGAAAACTCAAAACCAGTGAGAGCTCTAAAAATTACTTGCTGTTCCCATGTAACGAGCAAATTGGTACAATATTTTGAAAAGGCCCAGGACTCTTCCATGTTTCTTAAGGACAACTAAATGCATGTTGTCTCTCTACGAACAGTAGTCCTCGTCTGCATAGACAGGATCCATTTCCCTTCCCTGACACTCCTTCTGTGAAATTCTGCACTGTGTTAAAATCTTCTGATGCAAGAATTTCAGTCACAGGTCATTCTGTATGTAAGTTTATATTCCCTTGGTTATTTAGATCTGTATATTATACATTCTCAAGCTTTTTACAAGCTCATTTGTGTGTCTCATGATTAAAAAATCTGTTTATGTTTTTTTGCTTGTCAAGACATAATCAGCTTTCATGCTGTGTCTATGTGATATCTTCAATAATCAGTCAGGTTTATGGGGAAAGCAGGAGCAGCAATGCCATACAAAGTACTTCTCAGAGATGAGTCTGAAGCTGTGAACTTGCTTTTCATTCTGCTTCACCTAAAATCTTAAAGCCGTGCGCTGCTGTCAAGGAAGTTTTTGTAACAACCTGGGCTCTGTTAGCTGACTAGCTCCCCCTCTTGAAACTCTACAAACACTGTCACAAAACTAGTCCAGGCTGCAAAGAGAAGCGAAATGAAATCCAGCGGTGCTGTAGTACTTCATTTTTATATTAGTTGTGGATTTTTATTTTCATTTTTTTTTCCATTTGCAGCCCTGACAGCTGGGGAACGGTCCTTTTCTTGCTGTTGCAGCTGGTTTCTGAAGTTTTAAGAATGTTGCAGGGGTTTTGGTGCTTGTAAAAGGGTTGAGGGCTGCAGAGTTCACCCTAGTGCCAGTGTCCAGTGGGGACAAACAGCAGAGCTCCCCAGCTGAAGGTCACTGGAGAGGGACAGTGAAGGACAAGGATGGCTTGGGGACATCATGGTTCAGCTCCACCCTGCAGCAGCCCCTACTCAGGGACTCCAGTGAAGAGGGGGGCAGGAAGGGAAGTGCCCATCTGTGCGGGAGTGCAAACATCAGCTGTGCCTCCTGGGGCATTCCCGCCTGACAATGCGCCCAGCTGACACAGGGAGGTGGCAGCTGTGCCTCCACACTGCATTGCTTTGCTAGGAACGGGGTTATAAACATGGTAGGTAACTACAGTCTGGNTTTTTTTTTTTTTCCTAGAACAGATACAAGGTATAGGCGGAGATTTTGTTCTTGGGTGTCACATGGAGAGACGTATGTGGGTCTGCAGCTGTGAGCAAGGTGTCTTCAGTGTACAGCACACCTCATTAAGTGGAGCTCTGTCCACACAGTTTTTACAAATAACTGTCCCTGCCCTGAAAATTTTCTTTCTGAAAATGTCATTGTAATGTCAGGATGGATAAAGGGCAGGAGGAGGGATGTCTTGGTTTCTACAGAGGGGGACCTGAGATGTGGAGCAACACTCAGACTTCATACTACATTGTTCAAGCATCTTATCCAAAGACTCTTTAATTGAAAATACATTTGGCATCCCTGAAGCAAGGAACAGAACTCAGGACTCCTCCTTTTCTATGGTTTTCCTGGCAGTGGGCTATAAAACCAGGCTCTTTTCATTTATACTTCCTCTCTCTACATGAATCATACATGCTTTCGGATTCAGTGGCCCACTTTCAACAGGAAGGACAGAAAGTGAGACTACTGTATAATCAGGTGAATTTTCTTCTGAGTAAGGAAAGAAGCGGTTTGGACAGTCTTTAGGTTGAAGAGAGCGTGACCCAGTTTCTAGATAAAAGTTTGTAAACAATTGTTTAAAATAGAAAGGACTACCACTAGCTTGCTTTTAAGCTGAATTTGACGCTTTGTGTCATTTTCAAGGGTGTGTAAGTGTCAGGAAAAAAAATGTTCTGGCACTCCAGCAGGCTGTATGTGGCTGTTGCCTTTCCCTGAACCACACTGGAGCAGACATCACAGCTAGTGATACAACCGAGAGTTTATACCCTTCTCATGTGAATGATGTGGCATTTACTCACTTTTCATATAATCCAAATGGTTGAGGTTTTACAGTCTTACAGTCATGCTTAAATCTTTCTGATCAGCCTAAATACATCCTTGGAGTTACAGCTTAGTTGTTTAGGTCTCCTGAATCCTGTGTAAATCCACAGTGAATCTTAAGTGTTGAAATATCTTTCAATATCTTAACTGTGCTGCCTGTCCCAAGTCATCCTGAAAATCTGTAAGAACTGGAAAGAAATTATCCATATTCTTCCCAAGAGTCTCAACCACAAAATGATGTTTCACATAAATTAAATGAGCAGCATTTTTTAAATAAATGGCATACACAAGGATCTCACTGCCTTATATGTCACCTAACTGTGACAGATGGATAAATGTCCTGTTCTGGACAACTGAAACATCCCTCTGATCTGTTTGCACTAAAAACTGTGAACTTTAAACACTGACCCAGTTACAATTAGTAGCTTTTTTTGAAAATCTTAGCTCCCATCTCAAGGATGAAGAAAGACTTGCACGAATGCTTTCAGGAATAAAGAGGGGGTTTAGAGATATCCTCTGAAATCTGCTGAAATACTTGAACTATTGAGAAGAACCGTAAGATCAGTGAAAAACAAAGAGAAAGAATTACAGAATTTTAGTCTCCAAAATGTGTTTCTGTCTAGGAAAATAACATTATCAATGAATACAGAAAACTGCCAAGGGAATAGATTGAGGTAAATTTTGTTTTAATCTCCTCCCAAATCTTTCAACAATATATTATGTAACCAAAACATAATACTTATTTTTAATTTCAAACAGTAATGATCTAAAATCCAAGGAAAGACAGATCTATTTTGCATCCTGTCTTCTCATATCTGTTTTTTCAGCCCTCCGAAAGCTCTCTCTGCATGCTTTTTAAAACAGAGCTGTAAGATTCAGCTTTTCAGCTGATAACCTTAGAGAAGCTCTGCCCACTTTTATCACTCGAAAATATGAAGTTCTAATGTTGTCACAAAAACAAACAGACAAACCCCAAAACCTCACTGCTCCCAAATTTTGCACACTGGAAACATGTCACGGAGTGTGGTGGTATGGCTCAAAATACAGTGCGTTATTCCTGATGCGGTTTTTATAAACTGCACAAATACCAGCACAAATTGAATGTCTGGGACTGCATGCAGGAGTGTTCTTTAATGCTCATCATGTTTAAAGCTGGGGGTCCTCTAGGCAAGAAGCGACTGTCTGGTTTGGAGGTGATGCAAAGAAGGTCATCTACATTAAATGAACTAGACTGGGCTCAGTAATAGAGAGCCATTCTCAGATACTAATGACCATCTGGATTACAGATGCAGTAGCCAGATTGTCTGTTGTGTCCACCAAGTGAGTTGTCTTACCCTGGGAAAAAACTGTCATCTGTCTGTCTTGCCCTGTAGACACGAGCTTTCTTCCAACCTGTCCACATGGATTTACTGGTGGCAAGGTCATCCCGTTCTCTGGAACGTCATTCACTTGCATTTGCTGGCTGCTTAGCAGCTGCCAAAATGTTTGGAACAGAACAGAATGGCAAAGGGCTGAGAATAAGACAGTAAAACTGAAATATTTTCGATTTCTTTCTGGTGCACATTTACCAGTAGTTAAAGAAAACAATACCTATTTATTAGCAGAATAACAATTCTTTTTCCAGCTCTGTTTGTTAAATAGATGATGTTGGTTTTAGGGTGTTTCTCTTCTCTGCTCCCACGCTGTGAAACTCCTTCCCTTTTGTTTAGCAGAATAAGCAAATCACTGCAAGACCTAAAATCGTGTTAAAAATGCACCAGTTTGATTTGGCATTTAATTAACACATTTTTTTGTTTTGTTTTACTATGTGAGTCCTGACTTTACTTTCAGGTTTCCTTCTCATTTTATTAATGCAATTATGCTTTGCTTTCAAATGTGGCCAGATAATCCATAATCTATATATTTCTACTATTTTTTTTTGCGGTCATAGCATCATGCTGTCTTTTATGCAATAGAGGATTGTATATATTTTTCTGAGTGCAAAAAGTAGAAGTTAAGCGTTTCTGAAGATTTTATACTGCTGAATGTTATCCTTGTGTTTGAAATGCACAATTCTGAAGAACCTTTGAGAAGATAGTGCAATACACAAACATCAAACACTTCCAATTATTTTCAGAACTTCCTTATATCCTAGTGAGCACATACAAAATGAAGACGTTACAGGGGCTAATGCTTGGGTTAGCTTCAGATTCCTGAGAAAATAGACCTTCTGGAAAAGGTTTCATCCCAAAATCTACAGGTAGGTATCCTGGGGATTCATTTGCGATTGCCATGGTGAAGTGGTTTTGCTAATTAATTTTGCTAATGGGGTGATAAACAAACTAAGGGAGTCCTCTCCTTTTTGACACTGGCTCAGATTTCATTAGTAGTAGCTTGTCTATGACAGCTACAGGTAAATCCCAGACCGTATTCACTACAAACAGTAAATATAAGGCACTGTGATGCTGTGACACCAGTTTGAGCCCACAGACTAGGGTGACTCATAACTGTCAACCTGACTGTTCAGTCAACTACAACGTGAACAGAGAGGGTCATACTTCCAAGTTACTGCATGGCTTTAGTGGGAACATGCTGTGAAGGATGGTATAGGTGATGGGGAGAGGGGAAGGAAGGAGCAGAGCTACTGTTCCTTACCCTGCCCTGGAAAATGTGCATCTCTGTATGTGTTTAGGAACATGCATTCAGGCATGAATGCGTGTTCTGGATGCCTAAGTAGGTTTACAGTGTTAAGTGTGTTCTTAAGTACCTTGTTACACTATGGTTGTAAGAAACATGGCTAAGAATATAAAGAAGAAAGGGGTGGTGAACAGGAAATAAATTAGGAGATCAAATGAAAAAGGAAGAACGATATGTTAATTTTTGCTCACGTTCTTTGTGGACTGGTAATATAGCCTGTATATATATATTTCTGTGTATATAGATGTAGACAAGTGCATATGGTTAGATATTCAGAAATCCTGTGTGCAGACAGAGCTTTTATCTTCATTACATGTGAAAGAGAACCAAGTGTACGGCTTGAAAAAATCTTCTGTATGGTATTTCATCTGGCATCATCAGAATAGGTGTTTTCCAAGCAGATCAGAAACAGTCTGTAGCTTACTGTGGCAATTCTGTTTGGAGTAAATGAGCTCTTAATTAGGTGAGGGCTGATTTCTTGGCATTTGAACCTCTCAGACTACTTTTCACATTAAAAAAAGTGACTGCTCTTTGTAAAACTTCCTAGGAAGTGGTTACATAGTATATAGGAAAACGAGACTGAAAGAACACACACTTCATCACAAAAGCCATGATGCAAAAGCGAACTAGACTCCGTTTTGAACTTGAACAATTCCACTGAGGTGTCATTTGGCATATACTAGCGAGTAAGATAAAAGAAATAATCAGCTGGAAGTATAGGTGATTCATGGACAAGGACATGAGAGCTCAGACCCAGCCTAAGAATCATTCCCTGATGTGGTAGGCATCACAAAACACACCAGCTTCCTTTTGAAGCTGATTAGTTTCTTGTCCTCACAGCAGCAGAGGGAAAGCTGTTTCTTAGCTCCATGCCAGTGACGTTTAGAAACTATTTATCAGGAACCTTTTTGTGGCCGTTCTATACCCATCTATTTTTAACACTGGCTACAGTCACACTGTGAAGCACATCCACCCCACAGAGTGATCTCTGGTCCCCTGGCCCAAGCAGCCTAGAGTGGCTGATATTCAAGGCTAATCCTCTATAGAGCAGATGAATCCCATCCACACCATATTGCCCATATGGTGCTCACATACATCTAAAACATGACTGTTTTTGCCTGTGGAGGTGGTTCAGTTCATCATATTTAAAAATGTGAGGACTGTGTTGCAAGCCAACAGAATGGTGTTTCCATGGCATGAACTGGAGTAGATGTTGCCTGCTCTGGGCTGTGGCACAGATGCGCAACAGATTCTTGAGGATTCCTATGTTTTGTTTTGTGGTGACTGGTTGATTTCTTCCCAAAGAGATCCTGGAAGTGAAGCAATATTACGTAGAAGCAGATAAGCAGGCAATGAGCACAAAGGAAGGAGGTGAGGAACTGAGCTATCCAGCTATATTTGTACCCATAGCCTTTAGCTTTGGCAGAATTATTTCCCTTGCTAATTTTCACCATAACCAAATTTTTATAGAAATCAATTGTATTCCCTCTTAAGCTGTGTTTTGCTAACCAAACAATACAGGTTCTTTTAGTATCCTCTCATATAATAATCTCCCCTTTGCCCAGATCATCCCATTATCCCTCCTTCATGAACAGCTTTAATGTGTCTTACTGGAATGTGAATTACTGGGCTTTTACACAGTATTGCAGGTAAAGCTTTACATAGTGCTTAGTGAAACAACATTAAGAATTGTTTTGCTTTAGAGAAATATCTTGACTAACATATCAGAATGTTGCATTTGTCTTTTTTCATATTTGTATTACATACCTAGTTCATTGCCAGACTATTTGCAGTGTAGACATCCCAAACTCATGGACTTGTCTAGATTTCTTTCATAATCAATAGAGAGAAATAAGTGATTCATCTCATTCTGAAGAAAAGGTCTGAAAAAGGTCAGATCGATAATGTCTGGAAGTGCCTATTTGTCTCCTTTGACTGCAAAGCAGTCAGGTTGAGCAGCTAGGGGAAATATGTCTACACTATGGACACCTGAAGTTAGGTCAGATGAATGCCTGATTGATCAATAATGAAATGATCATCCTGACGTTCCCTCTTTGCTGTCACTAGCACCTAAGAGCTCCTAACTTGCAGGAATTATTATTGTTATAAACTGTAATTGCAGGAGATTCCATATGCTATATTAATTAGATAATTCATTAATTTCTATTAGCCTGGTCCTCAGGGTTAATACAGCACTTCTCCTGTGTGATATTCCAGTTCTCATACTGGCGGTGTCTCAGCTTTATGTTAGCACCCAGACTGAACTTGTAGGCTCCTACGTTTTGTGCTGTTTGTGAGAGCTTTCAATCATTTGCTCCCTCACAGCTTTTAAGGAATTAATGTCCTTCAAATACAAGTGTCACCTTCAGTACAAACTGTTGCCATCTCCTATTTGGCTCCATTTTTTATTTATCATACTATTTTCAGTTAACATTAAGCTCCTCCATTAACTGACAGTGTAAGAGAAGCTTAAGGACTTAGCAAAGTCCAGGTATATGAGCTACATGTTTTAAGAAGAATTTTCTTTTTATATTAAAAATCAAGGAAGAAATATACTGTTCATTTAAAAGATATTTCTTGGTAATCTGTTACTGCATTATTCCATTTACAATATAACTCCATGGAAAATTATTATTTCTTTCAATATATGTTCTAAACAATGTATGTTCTTGAGGCAATACAAATGCAATCCTAGTTTTTCCTTTCTTAAATATTAGTAGTTTATTTGTTGGTATTTCCTCATGTATTCCGTGAGTTGATCAATTCTATTAATATCCCTTATGAGAGACTTGCAATTTCCTCTGACAATTCTTTCAATATTCTGAATTGTTTCCCCTCACATACATTCTTCAGGCCGAACTCTGTGACTTCTCTGTCTAACTCAGATCTCATTTTTGTTTCAATGCTTTCATTTCTCTTTGCCTTCTTACCTTCACCTATTCACATTCAGTGTTAATTTCATTGAAAACTGGGCCAAAACATTCCTTTGATAGCTAGACTTTATCTATATTGTTTGATTTCTCCTCTGCTATCTCACCCTCAGTAATGAGGAACTCTGTTTCTTCTTTCTTCATCTCTTGCCTATGTGGCTGAGGGTATTTGTTTTAATTTTTGCTGTGACATGTAACTCAGCTTTACT
>VXAL01013057.1:16807-38487 GCA_013399475.1 Chauna torquata | reverse complement strand
TTCGTGAAGGCTGAGGGGAAGGGGGAGGCTGCTCTGTGCTCCGGGGGAAGGGGTTTGCCTTCGGTCCTGCACAAACTGACGTGTGCCTTATCCAGGGAGCCGCAGCCGTGTGTCTCCAGCGACGCCGCGCGTTTCGGAGATCCAGGCCCGGCTGCGGTCCCTCTGTCTCCCTGCTCCATCACCCCTCGTCATCCTGGATGTCACCTTGGATGCGGGAGCCCTGTTAGATGGGACCTCCGGGGTATCCGAGGCCCGTCCGTGGAGACCGGTTGTGCGTCTCTCACGTGGCCCTGCCACGGAAGGAGTTTTTACAGGAGAAATTTGAGGAGCCTGGATCGGTTTTTGGAATGTGTGACAAGCCTTTAATTAAATGCTGCTGGAGCTTTTTCGGTGTGTTCCCAGTTCTGTTGGTGACAAGGTGACGCTGCTCAGTGGCTGGCGATTCCAAGGCTCCGTCCTTCTTGGGACTTCTCATTTCTCCTGCAATAAACCAGGAGAAGCTCCAATGGAGACAAAATGTCCAGCACAGGGATATAGACAAAGGGCATCAGGATCTAACAAGTAAATAAAAAAGCTTGCACGTACCGTGTGCTGTGAAAATGCCAGTACTCGTGACGGTGGTGATAAAATGGCCATCTTTTACAGTGCACCACCCATGTTGGTATTGTAGTATTCAGTATTTTAAAAGAGAAAGGCAAATCAACCTAAAACTGGGTAAGCTGAGGCTTCTGCTCATCTCTGCCCTTTCTCTCCCGCTCCACAGCCATGAGTGCTTGCCTCGAAACGGGTTTTACAGAGACATATTTGAAGGGAGAGGAACTGTAGTTTCAAATTCTGGTTTGCCAGTAGTTGTTGTCATTAACCTGTAGGCGAGCAGCACCAGACTCCTATAAACCTCCTGTAAACCCTGCTTTTGCAGAGTATCAAGGCACGTGTTTTTACAGAGAGAGTGGATTTATCTTGCTGAAGGTGGTGTGAAAATAGGAGGGACTGTTCTTTGCGCATTGCTAACTAGTAAGCAAAGCACACCTGAAAGGAGACGCTGTTAGCTTATGCTGGGAAGCGAAGCTCGGACTTGCCACTTGTAAGTGGAGATATTTAGTGAACGTGCCTAAGCTGGGAACCTTGTTTGTCAAAGCTCAGTTGGCTTTTGGGAAGGACTAGCATTTCTGGAACGCAGTTTTTAGGTGGATTGAGTTGCTCTCTGGAGTGCCTGTTTCCAGTGTTTTTAGGTGGAGCCAGGAAGGACAGTGCTTCTAAATAGCTGTGAGCTCAGTGGGATGAATCTGGACCTAACTGAATGCTGGTAGGGGTTTGGATGTGGATGAAAGTTTCAAGCAAGTACTCAAGCAAAGCATTTCAGAAACTGTAAGGGAATGCAGCATTACAAGCAGTCCCAGCGAGGACTGCTCGGTGGAGAGCCCCCAGGTGCAAAGCAGCATGTTTAAAATCACATGCTGGGTTGGGGGCATGGTGAGAAATAAGCTTCTTATTCCTAGCTCTCTCTTCTAGCTGCCAGCCCGTGTTTCCATTCTGGCACAGCTGCTTTTCTCCAGTGCAGAAACTCATTTGCTCTGCATGTGTGTTTTAAAAATGTATTTATTTTTCCTCTGTAGGCTTCTGGGCCGATCGAACACCAGTTCATGAGGCAGCCAGGCGGGGAGAAATCCTGCAGCTGCAGCAGCTGATAGAGAGCGGAGCCTGCGTCAACGCAGTCACCTATGACTCTATCACCCCGCTGCATGAGGCGAGTCTGCGAGGGCAAACGCAATGTGTCAAACTCCTGCTGGCTGCAGGGGCCCAGGTGTGTGTTCGGTTGTGATCCAGCAGGAAACCAAGCTCCCGTGCCATAGCTGGGCTCTTGCTGTAGTATCCGTGCTGTAGCTACAGCGCTCTTGCTACCTTCTCATCCTGCATTGAGGTCAAGAGAAGCCCAGACTACTTATCTGTTGTAGGAGGGTCCTGGACTAACCTAGAAAAACAAGGCTCTCCAAGTCCACTTCATTTTGATGTCTGAACTTATTTCTGGGGTCTGGATTCACTCCATCTAGCTCAAGGCTCTTTGCTTGTGTATTAAGAGACAGCCTTAGTCACCCTGAGCTATCTTGACAGTCAACAGAGGGAGGCAAGCCTCTTCAGAGGGTGTTTGAGCTTGATGAGGACTTAACTGCCTGGAAGTATTTCTCTCCACTCTTCTCTCCACACTGACTATTGACAGAGCCTGGAGTGACTACAAAATCTCATTTAGATGACTCAAATATCTAAAGCTAGCTGGGATGAACCAAGGCCAGAAGGGGAGCAGGGGACATGTAGATCCTTGAGGGGATTTGTATTTATTCTTAAGTTTCTTCTTCTCTTACTTTAATTTTATTATGCAAACAGAAACCTCCCAGAGTCTTCTGGATGTAGTTGGAGACTGCTGTCTTCAACGGCTTGTGACGTCTCACACGCTAAAGGTGGCTGTCCTCAGAACGAACCTGGTTAAATCGACTGTGTGTGCACCCCATACTTCTTCTCATTGCAAAGTCAGCTGGTTTGTTTGAGTCTGCTCATGAAACTGAACTTTGCACTAACGCAGACGAGGAGTACTTGTACATTGTGTTATGCTGACTCAGTTGCAGAGCTTGTAATGTTCAGCTGGAGAGCAGTAGAGAAGCATTAGGAGGGAAGTAACATCCTAAACTGCAGCAGCTACTTGTGACATTAATGTGCATCTGTACGCTGGGAGTGATACAGACAGCACCAGCCAGGCTGCTGATAGTATCAACCAACTCTTTCCTGAGCTCAGAACAGTTCTAGGGTTAGTAGAAATAAAAAAGTAGGCAAGGGGGTGCTGCCACACAGCAGCCTGTGGGTATGTAACATTTCTTCTGCCTTGAAGGTGGATGCCAGGAATATCGATGGCAGCACTCCGCTCTGCGATGCCTGTGCCTCGGGGAGCATAGAGTGTGTGAAAGTGCTGCTGTCCCATGGTGCCAAGGTGAACCCTCCCCTTTACACAGCATCCCCTCTCCATGAAGCCTGCATGAACGGTAAGCTGGCGTGGTCTTATTTTTGCACAGTTATTTGCAGCTTGTCAAGAAAAAAAAGGCAGCTGCCAGAAGTCTTAAATTGACTGTAAGCTATTATTGGTCACCAGACCATTCGGGCATGAGAAGTTCTCCTTTACATGGACACAACTCCCTTTGAACTCAGAATGCAAAGCACAGGGTATTGGGCAGATAAAGCAGTCCCTTGTGCTGGGCGCTTTTATCCCACATGACAGACATGGGATCAGATCTTAGGCAGATAAAACACCAGCTTCTTGATGCTCTGTTAGAAAACCCTGAGCCAAACCAGCTGCTTTGCTCTTGCAAGGAGAGGGGAGTTTGCATCCTTGCCTTCTGATCCAGGCCGAGATAGGTAAATTGTCCTGATTAGACACAAGATCATCTTAATCAGGTAGTGCTGTCCCAGACCCCTCTGGCTTGTCAAGAGCTGCTGTTGCTGCCCAGGTGACAGCAGCAGTGGCTGGAGGAGGCTGTGAGGTGGGAAGGTGGTGCCAGGGACACTTGGCCAGAGCTGCTGCCCGCTCTGCTCCTTGTCCCTCTCACAGTCTTTCCCAGCTGGAGGGACTGTCTATGGGACAGGAGAAAACTGCAGGTGCCAAAATAATGTCTGAGCTGGAGTGTACCTGCCACTCTCTGCTCACCCCATCTTCTACTCAAGCCTCTTCTAGACATTTGGACCTTAGTTGTGGAGCACCAGCAAGCATCAGGAGTGGCTGTGAAAGCAGCAGAGGCAGGGGGGAGCAGCAGAGGGGTATTTCACATGCAGCTGCTGCTCCAAGCCCCGAGACTCTTCCCCTGGTGGGAGCAGTATTGGCAATGTGAGCCATCCTGAACTGGCTACCCAGAGCAGGAGAAGTCAGGGGTGATCTCAGCAGCTGCTGGGACGGGGTTGTCCCCGAGGTCTGCCCAGAGACCTGCATAAGGTGACTTCTTGCATTGCTTTGGTGTAAATTTAATTCCACCCCAAACTTCCACTTGCACGGACGCAACAGTGGGAAAGCCTGGATGTGAGATCAGCAGTGTCCCCACTAGATGATCATGACCAGATCTCTTAATTGTTTTGTGCCTCTTTCCTCTATGTAAGATGTAATACCTCCCCTCCCACGCTGAAGGCTATGGGAGACAGCGTTTAAGACAAGCACGTAGATACTTAAATACGTAGCTGCCAGCTCCTGCTTAGTTTTTGCTTGTTAAGCCTTTTCCTAAGACTCTACGATGGTGAGTGCCTGCTTTCTCTTAAGTCATATTATTAGCATTGGAAAAAATAAGGCCGGGGTGGTCTTGAAGGTGATCTAATCCACCCAGGGCTTGTTCAGCCATAGAAACAGCTCTGCAAACCACAGGCTGTTTACTGCCAACCCTTGGATTCAGGTTTGTTTGACCTGACTCCCTGCGGAGCCTGTTAGCTCTAGCTTGCTGCCATGCAGATGTGACTCTATTTCTTGTGCCGTGGTCTCAGTCTCTGTCTTACAGTATAACATGTTGGCTCACAAGCATTTGTATTTTGCATCCATCGCCCCAAATATTAAACAGACTGTTCCTGGCTCAAGCTGATCTCAGCATGCCAGGTGCTCCCGTTTGAACTGGATTCTTTCTTTTGACTCAGATCTTCCCTTTCTAAAGGTAGCTCAGAGTGCGTGCAACTCCTCATAGACGTCGGTGCCAACTTGGAGGCCCATGACTGCCATTTTGGGACACCCCTACACGTGGCCTGTGCCAGGGAGCATCTGGACTGTGTGAAGTTGCTGCTCAAGGCAGGTATGGCAGCCGCAGGGTTTGCTTCGGGGTAGGCAGCATACGGCGGTGCCTGCGTGCAGCGTTTCCCTCTCGGTTCTCTGCAGTGATGTTCTTGTCCAAGAGATTATTCATTCACAGCATGACATAGATGACAAAGGTGAAAGGTTTTGCCTTTAACTGAGCAAAGCCTAATGCTTAAGCATTTTTTGAGTGGATGCCTGTCAATATCCAGTTCTTGATGTCTCCAGTGATATTTCTATTCTCCTATTTTAATAAAAATCAGAAATCTTCAGCCCCCTGGAACAACGTTTCAGCAATACCAAATGGCATGCACGCATTCAGTTTTGGTGACATGTTCGCATAAACATTAGAGAGAGATGTTAAGGTTTGATGTTGTGCAAAAAAAGCAGAGATGAAGTCACTTCATGCCTCTGGGAGATCTGGTTAGTGTTATGCCTAGATGGGTTTGCTGGATTTTCAAGTCAGTGTTATATGCTCCAAGTTTCACCTCCCAGTTTTATTGCTGCTAATTTGGAGGGAACTTGGAGCTGGGCTTCTTATTTTTGCCTGTTCTTACCAGGAAGTGGTTTGGCCCAGGGGGATTTGTTTTGTTGAATGTTAGTTGTATGGAAATTACGTAGCTAAGCCAGCCTGTTTTCTATCCCTCCCTGTCCTGGGCACCCATCTTCAGATCAGACTAATTGATTCCTGAGAAATGCCTAGTGTTTAACTCCATTAACTATGATGAGTGTGGCTAGCTCAGATGTAAATACGTCAAAGTCAGTTGAGTGAACTCAGTGAGGTTCAGCTGATAGAGAGAATACCATGAGTTTTGGTGGCATTAGAAAGACTTTTTGTTGTCAGCTTATAAAAGGAAAATTTTCTTAGGAAAAATATCTAAACAAAGACTCGATCCTGCAGTAATGTCTGATGGTGAGCTTCACATCTTGTGAGGCTGGGGTGTTTCTGTTAAAACAGTTAACAAGGATGTCACTGTTTGCCATGAGTGTGATCATTCTGTTGAGGTGACTGGGAATGGCTCTCTGCTGGCTTCAAGCAGCGCAGATTCAGGAAGCAGTTCTGAACTTCACACTCAGCAGCTTATTTACCTAGTAACATTGACTAAAATCCTTTCTCTGGAAGGAAAACATAAAGCCAGAGAAGAAAGCTCATGCATTGCCAGCACTGAGTGCTTGTTCAGCAGTTTGGTTTCCTGTTTGTGCTGTTTTGTTTGGATCTCGTTCTAACCACTCATACTTGTGTTAATAGCATTTTTTTCTCCACTTAAACCACTCCTTACATTTGGGTCAAGTGAGGCTTTCACAAGCAGGTTTGTTTTTCTTTCTGGTCTCAGGGGCAAATGTGAATGCTGCTAAACTTCACGAGACGGCCCTCCACCATGCAGCAAAAGTGAAAAACGTGGATCTGGTGGAAATGCTGATTGAATTTGGAGGAAACATTTACGCAAGGGACAACCGAGGAAAGAAGCCATCAGATTACACCTGGAGCAGCAGTCCCACAGCAAAGTGCTTTGAGTACTACGAAAGTGAGTGAGATATGATCCCCTGCTCTGGGAATTCAGTGACTGCCAACTCCATATCAAGATTCTCAGTCCACTTTGATTTGTAGATCCCTGATCACCTTCCTCGGAAGGTATAGAGTTCTTCGTGGTGAATGTAAGCCAGCTGGCCGTAGGCTAGCTCTGCTTAGTTGTGGTTGAATGACAGAGGTAAGATGGTCCAAATCTTGCCCTCACTGAATTCAGGTCCCTCTCATGTGTCAGCAGGAGTATTTACACTTTGGTGCATTGAGTCAGATCAAGGAAATCACCCAGCTGAAAACTCATTTTATACAGGGCAGGGAACATGTTAAACTTCAGCCGCACTGGCAGGCTGATTTTGGAGGAGATGTTTGACTGAGGTTTGAGGATGGCTTTAGGTCCATCTTTGTCTTGGTTACCCTTTGAGGACCCCAGAGGAGTAATTCACAGAGTGTTCTGTGCATTTGCAGACCGCTGCTCAAACCCACTGCACTGGGTGATCCTAAAAATCTTTTCTGGCTGTACAATCCTTTGCATAGCGAGCACCTTATGACCCTTTCTTTCTCTGACCTCTATTCTCTGTGTAGGAGTTTCTCCTCTGAATTATTCATTGCTCAGATTGCAGCAAAGTGTGCTGTTCTGGTTGCAGCTGAGCTGGGTGAAGAGGTTGAGCCTTACAATGCCATAAACACTTGTTATACCTTGCCAGAGCTTTGTGCCCCCTCGGCTCAGCTGGCAGAACTGCATGTGTAGCTGCTTTTTAATGCCAACTGTTGTTAACAGTACTGTGACAACTGTAATACTGGGTTTTTTTCACTGGTGAGGGGTATGGAACACAAGTCTTATGAGGAGCGGCTGAGGGAGCTGGGATTGTTTAGTCTGGAGAACAGGAGGCTCAGGGGAGATCTCATTGCACTCTACAGCTTCCTGAAGGGAGGTTGTGATGAGGAGGGGGTTGGCCTCTTCTTCCAGATAACTAATGGTAGGACTCGAGGAAATGGCCACAAGTTGCGCCTGGGGAGATTTAGATTAGATATCAGGAAAAACTTTTTCTCTCAGAGAGTGGTCAGGCACTGGAACGGCCTGACCAGGGAGGTGGTGGAGTCACCGACCCTTGCGGTTTTTAAGAGGCGCCTGGACAAGGTGCTACAAGATATGGTTTAGTAACTTAGTGGGTAGTATTGGTGATAGGATGACGGTTGGACTAGATGATCTTGAAGGTCCTTTCCAACCTTGTGTTCCTATGATTCTATGATTAAATTCAGGACTAGATCCAGGACGGATGTAGGTCTTGGAGGCTGGTGATTGTCGAGGCTGGGGGGGTAGGGGTGGCAGCTTCTTAGGTCTGACTACACCCGGAGCAAAGTGCCCGGTTGTAACTCCGCGTGTGTGTGCGTGCGCGTCGACATCTGGGGTCAAGGCTGCAGGCTGCAGGTTGGGGCTGTCTGGAGGGGGCTTGGGCAGTTTATTGGAGCTCTCAGCAGAGCGCTGAGCAGGGTTAATGCAATCCTTAGGCGCAGAAACAGAGCAGCAGAGAACTGCTGGAAGTAGGTTTTATTCCTCTATAGGCCATTGCTGAGGCTTAGTGCAGCATTACTAAGGGAAATCAGAGTCTTGGATAGCGTTCGTGGGTCAGAGCAGATTATCCAGTGGGTGCACTGTTGGACACTGGGGGATACAGGCGAGGAAGGGAACTGGGAGTAGTGCACTGCAGACGTGCTCTGTGCTCGTGGTGGGATCTGCGGTGTGATGAGCACGCCCGTGCCTCTGCAATGCCTTCCCTGGGCCTGGCTGCTGTGGGAGGTGGAGCGCTTGTCAGCAGCGACAGGCTTGTGACGACGGAGGGAGCGATGCCAGGCGTCGCTCTCCTGGGAAGTCTGCACGCTGCAGGAAGATCAGCTGTCTGCTGAGCTGCAGCAATAACATTGCATCCTCTTTTCTCCTTTTAGAAACGCCTCTGAGTTTGTCACAGCTCTGCAGAGTTACGGTAAGGAAGGCTGCTGGGCAGCGAGCGCTGGAGAAGATTGCCAAGCTAAATATCCCTCAGCGATTAATCCAGTACCTGTCCTACAACTGACAGGGGTGAAGGTGACCGGGAAGGACAATATCTTTAGATCGCACAGTATGAAGTATCTCTCTTTCTCTTCTACCTCCCCACAAGAAATGAATTTTAATTTAATCAAACTGGTGTAAATAGTATTTATGAGGCAGCACTTCACGCCCCTTCCTCTTCTCTGTGAGGGATTGTTTCGGCAAATACAGACTTAGGCAAGGTGTAGCATGGACCTGGAGTTACAGCCTCTCCTGGGGTGATCTGTTAGACTGCCGCTGCGTTCCAGGCTGTGGTGCTCACTCTTTGCATGGCATTAGTCTTGCCTAATTTTAGCTGTCTCTAGCCTAAACACATCTCTGTATGATCTAGCCAGGCTCCCTTTGCAGTCAGTGGAGAGAAGTAGATACTTCTAGAGCATGATTCGTCTGTCCTGTTTTAGATGCCCGTGTTAGGATGATACACAGCGCCTTTGGAGCGCCTGTCTCTGCTGCCTGCAAAGGGATGTAGAGGTGATACCCTCGGGTACGGATGTCTGTGTTTCTGAAGTGGGAACACTGGAGCCCACCTCTGAGTTAATAAGTGAAGTGATAACTGCTTACTGCCAAGGGACAAGGCTTGTGTGACCTGTGTGCTCCAGCTGGAGGCAAATTAAGTCCCCAGCAAGCTCAGGACTAATCTACAGGCACTGTAAACAGTTACTGACCTTCCGTGAACTTCAGCGGGCTTTGGCTCACCACCAGCAATGAGGACAAATTGCTGATGGATCAGGGTTGACTTTGCCCATGCTTCTTTCTTGCTGAATGTGAGCCAGCTCTTACTGTCATGTTCCTTTAGGGTATCTCTGTCTCACTTCGAAGCCCAAGCTGGAGGCAGGTCTGTCTGCACATCCGAGGAAGCTACCTTCCGGATAGCTGGTCCCAAAGAATATTTCTCCACTTGCTCTGAGCCACTGTGACCGTTATGTTGGTTTTACGTGCAACAAGCGGCAGATTTGCTGCCCAGTATTGCCCAAAGTACAGCACCCTGTCTGTGTGGCGAGGGCTTGTCCCTTGTGTGGTGGTGCAGCAGATCCCCGTGGCACATACCCACATCTGAAAGGCAATAGCAGGGCTGGGCTCTGCCCTGGGTTTTGAGATTTTTTTTTCCCCTCTGAGTTTGTCTCTTGATTCTGGAACCTCTCCAGAGGTTGGCAGCGGGAGCCAGCCCTGAGTTGTGTGCTGCTGAGTGTTGTGCTCGAATCCTTTGGCTCCAGCAGACGCTGTTGCAGCTTTGTGCTTCGGTGATTTAAACCTTCAGGGTGACATTTATAAGAGCGGAGCCAAAACTGTTAACTTCCTTCCAGATGAGACGTTACATGTTACCTCAAGGCAGCAACCTATGGGATATGTGGTATGAAAGGGATGGAGCTCCCTAATGCCCCCATGGCAGCTCTTAGCACTGTGATGAGAGCAAATTCCTCCTCTGAATGACAGCAAACATTAAGAAATCCCCTGGCTAATGTGGTATCAAGCTAACTCAGGGCTACCAACGTCCTTCATGTTATGAACTAATGCTTGTGAATAAATGTAACTTTCCTCCTGTCCACTGCTTGTGAGCTCTCGTACTCCCCCAGCTACTGTGACAGGGCTCAGCCTCACAAGGGAGGGGAAAATAGCGTAAGCAGAAGGTTAAAGAGCTGAGATAGAACTGAATGCACTTTAATGGTGACCAGAAGTGACTTTGTTACATTTTAATTTTTGGCTAAGCTCATTCCCCCCACACCCCTTTGTTGTTTTTCTGCAGCGTGATATCATGTAGAGCTGGGACAGAAAAGTTTCTGAGGTTCTGCTTTTTATGGGATTGTCTGTTTGTTATTCTATCTGGATTTTTATGTCTGAAATACCAGAAATGTGAAATTGCCGAGAAGCTCAGGGAAGCTCTACAGATGTTTGTTGTGGGATTCACCCCTGTGATTGTTAGGATAAAGGTTTTATATTGTATCTTTCAACAAAAGCTTTCTCTGCCCAAAATACTTGTCTTTACAGGTAAATAAGTATTAGGAAAGTGCCCACCTTACAGTAATCTGCGATGGAAACCCTTCCTCTAAGTTCAAACTCAAATCCCTTGTTAGGCTGCTTTTTTAACATTGCCTGAGCTGTTGAAATAATGAAGTGGTAAAGTCCAAGTTTCCAGTGTAAAAGAAAACAAAAGGTTCCTTGAACAACCAAGAATAAAATGACCAGTTCCTTTTTCTGTCATCTTTATTTTTTTCCTCTCTTTGAAGTCACCTCTCTGGTAGGTTCCTAAAGTTTGGTAATTTTTTTTTGCCTGTTCTAAGAGGCCCTGCAGATGGATGCAGGCATCCAGGAAGGACTTACCGAGAGAGCTAAGCACGTATGCTTGGGCAACAGATTCTTTTCTGGGAATAGCCAGACTCACTCAGTAGCTGTTTTGTCAAGACATCTGCTTGCTGAGGCCATGTCTGGAGGGAAAAGTCTTCCAGTGAAGTCCTCTGAGAGCCAACGAGCTAGAAGACAACACCCGAGTCATCCCGCTGTGTGCCGTGGTGCTGAGGCAGGTGGCCACGGCTGCTGGTGACCTGATGGGTGTCCACCTGTGTGTTCAGAGGGTTTCTAAACTGCAAGTGAAAATTGATATTGAGACCACGGTAATGCTTTTTATCTTGTATCCAACCCATCTAGCCCTCAGTTCTTTTAATCCTGCAGGGATTTCTCAGCTGGTTGTGAAGCATCTTCTGACCTGCTGTGTTTTACAGCTCAGAGTAAAGTCAATGTAAAGTTAAACCAATGCAAAGTTCTGGCTTCTCTTAATATCTCAGACTGCAATTTTTGTGGCGTTTGGCAGTTCCTACATGAGTAAGAGCGTCGTCCTGGCAGCAGGTATAGTCTGGGGAGCTGGGAATCACTGCAGCCATCCCAAATTAAGATGAAAATTAGAAGCTTCGGAGGTAACATTGCCCTAAAAGGGGAGCTGGGCTAGGCAGGAGGGGTCAAATTTGGATTACAGTCCGTCCTGACCTGTGAATTGCCATCTGCAGCACTCCACTTTTGCTAATCCATCCCTGGTGCTTTACTGCGCAGCCCTTCTTGATGGCTTGGGATTGCCTGCAAGACTTCGTGGAGGGCGTAGATGTGCTGTGTGCTGTGTCCCGTTAGGTTGTGCTGGTGTCTCGTGCACCGTCACATCACACGTAGTGGATTGCCAGCATGTCAGACACCAGAGAGACAGTCCTGTAGCGTGGTGCGGAGACAGCTAACGTGCCCCAGCGGGCTGTTAGCTGGCTCTCCCCAGGCCCACAGATCTTTCGTGCCGCTTTCCGTAATGTTTCTGCTTTGGGCCCCCCTTTGGCAGCAGCCCCGTGGGCTGGGAAGGGCAGTTGCAGCTGCCCCCAGGAGATTCCTCCTCCGGTTATTTTTGCTCTGGTTGTTTTTTGTTTCTCTTGTGTAGAAGAAAGAAGGGCCCAGGATGACCTTATCTGCTGGAAGTTTTGTGCGTCTATCCTCAGTGACTTACCCTCTGGCCAGCCCTACGTGGGATAGAAAACTTGGAAGATCCCAAAGCCCCAGTTCACGCTGAGTTTATAGGGACTGGCCAGTGCTGGATTCCTTTGCTGTTTCAGTGGCAGCCAAAGTACCTGTGGGTTTTTGAGGGAGCTTGGGGATTGTTGGGAATGAAGGAGACCGTCTGAGTCCCAGGTTCTGTGAAACTCCGTTGCTGGGGCTACACCCTTTGCTTTTATTTCTATGTCAGGTTGTGGCTATTATTTGACTTCCTTCACTCTTTAATCTGAGTGTCAAATGGAGGTGCGAATCCAACGCAAACAAACCCAAGCGCACCAGGCCAGTCCTGCTTTCATCTGTGCCCTTCCTGGGCTCCCAGAGCCAAGGAAGAGCCCAAGCCCGAGCCTGCACCTACGCGTTAGCATTTCAGACCTCCTCCCCTCTCCTGTGGGTTTCTGCTTCCTGCCCTCTGGCTTTGTTATGGATCCAGCAGTCTGAAATAACCCTGCTCCCATCCGATATTTGGGGAAGTCCAGGTGCAAACAGGGCTGCGCTGTTTCTGACACAGCCTTGCTCCGGGTGCTGCTGGCCCTGCTTATTAACGCTGGCTCGCCCGCGGGGAACTCGATCGTAGCAGCTTCCCTCTAACCATGTGAAGTTGGTCCAGAAAAAACAAGGTGTGACCAAAGCTGGTGCCTTGCAAGAAAGCCTCGCAGCTCCGAAGAATTAACTCCTTGTGCTGCAAGCAGCGGTTGCTTTGCCCAGGAGAGGCGGAAGGGAAGCCACCCTTCTCCCCCTCACGAGTAAAGGATTTGTGCCCGTGGCTGCAGAGGGGCACGGAGAAAACATTGCTGAACCTCGGCTGAAAGAAGCAGCGGGGAAGGGAAGAGTGCAGACCGAGTTTCTTGGTTTTTTTTTTCTTTAATGTCTTCAGGGGACTTTGCACATTCAGCGAAGCCCAGGAGCTGCCCTAATCTCAGCAGCAGCACAAAGACCTCAGTGTCCTTTGGACGTGGCAGCTGAAGCTGAGTAAGGCAGTGGTTGCGTCACGTTCAGAGCAAGCAAGAGCACGAAATACCTCTTCTACCCCTTGATTAAAAAAAAAAAACAACAGAAAAACAACACAGAAAACGAAGATCTTGAGTGTTTACCTGAGCTTTCTCACGCCCACTTCATCACCTCCCTCGCTGGTGCAGGGGAACGCGGCACCTTGCAGGCACTTGCAAGAAGAGGGTGCCTGTCCCGTACGCGTGAACCGAGCCGGGGGGTCCCTGCTGGCTTGTGCTTGCTTGGGGTCGGCCCCGAGCAGCTTCCGCGCTGGCGAACGTCCTCTTCCCTCCCTGGGGGGGGCTGGAGCACCAGTTGTTTTCAGGCAGGGCTTTCGAAGGCTGAGGTGGTTATTTTCAAACTTAAAGCCGGCAGCGAGGCACCGAAGTGTAAAGGAGGAAAATTTGATTTCTTAGGACGTTTGGAAACCTCAGCTGCATCTGCGTGGCACCTCCGGGCTTACCTGTGCTGTAGCTAAGGCCAGGTCCTCCTGCCGGCCACGCTGCAGCAGCGTCCCACCCTGAGCTGCAGTGGGGACAAAATCCTCACGTCTTTTGCAAATAATAATAATAATAAGCTCATTTTTTTCACCCAACAGCACAGACACAGCTTGTGCTTTGGCAATCTGTAATCCCAGGTGCCCCGCAAATGTGATACCCCAATGCTTCTGTGCGCTTAGGGACCGAGGCGCTGGGCTTGGAAGCACTGACCTCTGTGCAGAAGGAGTCCGGCATGCTAGGGAGACGTGATTTGTGGTTACGTGTGATTTTCTGATTTTTAATGGTTTCTAGCACAACCATTAAAATGGTTTTTAACGGTGTCGTGACGGTAATTTTGGGTGGGTGCCGCACCGCGGATGCCGGTGGCGGTGGGCACCCTTCGTGTAAAACTGGCCGGAATGTTACTCGTGATTTAAAAAAAAAAACCTCTCTCCGAAACCTCCCACCCGTGCCCGGCTGTGTTTCTTCCCTAGATGGCTGCAGGAGGTGTGTTTGTGCTGCGCGGGCGCCCTGCCAGCTCCTCGGCCTCATCCGCTTCATCCCTGATTGCAGCCGGGCTGCAAGCGACAGCGAGGGATGCTGACGTGAGCGTCAGAGGCCACGACGTCCCAGGTCTCCTCTTTGCCCCCTGGGGAAATGCCCCGATTCCAAGTTGCGAGAGCCGACCTGTTTAAAACAAGGCTGCACCTTGGTTTTGGGCACCTTCTCACACTTTTTTTTTTTAATGGAAGCTGCCGGCTTTCTGCAGGCTTGTGTGGAGGTTGGGCTTCTTGCGTTGCTGTTTATTTGCAGGGGGGTGCGGTGATTTGGGTGGTGATAGCTGAGAATTGGAGGGGATGCTGGAGGAAAGGATGAAAAGCCCCAAAAATTCAAAGCCCGCACGTCGGGGGAGTTTCAGGCCCTGGTTCCCTGATGAAACATGGGGAGAAGAGCTGGGATGGGGAAACCTCTTGCCCCAGCAGTGCCGCTCTCCCCATCAGGAATCCCGAGCTGGCTGCCTCCGAACCTTTGTGCAGAAAGACGAATCCTGCAAGAGCTGCACCAAAGTGCCCCCTGAAACCCGCCCGGGCAGCTTCCCGTGGGCCGCGAAGGCTGCGTGCTCCCGCCAGCCAGAAGTTCTTCTATTCCAGCTCTTCACTCTGCACACATGGACCCCGCTTCACCTGTGCGTTTTTTTTTTTTTCCCCCTGATTTTATTTTTCCTAATCCTGCATGAAAATTAACAGCAATGACAAACCGCCCCGGCAAAGCAGCCGGGCTCTTTCCTAGCTCCGGGCTTCAATTCGCTGCATTTCAAAAGCTTTTTTGAGTTCCCCAGATCTGTCAGTAATAAAATCCCCTCTGATCTCAGCTCGGGGTGTGGAGGCGTGATGTGTTTTTGGGGAGAAAACCAGGAATCGGGTGAAGGCTGTGTGAGCCCAGACAGTGGGTGAGGGGAGGGCAGGGGAGCCCTCATTCCACTCCCGGGCAGGGGAAAAGGCCCCAAATCTCCCCTGTCCAGGCTGTGGTTCTGGGGGGCTCCCAGCATGCGGGGCTGGGGGGCAGCATGTGCACGACGGCTGAGCTCACCGCGTGATTTATTTCCCATTAAATGCCCCGACTCCGGTTGTGGCTGCATCCCCATCCCCATCCCCATCCCCATCCCCATCCCCATCCCCATCCCCATCACCCCTGCGGGGATGCTTGCACGGCGCCGGCTGCTTTTTGGGCCGACAGAGCCAAATCCCGGCACTTTCCCCTGGTGCCAACCCTAGATGACATCCCTCGAAGCGGCAAATTGATGGACGCGCCCGCAACCGTCCCTTTGCCACCCCATGGCTCTGCGGGTCCTTGTTGGGCTCCTGGGGGACTCGGAGTTCCCCCGAGACGGCCGGGAAACCCTCCCGGCGCCTGCAAAGCCCTGGTGGGCTTTAATCCCCTGCCAGCCGGGCGGGCTGGTGCCGCATCTGCCCTCCCGGCCACGCTCAGCGCATTTCACGCTCGGAATTTGATAACCTGACTCTCTTGGTAACTTGAACTTGGGAAAGCCTTTGGTTTCGGGAGGAGGAGAGGAGATCTGTGAGAGGCAGCGGCAGCTGGGGGCTCCGAGCCCCTCGCTGGGTCTCCTGGTCCCTCTTGTCCCCATCTCCTGGTTGCTCTGGTCTCTTGTCCCACCTGTACCCTCTCCTGGTCCTGCCATCTCCAGATCTAGTCCCGCTTGTCTCCTGGTCCCACTCGTCCCCATCTCCCAGTCCCACTTATCCCTGCCTCCTGATCGCCAGTCCCTCTTCTGGTCCCATTTATTCCCCATCTCCTGGATGCTCTGCTCCCAAGTTCTGGTCCTGCTGTCCCCTCTTCTTGTCCCACTTGTTCCCGCTCCAGGTCCCACTTATCTCTCTCTCCTGACCCAACTGGTCCCATATTCTGGTCCCATTTGTTCCCCTCCCGTGGTCCAATTTGTGCCCAACTCCTGGTCCCGTCTCCTGGTTCCACGTGTTCCCT
Source organism: Chauna torquata (assembly GCA_013399475.1). Taxonomy (NCBI): domain Eukaryota; kingdom Metazoa; phylum Chordata; class Aves; order Anseriformes; family Anhimidae; genus Chauna; species Chauna torquata. Next base: position 22,579 of record VXAL01013057.1, on the reverse strand, counting down.
CTCCTGATCCTACTCATCCCTGTCTGCCGCCGCAGACCTCCCTCTGCTCCTTCTGCTTTGCTCATGGAAAAAAAGGCTCCAATCGGCCCCCGTGAGCCCTCCCAGCCCAGGGGAGGAAAATGTTATTAATGTCCCCGGGATGGCACCGGCGATGGCTGGGATGGGATTATTTCCTGCAACTCAATTGACAAAGAAAAAAAAAAAAACAGGGCGAAAACAACCATTCCAGTTCCAAAACCTTTTTACCCCAAAGCAAATTCCCCATTGGGTGCAGCACGGGGCTCAGCTCCTGCTTTGGCCCCAGACGGCACCGTTCAGCATCGGTTCGGCCGTTCCCTGCCTGCTGCGGAGGAGGCTTTGCAGCCTCGCCTTCTCCGCCATCCCGGCCCAAACTGGAAAACTTCAACCAGAAAACTGCTTCTCCCTCCATGCTGGGGGTGCTGGGCTTCCCCTAACCCCACCTCTTGCATGCTCTTGGCCCCAGAATGGTTATTTTTTGGCCAAATACGTGAAGTGATGACGATGGTTCATGCTGGGGCTGAGCAAAGCAGGTTGCAGGCAGCGCTGTGCCGCAATGCACGTCCCGGCCATGCCTGTGCCGGGGAAGCCTGTTTGTGTGGCCGGGCTGGAAGCAAGGACTTGTGGCCTTATTCCCCCCTCCCGCATCCCACATCAGCTCTTTTTTTTTGCCATGCTTAGTTATTTATTCCCCTCTCTGGAGGAGAACCCAACTCAGCTCTCTTCCATGGACATCCCTCTCCCTGCCAGCCTGGAGCTGCAAAAAAAAAAAAAAAAAACCCTTTTTCCCCACTTTTTCACAGCCTCCCTTTTTTCGCAGCCTCCCCTTTTGGCAGCCTCCCCTTTTTGCAGCCTCCCCTTTTCACAGCCTCCTTTTTTCACAGCCTCCCTTTTTCGCAGCCTCCTTTTTTTTTTTGCAGCCTGCTTTTTTTTTGCAGCCTCCCTTTTTTGCAGGAGGGGGGTGGAAGCCGGTGGGGGAGCCAAGGGGCCTCCCCTTCCCATCGGCCACAGCGTTCCCCCGCTGTACGTCACATTCGCTAAGAGCAGAGCTCTTGCCAGCTGGGAGGCAAGGAGTCTGTGGGAGAGGGGAAAAATGAGGAAAATGGGGAAAAATATCCCTGCCCTTCTTTAACATCCTTCGGGAGTGCTCAGAAAAGCTCCCCGGTCCCACCCAGGGGGGCTGCAGAGTTGTTTGCCCGGTGCTCAATTGATGCGTTTTTAAAGCCCTGTTGCCAAAACATTATTAAAACGCTGCTTTTTGCTAAAATGAAAGGGAACGGGGAGAGTTTGGGTCTGATTCAGCAGCACCATAGCTGAAGTGTCTCCCATCTCCCCTCCCTGTGGCAGGTGATGCTGCGGGGGGGGAGCTCATGAGCTGCATATCTCCTAAAACCATCATTGTAGAGAAAAAAAAAATCTAAGAAGCATAATTTTAGAGAAAAAAAAAAAATCTCCTGAAAAGCATCATTGTAGAGAATAACTGCATCCGGTGCAACACGGGCTGTGAAAAGGGGGACACGTGTGTTGGAGTGAAGAAGGGGGTGGGGGGGAGGAAGGCAGGTTTTAGCACCCCCCCACTGCAGAGCGGCCCCATGGGATTTTGGGGAGGAGATGGCCCTTGGTGTGGGAGGAATGGGCTATCCCAAGTCCTATCCAAAGGGGTCCCCCAGGTGCTATCCCATGGGATTCTCCATGTTCCATTCTAGCTGATCCCCATGTCCCACCCTAGATGAATGCCCAGGTGATTCCCCCAAGTGATCCCCCATTTGCCACCCCACATGACCCCCCCCAGGTCCCATCTTAGATGATCCCCCAGGTGCCTTCCTGGAGGATTCCCCGGGTCCCACCCCAGGGGCCCCACCAGGTCCCACTCCAGGTGATCAGCCAAGCCTCCTCCTGAGAGATCCCCCCATGTCTCATCCCAGGTGACCACCCCCAGGTCCCATCTTAGATGGTCCCCCAGGACCCACCCCAGGTGACTCCTGTGTCCCACCATAGGCAACTCTCGTCCAGGTCCCATCTTAGAGGATCACCCAGGTCCTGTCCCAAGGGATCCTCCAGGTCCCACCCAGATGATTCCCCCAGCACCCATCCCAGGTGACCCCCCAGGTCCCACCCCACTGTCCCCATCCCCGGGTGCGGGGGACCATCCTGACAAGGTTTTGGGGTGGAACAGGCTGGTTTCTGTACCTTGGCACACCATGGCCACCCCTTTCCGCCCCCTCAGGCACCGTGTGCATCACCCACGTCCACTCAATTAACTTAATCATTAACCACAGCCGGATCCGAACCTCCCCGTGAGTCAAGGTGCGGCCCCGCACGGGGGCAGGCAGGGTGCAAGGTCCGGGCCAGATCCTGCACGCTGCATCACCTCCTTCCTTTCAATTTGGGCCTCAAAAGCCGGATTTGGGGAGCAAAATGCCCTCCCTTGGCGATGCCAAAGCAAACGGCGCGAGCAAGCCGGTGGCGCCGGCAGAGATAAGTGTGGTCCTGCCCCTTCCATCCGTCTGTCCGTCCACCCTCAGCGACACCAGCAGAAACCTCGCCGTGCTCCTGAGAGCCAAACTGGGGGAGAAATGGGCAAATCGGGCACTTTCCCCAGGATGGAAACTGATGACGAGGCTGCGGGGCTGGCGTTCCTGGCTGGGGTCCAGCCTCCCGTTAAAGGCCATCATTAAGAAAAAACAGCCCAGATCGAGCGGCGTGAAAGTGCGCCAGTAATTAAACAACCCCAGAATAGGAGGAGAAAAGGTCAAGCCTAAAAATACAGTGCACGGTTTTGCCTCTGAAGCATCGCAGAAATAAATCACGTTTTCGGGAAAGTCTAATTTTAGTGGCTCGAGTACAATAGCCTGGTGTGACCCTGTTGCTCATTCCGATCGTGCTGGATCGGGGCTTTTTTTTTTTTGCCCAGATTTGCCCCTCTTGTGTCTGCTGCAGGGCTGTGTGCGTGTTGCGCGCGCGAGCGAGAGGGTAGCGCATGGTGAACGCTCCAGGTGCTGGCGCTGCCGGGTAGGGGTGGAGCGAGCGTGGGCGTGCTCGGCGCTGCCGCGGTCATCCCACCATGCAGATGCCTGCCTGCTTTTCCCAGAATCAGGAAAAAAGCCAGGTTTGCCAAAAAGGCGAGGTCCTCGTGGCTGTTGTGCACCCTCAGAGCCGCGATTTCCCCCCTTGGAATGGTTTTGCCCCACTTACACTACTGCTCAGCTTGCTCATTAGTGGCTAAGCATTAATAAGACCCATTAAAATTAATTCTTTTTCCAAACACTCCATATAGAGAAAGAAAATCGCTCCAGCTGGGAGCGGGAGAGCTGCTGCAATTGGGTTTCACCTGCTTCGTGGGGAAACAGAGTCACAGGGAGCATTTTGGGGTGGATTATGACTGGGAAAGGTGAATCCTGTCCTACCTTTGTTTGGGATGGGGATTTGGGGTAAATCCATCTACCAACACTCCTCTTGGGGTGGGGGGACAAAAGGCCCCTCAGTGCTCTGGCGTTGGGGCGAGCTGGAGTGTGGGTGCAGCCGGCTGCCCCCAAAAGTGACGGAATTTTGGGGTGGGGATGGCCACGACCCAGGAGCAGGGTGCTGAGCAGCCATGAGGGGCATTTTTCCAGCCCATGGGGCGAAAAGATGGGGGGAAGGAGGATGGGGGTGATAAGGGTCCCATCCCCAGCCCTGTCACCCAGCCCAAGTGCACTGACAGTGGCTTTTTTTTGGAGCGGGGGGTTCTTAGCAGTGGCCCCAAAGAGAAGCCGAAGGAAGCTCTGGCAGCCACCCAGACATGGGGGGACGTTTTATTGTGCTCGGCGCGGTGCTCAGGGATGCGCGGTGGCCACTGTCACCTCTACGGACACGAGAGGTGCATCCCGGGGAGGGGAGGGAAGCAGGAGGGACACCCCCATGTCCATCAGCATCCCGGGGGGAAGCAACGTCCCCAGACCCTCTCCTGCTGGGGTGGGATGCCCGCATCCGACACAGACGCTGGCTGGCGATGCTCCGGCTGGGAAAAAGGACGATTTTCCAACCAAGGATGGCAGAAAAAATGCGGTGGGGGATGGAGGGGCTGGGGACCACCATGGCCTCTGTTCCCTATGAAGAAATGAAGGAAAAATAAAAAAAGCACCGTGAACATCGACTTTTCCAACCACCAGCATGAGTTGCAATGCAGGAGGCGCTTGGGGTGGGGAGTGAGAAATTTGGGGTGCTGTCGCGATGGGGAGGGTGGACCCCTTGGTCCAGGGCTTTCCCTGCATGCAGGGTTGGGCACGAAGCCGCATCCCAGCAAGTTACCTGCGGGATGGGGATGAGGGTCACTTCTCCGTCATCATCCTCACAAACTCCTCGTAGTTGACCTGCCCGTCGTTGTTGCAGTCGGCCTCCTTGATCATCTCGTCCACCTCCTCGTCCGTCAGCTTCTCGCCCAGGTTGGTCATGACGTGCCGCAGCTCCGCAGCGCTGATGTAGCCGTTGCCGTCCTTGTCGAAGACGCGGAAAGCCTCGCGGATCTCCTCCTCGCTGTCCGAGTCCCGCATCTTCCTCGCCATCAGCGAGAGGAACTCGGGGAAGTCGATGGTGCCGCTGCCGTCGGCGTCCACCTCGCCCACCATGTCCTGCAGCTCCGCCTCAGTGGGGTTTTGCCCCAGCGAGCGCATGACGGTGCCCAGCTCCTTGGTGGTGATGCAGCCATCGCCGTCCCGGTCAAAAAGGGAAAAAGCCTCCTTGAACTCGGCAATCTGCTCCTCTGACAGCCGCTCGGCCATGGCGTCCCCGCTCCCCGCTCGCACGCAGCTCTGCCCCGGCACGCAGCGCCAGCGGGGAGGCGCGGATGGGGCCTCCTCCCTCCTGTCCTCCTTCTCCCGGAGGAGGAGGAGGACGAGGAGGAGGAGCTGGGGCTTGCAGGAGGCTTCCTGCTCCTTGCTCGTGCAGGTCCAGGCAGAGCCCCGCTGCCGATGTGCTCCTCGCTGATGGGGACCTGAGTCAGCCGTGACGCCTCGTCTGGGCTCCCCGAGAACGGCCGCGTGGCCCCCGGGGAGCTGACGGGGCCGCGCACCAGGTGAATTTCATCACGAGGCTCACGCCCTGCTTAGTCAGGAGTTAACCCCGGGCTGAGTGAGGGTTAACCACTTTGTAATGTCCTGCTTTCATTTTTTGCTCATCTCTTATGGCGGGAAGTGCAGTGGGGTTCAGAAGCATGTGATGATGAGGTCTGTTTGTCCGTGTTCATCCATCTGTCCATGCATCCAGGCAACTGTCCGTGTGTCCATGCGTTCACTCAGCCACCCAACCATCCATCCACGTATCCATCCTTTTACCCAACCACATTGCCTTCCATCCATCCATCCATCCATCCATCCATCCATCCATCCATCCATCCATCCATCCAGTCAACTAATCATCCATCCATCCATGTATCTTTCCATCCATGTGTTCACATTACCATCCAAGTGCCCCTCCATCCCTCCACCCATCCATCCATCCATNAAGTGCCTATAATAACCAAGTGAACTTCACCAGCCCGGCCAAGGAGCAAATGGAGCAGATGAGCAGGCTGCGCAGCAGAAGATAGTTTGACTTTCTTGGCTACAGGAAAATGGCACTACTTTTCCCCAGTTTACCCCAGTGAGGAACTAAAGCTGTGGGATTTGGAGGAAATGTTACAAAACAGAAGCAACCCATGGGACTATTTGGGATTGCATTGGAATTGGGGTCTGCAGGTGGGACAACATTTTGGAGGCAATCACCATCTCAAGGAAA
>VXAL01013057.1:2055-16736 GCA_013399475.1 Chauna torquata | reverse complement strand
TGAGCCGTGCTGGGAACCTGTCTGGCGAGAGGCACGGTGCTGCTCGCCCCGCGAGCGCGTTTCGGGGAGGGGAGGCCCTGGCAGCTCCTCTTGCGCAACGAGCTGCTCCCTGATTTTTCTAATTGCCTGCACTTGCTGTTCTGCTCCAGAATGAATCAAAATCGTTGTGAAAGAGCCCCAGGTGGCCACGTGTGGAGGTGGGAAGGGGGAGCTGGCTTGGAGGTGGATGGGAGAAGCAAACCCTGTCAGATAACTGGGTGTTCTTGAAGCCTGGGGGGATTAAGGTNGTGGGCTGGGTGGGGGAACCAGGGCCGTCTTCCTAAGGATGAAGGGGTTGCTCCATCCTGGGAGTCCCTTGGTGCTGAGCAAAGCTGGAAGCTGCCAGGGGATTTGCTTCTCTGCCACCTCCCCGTCACCAGCGCCCATCACCCTCCAGCACAGCACCCATCACCTCCCCTTCTCTAGCACCCATCACCTCCCCACCACGTCCCCACCACCAGCACCCGGCACCTTCTCATCACCAGAACCCACCGCATCCCCGTCACCATCACACATTGCCTTCCCTGTTGACAGCAGTCACGGGGAGAAGGTCAGGCCAGCCCTTGATTTTGACCATGCTTAACTGCGCCCTCATTAGCATGGCAGGCTAATTAACCTACTAAAACTGCCTGCTTGCCCGTAAAATCCTGTGGTTTATGGCCAGGTCCTATTTACGACATCTGAGACGGGCCATGGGGCAGGACAGGAAAGCAGCATCGGATTGCCCTGGGCTGTCTCCAGCTGGGGCTCGAGGGGTCGATGCTTTGACGGAGGAGGGAGAAGACACCGGTGGGTGCAAGCGGCCGACGTTAAGGCCTCACGAGGCGTTTTCCAGGCAGCTTCTCCTCCCAGCACCGTCCAGCTCAATCCCAGCATCTGGCTGATGGGCGATCTGATCCATGAAATGGCTAAAAAAAACCCCAAATGAATGGTTAAAAGCACCCAGAGGGATCACCCAGAGCCTGCGTGGCCTGTAACGCAAGCACAGATGTGTGCAGATGTGCGCGGCAACGTCTGGGTTTGCATTTGCAGACGAGGCGGGGATGGGGGGGAGGCTGAAGAATTCGTGGAAAAAGAAAGTTGGAGGCGGAGAACGAAACCGCTCTGGCAGGGAAACCTCCGTGGGGCCCCGTGCCCCTGCACGAGCTGCGGTCGATCCCGTCCACGTCCATGGGGATGGGGAGGAACCTCCACAAAGCCCAACAAAAATTGCATCGGGGCTTGAGGTGTGAAATGAGACTTTGGAAAGGGTCTCCAGGGGAAGGCAGCTGCTGGGTGTAAAAATCAGGCTTTGGTGGTTTGTATTTTAGGCATCGTTTCAACGGAGGGTTCCAAAAGATGGGGGCAAACGGCAGGGTCCGCAGGGCTGCGCTCCTGAAGTCGGGCTCTTCTAGCCCGAAGGGACCACGGTCCCACTTCTGCGCCTGCCAGATGTCCCTGCGGCGGAGGAGGGAGGCTGGGATTGGGGTGCTGGGGATGCTCGGGACAGGGATGTGCAGGGGTGGTGCTGGCTCTGCTCAGTGCCCGAGCTGGGTGGAACCCCACAAGGTAAATACGGGGCTGGGGAGCTGCTTGCCAAAGGCGGAGGTGCCCATGAGTCCGCTGGGCACGGGCACCCTCCCTTTTCCTGCCTGTGATGGGGACATCGCTGCGGCCGGGGTGGCCAAGGATTTCGGGGTGCGATGGGGCTTGGGGACACGGCGCTGGCGCAGGTCCCCCTCTGCCCTTGGGTGTTTCCTCCTGCTGTGTCCTGGTGTCCCCCTGTCCCTCGGCAGCAGGAGAGAGGAGAACACGAGGGCGAGGAGAGAGCTGGCCAGGACCCGCTGGAAGCCAGGAACGCCCGGCGTGTTTAGTCTAGCAAAGCGAGGGTGGAGGAGGTGGCCGGCTGCGGTCTGCACATTCATCCTCGGGAGCGCGCGGGATCAACACCAAGCGGGGAGAGGAACCGCTGGGACTTGGGGGGGGAAATGAAGTTCTTGGCTAATTCACCGTCTGTTGGCTACACGAAGACCAGACAGAGGTCTGTCCCTGGCCTGACGTGCGGGAGGATAAGCAGGCTCGCTGCAGGATTTCCTCTCCTTTGAGGATGAGCCATGTGCCCCCGCAGCTCACTAATGCCTTTTTTTTGTCTGCAAAAGGAGCCTTTTTTCCAATGTCTTGCTCCTAACCCCTGTGTGGAGAGGGCTGAGCCCCCTCTGGCTCAAAACTCAAATTCAGGAGAAAAATGTGGTGCAAACCCTGGCCCTGTAAACCAGGTCCCTGCGGCACAGGGCCCTGGGGACGCAGCGGGAGACTCAGGGGAGCCAGCACGGAGCTGTGCGCGCTCCCCCCGGAGCAGGAGCTGTGCCCAGACGCTGCCAGACACGGTCAGCCCGCAGCTTTTCGGGAGGGTGGTGGCGGTGCTGCGGCTTCGTCTCGCCGCCCATCGTGGCTTGTGTCCGGGGAGGCACAGCAGGGTGCAGCAGTGCCCTGCGAAGCTGCCCCGGCAGCGGGGGTCTGGCCAGCTGGGTCCCCCTTCAGCTCAGGGAGGATTTCTAAATGTTTGCTAAATGGGGATCTTTCTCCCTTTCAGTGCTGCGGGGTGGTCTGAGAGCTGTTTTCGGAGTAACACGTCATTTCCTTTAGTTTTTGTGTTTAAAGAAGTGTGGACTATCGCACCCAGATCTGGTTTCTTTTCACGAGCAGAGGGCAGCCACAAGGTATCATCACTTCACGGCCCACGGGAGGAACAGGCACAAGTAATTCTTGATTGGGTATCAAAGCTAAAGATGAGAGAAGTGTGTGCAGAACAGCAAAGACCTTTCGGTGCCCCGTGAAGACAGGTCAGGGCAGCATCCCCACTGCTCCCTTTTACCCCAGAAACCAAGGGGTGAGCCACGGAGCTGTGCCATTTTACAGCACCCGCCTGTTGTGCGTGGAAGGCAGCGGCCGTCAGTCGAGCCGTAAACCGCTGGCTCTCGCCCTGCCCAGCTTCAGCCCCAAAAAGAGGAACCGTGACAGAAAAGAGGATTTAGACAAAGCCACAGTTTCCTCATGGGGGCTACAAGCCCCAGGCCCAGCGTGTGCCACAGCGGGCCAGGTGCACGGAGCTACACCCTTATCCTCGTCCTGATAGAAGTCAGATAACCCCCAGTGCATCAGCACGTTCCGCCCAGGCAGCAACTCACACAAGGCAAGCAAAAGGCTGTCAGGAATTTAATTGTACTTGGCACTTGAAACTGTACAAGACATTTACAGAGAACCACACCGTTTTGCGTCTATGTACACCCTCTTCCCATTTCCAACAATACTGGCCAAACAGTTGGCGGACAATAACCCTTTACATCCAAGTCACGGCTCCTCAAGCCCAGGTTTCTGTAATGCTCGAGGACGGGTGTTGTGGGATCATGTCCTCACCATGTCACCATCAGCCGTGTTGCGGGAACGACCCTTTGGCTTCGATCAAAGCTGTTACCAGTGCGTTACCTACAACGCTTGGCAGCACAGTTTCCAAGCTGGCATCTCACACGAATTCTTTGGACCGCTAGAACATGGCAGTGTCGCCGTTACGAGTATATACAGCTCCTATCTCTTCTGTCCTTAACTCATCAGCTTCAGACTCTTTTCTCTACCTTCCTACCACATGCAATATCCTCTTGGCTGCCTCCAGCCCTGCCTCCCACTGCCTGTGGAAGGCAGTTCATTTCGAAAAGACAACAGTAACAAAAAAAGCTACTTTCACTCCCTGCTATTCCCTCTAGCTGCTGCTCTTCTTCCCTCCCCAAACCCTTTGCAACGTGCCTAAAACCTTCCTACGCCCCATACAACGCAGTTCTCTTTCAGTAGTCCAGAGCACACACAAGCCACGTACGCCGCTCACGGCGGCCGGCTGGCAGCGGTGCGCTGAACGAGCCGTCTCCTGGTGCTAAGGCTTGCTTTCGCTCCGCAGAGCTGTGAGTGACGTGAGAAGCAGTATGTACACGCACGCCTCTGAACAAGAAGGATCAAGAACTTGAAAGGAAATGCCAAGTCTGAAAGACTAAAGATGACACAACAACAAAAATACAAAAGTAAAAAAAAAAAAAAAAAAGCCAAAGAAAACCAAAAAACCCCAAACTTGAAACAAAACAACTAATAAAAAAAAATTAAATATGTGGCAGGTTACAAGAGTGAAAATAGGAATGTACAACGAACACACTAAGATGAAAGATTCCAGTAGGTAAATTGAGAACCTGTTGAACCTGGGGTCTGTTTTTTTTCTCCTTTTTTTAACATGGAAAGTCACATGGATGATGATCACTGCAAAACACGCACTGTTCGAGACAAAAAGAAAATGTGATTTCAGCTTTTGAGTCCACTTTAAGAGGACTCTTGCAGCATTGATCCAAACTGACTGCAAAGGAAGATGCTACCAGGCTCGTGGCGATGGCACAAACTTCTGCCATCTTCCAGCCTCAATCGCCACACGTGGAAATCTTTCAGAAACCAAGGTGTGCTCTTCAAAAATCTGCCGTAAGCGGTCAAAAGCACGAGGGCTTCTGAATCACAGACTAATAGCGTAAAACCAGGTTCAAAGTGGTTGCTTTTGTAAAAACAGACTCCAGTTCAACAGTGTTAACTGTATGCCAGTAGCTGCCATTACAACATAACAAAAAGACACTTCTGTTCAGTAGAGTAAACCCAATCATGCTCACATTACAAGAAAAATGTACACGTTATTTATAAATAAACAGTCTTCCACCAGGATGTTGCTGGGCTCCTCTTTACACTAGCGTTTCTTTCCGCTTGCTGCTTAGCTGCTTCTCCCTGGATTTCCTGTGCCCAGAGAGTGTTCTGTGCATTTTCACACCCTTGGCTTCCTCCGAGTCCAGGATGGAGCTGCACTCAGCTGTGCTCTCGTCAAGCTCCATCTCAGTTATGCCAGACATGGCAGACTGCCTCCTCTGGGCTTTGATGTTGGGCACAGAGGGGTTGTTCTCCTCCGACTCTTCGCTGAGCTCCGGCAGCTCCTTCAGCTCCGCTGCGGCAGCAGTCCGCTGGAAGGGGGCAATGGCGGTGCGGATGCAATTAACCCACTGCTGCTTGTGGAAGATATCGTTGGCCTGCAGCGTGTGGGACTGGCCCGGGGAGGGGTCTTGGAAACGAACTCGGAAGATATTTTTAGCTGAAGGTAAACATAGGAAAAAGCAGATCAGTTCCTAGCTCAGTATTTAGAGATTCCATCGCTAGACAAGCGAGCCAGCCTGCCCTGCTCTGCTTCAGGGAAAGCGTTCAAAATCCCACAAACAATCCCAGAAAAGCCCCCAGCACAGACACGCTGAAGTTGATGTTTTCTAATCTTAGCGCCGACTGCAAGGCGCCATATGAAAGTTTATGGTCACCAGATACAACACTGCAAAGCCCAGCAGTGACAGTCTAAAGGTGGACGTTAACACATCACATGTCTGCTGCGCACAGGGATCTACGCCCAGGTGTAGTCTCTCCTCACCAACTGATCCCCACACGGATGGACTGGTTTGGTCTGTACCTTTATCTGAATTGCCAAAAGCTCCTCGGAAGGATCCTCCCATTTTCACATCGCCGTCCTGCAGGTCTTCGAGGAGCAGCTCCTGGACAGGGATCGGCTGCCTGTACACTTGGTAGGACTGACGCTCGTTGCGAGTGACTGGCCGGGTCAAAACCAGGATGTCTTGGAAGAGGAAGACGTAGAGTTTCTGAAAGGGAAAGCACATCTGAGTATGAGCAAAGCATTGTACTCTGTATGCAAAGTGATTACACACCCTCTGGAACTCAAGGCCACGTTATCTGAAGTCTCACCTACATTAATTGTCTGACAGTTTTCAGTTACAGTGACGAAGGGCCCTGACGGTGGTGGCATATACAGGACTTAAATCAACATATTTATTATCTTATGACCCTTAAAAAGTGAATTATGATTTGCAGATGGCAAGGATAGGATGATTAGAAACAATATCTTTCCCGACTATACAAAATGTTTCTTGCGTCCTGCAATGTAACGGCCAAATTAAACAAAAAACCCCAAACAACAACCAACCGAAGAAAAAAAATAAAGAAAACAGAAAAAGATTTGACTTTTAAACTCAGGTTACTCCTGTAAGCCAGAACAAAAGGCAGCAAACCCTTGAGTACAGCAGGGTCTTTCAGTGCTGCTGCAGCGGGAGATAAACTCTTGGCAGTTCATCTCAAAGCCAAACAGGCTTTTGCAGGAACACTTTTGTTTGGAAGAGCTGAGCGCCAGCGTTCACAATGGGGAATGTCAGAGCACCTGAAAGTAAACAGCCGGCAGGAAATCCCTTTTGATGGAGTGCTAAGGCACAGAGCACACTTTCTACGGTAATTTTGTGCTAATTATTTTCCAGCTTCTGAAGGCCAATTGTAAAACTGTCAGCAGGAAACTTTCCCTTACACCCTGAAATGCAGTCTGCCATCAGGTCCTTTTTCTTCCACCTTTTAAAGTTTAGCTAATTGTCTAAAGTAGCCCTAAGAATGGAAGGGCTCCTGGTCCTGCTATGACAGACAAACAGTTTCAATTGTCTCTAAGGGAAGGTTTTCAAACCTGAGAATTAATTACCATGAATACGAGGGACTTACATGCCCATTTTTATTCTTCAGTTCCCCATGGCACAGTAAAGCTTTGCTTCCTTCAATCCTCGGGTCCTTCTGCTTCTCATCCAGGTACTCCAACTTGTCAATGTAATACTGGCACTCCGACTCCCCCTTCTTCAAGTTGATGTCTGAGAGGACTCCTTGGATTATAGATATCTATAAAACATAGCATTTACAAATGATTAAATAGGGAGCTACGCTTGCATATCTTCCCTTTACGTGTTGTTTAAAAAATCCCCATGATGGAGTCCCTGTGGACTGATCGCTCAATTGCTTTCACAAGGGGTTACAGTCACAGATTTGTGTCCTCTGAGAAGACCACCCCACAAAATTGCTGAGGGTTTAAGAAAGCTTTCTGGAACTCCAGAATGATGTGGTTGTGTCAGAACAATGATCACGAAATCACTATTACTTACGGCTTCTTCCAGAATCTGGATATCAGGATGGTCTTTGGGAGTGTGCCTCAGGATCTCTTTTAGGAGTAATGGGTATTTGACCAGTCGACTTCGAGGAATGTCCAAAAAGCTCCAAAGGTCTAGCTTGCGGCTGAAAGGAGACTCGAGGCAGCGCTGAAGGAAGTCCTGCACTCTCCTGTCCTGCTTCTTCTGATCCAGAAGTGCTTTGGCTGCCAGCTGATTGCTACAGTAACCTTTGTAGGCATGGAGTCGTGGTAACTGCAGGAGAACAGAAAAATGTTGAAGAGTCAAATTCCATGCAGGAAAAGCAAATCACATTAACATGTCAAACTTGGGGGGTTCTACTTCCCTTACTGCGATCTTGGCCCAATAAAAAAGCTAACAGATTATCTTGTATATGTAGCTGGTATTTTGTGAGGAGAACAAGGGCATCCTGCATACAATGCCTTTGAAGTTCAGATGTTTGAGATTAACAGTGATAGCACTATTGAAATCATATCAGTTGCAAACAGTCCAGAAGATATAGACATTTCAAACATAAATCAGTAAGTAATTGCAGTCACACCAGCATAAGTCTCTCGGATGAAACTGCAGCCCATTACAGCTGACAGAGTCCCATTGTTTTCAGCGTAGTCACAATTTCCGCTTCAATCTTTCACTCAAGGCCACAAAAGCCCGCAGCTTTTCGGCTTCTAGCTTTGAATGTTCTTTAAGCTCAATTATTTTCAGCTTGGTTTCTGCGAGTTATGTACTCACCCACTTCACAAGAATGGGCCCAATCTGCTCCACCGTTCCATCTGGTTTTGTTGCTTCTCCTAAACTTGCCAACAAGTCTGGAATTGAAACACAAAAACAGAAATTGCCACAATGCCCCCGTAAACTACTCTAATGTAAGAAAGCATAGAGTGCAACTCCTAGTCAACGTATTAGGTGAAAACGATCCAGTTGTTCTTACCTTCATGCAGAGGAATGTAAGAATCCAAGTCCCCAAATATGTGGGTGAGTTCCTCCTCGGACATGATAGACAGTTTCAGCATAGGATCATGATAAGCCTGTCAAAGAAAGTCAGTATTGAAATACATTCAGATCTCCCAAACCCAAAAGCTGACACTGTAAGTGCTGAGGGACGTATCCAGTGCAGGACAGACTTCAAGTGAAGCCGATTGAAACAGTAACACTGCAGAACAGCTCACTTCAGCTTTCCAGCACAGTTTTCAAAAGGTGGATTCTGGGCCTGACAAAGCTGATGTGTAATGTTTGCAGGTGTAAGTAAACTTAATTATTATCTGCAACATGATTACTGACTGCAGGAAAAAAAAAAACCACTCACCTTTCTGGCAAGCTTCAGGTCTTCAATTAGGTCCTGCTCCCCTCTGGACATTTCATATATTGCCTGTGAGGAGGGGGATAAAGTGTTGAGAGTCATTTTTAATCCCAGTTTTCCTCTGAAAGAGCCTTTCAGTTCACATAATGTACATCCTGTCTCTGCAGCTTGAATAGGCGTTTTTGCCATCTGAATCACTATATGCCACCTGGGCACGACAACCTTGAGTAAATCTGGTAGCTTTCTCCAAGCTGGGAAAGCCACATTACTTACAACTGTGTGAAAGCTCTGACGCTCATGCACAAGCCAAATTAAATATTAGCACCTTTTAAATCACTGCTTTTACACAGGCAAGTACGAAAAAAACAAAACCCAGAAAACCGCAGAGGTCAAATCCCAGGCGTCTTTAGTCAGCTTCTGTGTTGTCATTAGAAAATTTGTCTAAGAACTACAGGGAAAAGGCAAGCCAAGGCCTCGCTATTTGGCTTTCAACCAATTGTCAAGAGCTCTAAGAGAAAGACAGCTGGCTTTACAAGGAACCCGACTCTGGGTCTGCTGCAAAGCAACCAGTGTGGCTAGGTCTCAAATTTCAGAAATGCTGAGCACCCCCATGGAAAGAGTTTGGCATCTCTGTAGGGTCAACCTGGGGAGACGAACTCCCTAGTGACTCAAGAGAGAGAAGCCTACCTTTTCCCAAGTCTAACACCGCAATAAATCTCGCAGTTTAGAGATGAAGGTGCACAGGAAGACACAATCACCCACAGATGCTCATTTCTCCTTTTCCCATCAAGAAAATGGGCCGAGCCAAGGCCTCAGCTGCCTTTGCCAGTCTTGCTGTTTAACAGACAGCTTACCTCCTGGCGCTTAATTTCTTTGGTGCTCAGGGATTCCTTCATGTTGACATCTAACATCTCAGACCAAAGTACGCTGTTTCTTCTTTTAGGAGGAGTAGGAGCAGCAGATCTGCTGCATGACTTCTGGGCACAGCCAGGAGATTTGCTGTCACTGCGAAGGCCAAATGACTACAGGGATTAAAGAAAAAAAAAGTTAAAAAAATATTTAGAACCAACATTTCAGAAGTGCAGAAGTATTATCTACACCCCTCCCAATTCTTCATCCTCCTCTGTTGCACAGGGCAGGAAAACACACCCAGACACTTTTCCTCTGATAAAGGAACACTTTAATCAAGCTGCTGAGAAGGGCCCAAGAGCCCCGAGACTGGCAATCTTTTCCATGTGCCTCTCTCTGCACTGATCCAGCAACGGTGCTTGGGAGGAGGATGGGCAGGTAAAGCTTGGGTCTATTTCCAAGGAATGAGGAAGTAAATAAATGAGGATCATAATTCTGCTTTAATGGGGCTAATCAGGAGCCACTTGAACTTTGCTCTCATGATCTGCAATGTTATTACAACACAGAGAAGTGATCTCACCTGGATGCGTGGGGTATGCGGTTCCTCAGACAACACCTCTAACACTGCTAAATAGCAGGGCCAGGTCACTTCTAGGCACATGCTCCAACACATGTATCTCAAGTACCAGAACAATTCAACAACACAATTCTCCCTGTCTGAGTCAGTTTATTCCCCCTCACCCCTCCCTAAACCCTCAACAATCTCGTGTCTAGCAAGCCACCTCTGAACTCCCAAACTCTCCTTCATCCCCAAGTCCCAAGCGAGCTTTCTGTCCTTGCATGAATCATACAATAGATTTTCAAAAGATGCCTTGAAATCCCAGTGCCTGTTCCACCCCCATACAGCCAGTATCATCCCATGTCTCCACACAGGACTAGAAAGCTCTGCTTTTTACCTGTATTGTCTGCCCAAAGCGCCGAACTGCACCATTTCTTACAGGAGAGATCAAGTTCGCCAAGGATGTGACCCGTGCTAAAGGCCGAACCCGTTTATTGCTTGGCTCCTGTAAATAAAGCAGAGAACAAATTGTACTGGCTGTGACTCCCACTTCATTTCTCAAGCTGTCCAGGCAGGTTTAAAAAGCATGAACACCCTTAAGGAGTGGGAAACATTGCAAAGAAAGTGTTTGGAAGTAGCCATTCATCTTAAATGGAAAGCAGAGGCTGTAAATATTTGTCTGAACTTTAGGGCTACAATTAAACAGCAAAGACTTTGCCTAGTGTAAAAGAGGCAAGATAACACACACGTCAGAATTCAAAATAAGGCTCAGAGACCGTTATGGTTTGAACAGAAATAGACTGAAGTACTCTCCTCTACAGGGCAAGCAACTCATCTAAAGATGGAGCTGTGATCTGCTTCTCTGTTCTATCCTGCTTTCCTTCGTAGAAAGAATGTGTTTTTCCATTTTAATTTTATTTTGGAGAGAAAAGTAGCAGTCAGAGCCCAGGACAGCTATTCTAACAAATGGCAAATAACCACATGCTGAACATTCCTGTGAGGGATATACGCACATGAAGCAGATGAAGTTTAAATCCTTCAGTTTTACAAAGCTTCCTTCCTGTTCTGTTCCCCCCCGCCCCCCGGCAACTCATCGTAATTTTTCTTCTACGTTGTTTAGATTTGAAAGATAGAGCTTCTGCTTTTCTACACCACTAATCCGTACTGGGAGCCCAGAGTGTTTTAAATGCTGTCCTGACCAAAACGCTGCCAAAAAAGAGGAAATGTCCCAAGGAAACCTACCGGTGCTTAAGCTTCAATTGGTTGTTAAAATCATGCTGGCAACCCTACATATTTTGGATCAAAAATATTGTATTGCAAGGACAGTAAACGAAAGGTGTGCAGAGAAGAGAGGAACGCAGAGCTTGAGGCTCGGAGAAAGGCTGGATGAGGTGCCCTGGTGCTCAAACATCTGGCAGATGGCTGGATGTGACTCATTACCACAAGGAAGTTTCTTTGCATGAAGTTACCATGAGTTGATGGAAGCTTCTTTTTTGAGTCGATCCCAGCAGAAATTTTACCAAAGCTTTATTAGTCATTTTTGGGTAATTACAGTTAAGTTTCTCTTCTCATGTATGAAAAGACTAAAAGGTGAAGACTGCTTAGGACAAATTCTCTAGCGTCTCTACTTCCAATCTGAGACTGCAGGATAGGGAACCCAAGCCCTTTGCTTCTCTGTAGCAATAGATGTGACAAACGCTGAAAACCAAAAAGGGGAATAGGAACATACAGAGCTGGATTCCAGTTATGAGACCGAGGAAGCATGAAAGCTACGTATGTAAGATCTGTTTTCAGCAACATGACCCGAGGAGTGGCCTGCCTGTCTGCCTACAAGCAGTGTTAAGCAACAGAGGACTTAACTCACACTGAATTAAGCCTTCAAAGTTGCAGGGGGAAACATGAAAAGAAACGATTTATGACTGATGCGGAGCAGAAAGACCTCTCGGCACAGCACAAAGGGTCTTTGAAGCTGTGCTTGAAATGTTTAGGTAATCTCAGAACTATGAAGGCGCTACAGAAATGGGAAAAAACTACAAGAGAGCGCCCTCAAGCCCAGGCCCCCAACCCTCAGTGGGTTTAGGTACAACGCCGGGAATGCTGCAGTCACTTCTTTCCTTTGTCAGCTTCGAGCCATCGCACTCAAGGAAGAGTCGATCAGGAAAACGATTATCCAGGAGGCTGGATAGACAGACTGGGCTCAAAAGAAGACAAGGAAACTTTAATTAATTACAGACGTTTCTGACTGGAGCAAAAGGATAGGTAACTTAGTTCTACAAAACCATGTATCTGTGTACTAGAATAAAGGGACACAAGCCAAGAGAAGCTTAAGAAACTTCAGGAATGTAAGTAGAAAATATACAGACATAAGCCACACACAGCTCTGCCAAGGCCAGTGATATAAATAGCATGGAAAGGAAAAATGTGACACTGAAAATTAACGGTAAGAAACCTCAGTACTTTAGGATGCTCGTACGATATTTCGCAGCCTGCTGTTAAAGGGTCAGCTCCGCAGCCTTTCCAGACACGAGATACAATGACACACTATCTGCACTAGGGGACATGTGCGAATGCCTTCCCAGCACATCTGTGCCGGGCTGAGGCGACACATGCATGTGCCCAAGGTCTCGCAGAAGGCATTCCTGCCTCTCCGTTTGGGACAGGCGGTACAAAGGGGCTTCCTGTTCCAACGGGATTATAAATCGTCACTTTTCAGAACAGCAGCTGATATGTACCCAGACATGCAAAGACAGGCTGGAAGTGAAAAGCACTGCTCTCGTGGACAAGACGGAGCGCAGCTCCCGAGCAGCGCTCCTCTCCTCTGCTCTGTGGAGGGAGGAATTTCGCACAGATCGGCAAGACCAGAGCGTTTTCTTTACATATGATGTGCTTCCTTGGGGCATTCGGCCATCAGAAAAACTTCTGTACGCTCTAAATTCAGCTTCCCAAAAGGCCATTTCCTCTCTATTAAAGAAAAAGAAATCCCACTTTCTGTCCTGTCTCAGACTTGAGTGGCTTGACTGCCAAAAAGCTGCATCTGTTTCTTCTTCTCCTTCCAAACATAGCATTTGATCCAAGGCAGGGAGAAAAAAATCCCTTCTCCTTGAAACCTCACCTTCTCTGAGATCCACATTTCAGCTTGGGGTTATGTACTCCGCTTATGGCCAAACTCAGCCGTGGTGTAAGCTGAGACTCAGCACAGTTCATACTACGGATAACTTTGGCTCAGTATTTTTTTTTTTTTTTTTAGTTCTGTACTTCCAAACAATGATTACTCTGTCTCCACGCTGTATTACTTACAGAAGCCCAGATTAGAATGGAGTCTGCAAAGTTTCCGTAACAAGTTAGGAGTGTTAAGCATTACAGCACCGGCAGATAATTAAAACCCTAGAGAGTTCAACAGCACTCCTGCTTCCATTCACATTTTTTTCCCCCAAGGGACTCTATTAAAAGTGAATATAAATATATCATGAACATACACATAAAAGGTAAATCTTTGTCTCAGTGCCTCAGCTGGAGGGCAAGGCTTCCACGCTAGAGGAACTTCAAGTGCTTCTCTTACATGCAGGCAATTCCTCACATTGTGAAGATATTGCATCTTGCTGCGTGAAAGAAAAACATTCTCTACTTCTGAGCAAGGAAATTTTTCCTCTAGCAGTACGCATACATACAACCTTTCCCCCACGCTAGGTAATAATTAGTGGTTTTTACAGGGATCATTTACTAGAGAACAATGTCCTACGTGCCAGCCCCATACCAATGCATACAAACACAAACATGGTGACAAACAGAAAAACCACGCGCAGCAAAGCTTCTCCTATTAAGCCAGATACGCAAAAGCAGATTTTAGGCACCAGCTCGAATAATCCCTGCCAGAAATCATCGCCACCTGACTATCCTTAAGATCCACATGCAAGTTTGGCAAAGCTCAGCTCTGAAAACGGCTGCCTGCGCTCGGACCGAGCCACCCGGCTCCAGCTCGACACGTCGGTACGGAGATTGCTGCCCTCCGCCTTTCTCAAATCCAACACGACGGGGAGAACTTGGCCTCGCTTTCTGCTGATAAGTTCAGTGGCTCCTGATAGCAAACGAGTACCCGGCACCGATAGGAATATTGGCTTAGGAGGCATTACTCAAGCCCAGACCCAAAGCTTAACATCCGACACCCAGCATGCTGATTATACCTGACAGAAAATGTGCTTTAAGAATTAGAGGAGATTTATTCGTATTTAGACCTGGTTTATTTCACTTCTCTACCAGCATCTGGTTTCCCTTTTGCACGATGCGATTGGCCAAGTTTGGCTGTTTTAAAGCCAGGATTTTAAGAGGTGGGATACTCTGGGCAGAGTGCTCAAGCCCCAGAGCTGCCTAGAGCTCCCTTTTTTCTTTTTCCCATAATCTCACCGCTGATCTCGGCAATAAAACCCTACCCGGCGCAGCCAGTCCCTACCTGGCTGCTGAACTTTTGCCTTCAGTCACTGCAGGAGGCATGCGATAATCTACCAGGAATGCAATTATCCTCATCTACATAACAACACAGTACACAAATAACAATACTTCAAAAAAAAAACCCCCCCAAAAAACCCCACCCCAAACCAACACTTTGGTTTATGCAGCAAACAAACGCCCTAATAAGGAAAAATCCTGTCAGAGGGAAGAGATCGCATGGAGAAAATCCCCTCAGGAGGAGCGGGATCAGGTAAGGAGCCGAGCTCCGTTTCGGCTCCACTCCTTCAGGAATATCCTCCTGCAGGTGTTACGAGCTGCTTTTCAAAAAAAGTTTTAATTTTTTTTTTTTTTTTAAATCACAGCCTGCACCTCAAGATGGGTCCGGCTCCCCGCAGGCAGCACGCCCGGCTCCTCGCCTCCCCTCAGGCGCGGAGTGGGACAG
>VXAL01013056.1:64971-157075 GCA_013399475.1 Chauna torquata | reverse complement strand
ACGGCAAATCGGGCCCTCTGTCTCTTTCAAAAGGGAGTCCTCCTAATCTTAGACAATCATGTACCATTCAAAAAATGTTTGTGAAGTGTTGTGAGTTTATGATTTTCTGCATTTAAACTTAGTTATCATAAATGATGACTCAAAGTACAATTTTGTATTGTTGGTAAATAAATCAAAGAGAGAAGGAGAGACAGAAAAAAACCTTTTAAGGAATTCAGTTTGCAATACTTTTTTTTTGAAAGGATAATAAAAGATTGGAAACATGTAAGTGGTAGTAGCCTGTATTCCATCTCACAACATACAGTGTGCTGATGACGGACTGCAGTTTTTACTTTCTCCAGTTCATCCTTTGCAAAATCAATAAATTCAACACATATGCTAACCTATCCTTATTCAAAGCAAATGTTAGTTCACTACTAGAACAGCGTATTAAAATTGGTAAGAACCATTTGATCACCACTTATATAAGCGGTGGTTAGACATAATGCCAAAAATAATTGTGGCACAAGAGACTGCTCTGCTGTAACTCAGATTCACTGATTGGCAAGGGAATCAGAACTGTTCTCGTAGCCCTCCTAACTCCTCAAATCCTGGATGAATACTGATGAAAAAACTTTTTTTTTTCCTCCTGGGTATAGAGCCCTGTAGTTAATTATTTTTGATTATTTACATGCTAGTGCCTAATTAGGACTGACTTGGAAGTGATACTACCATACTGCTACGTTGGACTCTACATTAAAATTAGGAAGAACAGGATGACAAGGACACAATTATGTCTCCATAACTGTTATGTGCATTTCTGCATCTGGAATTCCTTAATCCCAAAATAGTTTCCCTATCCCTACTCTCCAAGGGGCTGACTACTGCTATATACTGATACGGTCAATTTGATGAAGTTCAATGTATTAGTAACTCTCCATACTTAGAAATAACCACATAATTCTACCCATATTTTTTCCCTATAAAGATAAGCATATACCTCCCTTTGTCACTGTGAAGGTAAAGTTTTTCTTTTTTCTTATTTCTTCTGCTGAAAATACTATGTTTGAAACCACTGCAGGCCACTTGAAAAACTATGATCAGAAACATCATGCTTTTTCTGAACCACTTACATCCTTTCTGTGACTTGCACTCTCCATACTTAATATGGATTCATGTATTTGTCTGCTTATTCTTCAAACTCCCAAATGTCTGGAAAATATACAGATTTTGTACATATTATGTAGTCCTGAACAGGATGAAGTGAGTACAAAACGACAATAAAATTAAACCTACTTATAATGATGCTATTTCACATGACTTCAAAGTAATTTTCTACAGGTGTAATTAATACAAGACAAGAGAGCATTTGGCTCTGTATTCATAAATTCTCTCAGGCATTAATGGTGTATTTGCTGGATAAGCAAAAGACATCTCTGATTGTAGATCTCCCCTAATGTGCTCCATACTGTATCAATGAGATCTAGCTACTAAATACAGACTGCAAGTGACAAGCTAAGGAAGGCATCAGAAGGTGTATTTATTGTTTTTTTTAGGAAAAGAAATGTTTAGAATGAAGAGGCTGTGAAGACACATTTAAATAGTTTTAGCTTGCAGGTAGGTAACTGTGCTTGTGAAAAGGGAAAGAAAAACTGAGCAAACAAAACCAGGAAAAGACTGAGATGTAAGAATACAAAAGACTACACACGGCTCTACACAGAAATGTAGAGAAAGAAGAAAATAAAAAGGAAAAGAACTGGGAATATACTGAAAATAGCTTGAGATGTACCATAACCTTTGATAAACAAGAAGTGAAAGAAAAAGTGGAAAGAGGAAAGTTAAAAATGAAGCCAATCTAAACAGATATACTTTAAGCAAAGCATTTTGTTAACAAGTTACATTCAGCTACTTTTTATAAATCACATGCAGTATGTTTGTAAAAGGTGTTTGATTTCATAATTATGTTATGAAATCATATAACATACTTCTATAAGATTTTTAGGGGAAATTGTTTGCTCAAGAATGACTGCTACAAGATCTCTTTATGCTCATGATGATCTATTGAGTATTTTTTGAAGTGTTCTACCTATTGATACTTGGCTTCTCCCATAAATAGCTCTGGTATACACAAGGTGATAATCCTTCTAATAGGTATGTCACCATTTTATTTTTGGCAATTTAAAACTTCTCTGCTGATGTCTCTTTTGTGTATATGGGACAACAACATTCCATTTACATTGATCCAGTACTGGGTTCTTTAAATGCCACTTAAAAACAGAAGAGGCTTAGAAGTCTTATAAATAGACTAAGACACTGCAAGTTTTACAGTGAGAAGTTCAGAACCAAGAACATGCCATAATCCCGTCTATGTTCCACACTTCGTCTGTGATACCCAGATCCCACCCTCAATATGCTCAGCTCCTTTCAATATGTCCAAATACTGCCTGGAAATGAGGCAACACAACGCTGAGGCTGTTTCTGGGCTACATATGGGCTTGCTGGTATTTGAATTGCAGTTCTCTGGTGATGGACCAAATGAAATGAACTAATTAGTTCATACCATAACACAACACAGTCTATCTTTCAACATGAATACTAATCTGGGTCTTTCCTCTGTATGCAGAGATCCCAAAATGTGGTAGAAAGTTACTATTTATGCAACATTTACAACGTTTCAAATGTGCTTGAAAATTTCCAAGAGGTCCAATATTAAGGGGGAAGGAAGGAACACACAGATGAGTGAACAGTCCAACACATAAGCCTTGTTTCGTTTGGTGTAAGCTTAGTTCTATTCTCACCTTGGGTATGTTATACAGCACAAACAAACCAAGCAGCACTTCCTTCCTTCATTTTACCAGAGAACAGGTTTTACTCCTACTCAGTGTAAGGGTTCAGTCCCTTTAGACGACAGATACTAATGATCTCACTCCACAAGGCTTTATGCTCTTCATTTAAAGCCCAAGCAGCAGCATCACTAACTTAAATGATGCTGGTCTAAACTGAACTAACAGAAGGTTTTGGGTTCTCCAGGGCTTTAAGACTGCCTTCACTGCAGAGCAGTATAAAATGGGGATGCCTCCTTCTTCCTTTGCAGTCTGCTCACAATATGGCTTTAAAAGGAATGAAAACCAGGGAGGAATTGTCAGGATAATAATTCCACAAAAAAATTCCACAAAGCCACTATTCTGAGATCTTGTGGGGGTATCATGAAAGAGATGTCTAAAAAAAGAAATAACTCTCTCCAGACAGTAACCTGTACGTACAGCTGCTTATTACAACGATTGCAGAGTTGTTCACAACCATACACAGATATTTTTTCCTCACAGTCCCTTTAAAGAGGAAAATACTATTTCTATTTGTTTTCATTCTACAGATAGGAAAAGGAGACAACACGATATATTGATTTGCAGAAAGCTACACAGAATGTCCACACCCGAACCAGAAATCAAACCTTGCTCTTGTCTGCATCATGCCCCAGTGCAGTATTTTCTAGGCCATCCTTCCTACAGGAATAAAACTACCATTTTCAGTAACCAGAGCCACAGCCATCCCTCTCCTAGCTGTCTGAAAATGCTTAGCTGCTTCTCCTCTCTACAAAGAGCTCTCCCTTGGGGAAGAAGTCAGTATCTGGGCTACTTCACTGTGTACAAACAATCTAAAAAAAAAAAAAAAAGTTGCAGAGGTACATTTCAAGACATTACTTTTGCTGATATCAAAGAATTAGGAAACCACTTCAAATACAGAGTTTCTTCTACACTGGCCTGCTAGTGAACTCTATCTTAATTTGAATATTTTTTCCAGCAATTGCCTATTTGAAGCAGGGAGGGAAGAGGGAGATGGGGGAGAGGGATAGATGCACAGGGAAAGAGGGAGAGACAGGGAGAGGCAAATGGGAGGGAAGTTGCTGTAAAATCCTGCTTGGGTAGAAAAGTCGGTTAGTCCCAAATTATGTGGGAGGCTTTTGTAATGAAAATGACCGATCATCGAAGTTATTTAGTTTTAGGAAACATTTCTCTCCAAACTTGTTTACAGTTATTTATACGATAAGACTGCCTCCACCATTCAAAACTTGTATTAAAAACACCTTCTTTCCATCAGAATAGTTTAGAGCAACAACAACAACAACAACAAAATCTCAGTATGTAGAATGCATTTTGGCTTATTCCAGTTTAAAGAACAGGTAGCATAGCAACTTAAATGCTCGGATTTTCACATCTGTCATGTTGTGGAGGTGTTCCTGCTTAGCAAACCTCCGAGAACAGCATGTAACTCTTAGTGCAAAAAGCATATGACCTAAACTGTTCTTGTTCATAAAAAATAATAATGAAAACAGATAATAGCTAGTCTTGCAAAGACATTTTTTGTTAGATGCCACACGTTTGATATAATAAATAGATGCACAGTGTTGAATATTTCATTCTTGTAACTTTAATTCTCTTTGTCCTGGTTTGATCAAGATAAGATCGGTCCTAAATTGCTTTGGAATATTGGCTGGGTACCATGAATGTAGTTTGTATTCTCTCAACCATAACTCATTACAAGGAACTTGCTTGGCATCAATAAGTCACTATCGCTTTTGTGTGTGTATGTATGTGTGAGAGCATGCATGGCTCAATACCCTGCTGCTAGGCTATTTAGTGATAAAATCTGATATAATAAAATATTAATTACAGCTGAAAGGTTGGGTGAGAAATATGAACTCAATTACAGTCTCATATTGTGAACAAAGGGCAGGGTGAAAAAATCCTTTAGTTATAGAGGGTTGGGATAATAAAAGAACAACTAGAACATTAGACTCAAGCTGAGTGCTCCCTAAAAGGCCACCTGTTATTAATCTTCACATCAGGCACAGAATTTCAGGTAAATTAGGTCAGGATGAAAGATTTTTTCTGCTGATTTTTTTTTTTGTCTTAACTAATTTAAGGATTTCTTTATCTGAGCATTTTTTTCTTTGATGTCATTGCAATTTAGTAATTAGAAATCTGTAACAAGCACAAGGACACAGCAATTATAATTAAAGGTTAGATATCATACACACTGTACAAAAGTACCACCTTATCTGGCACAAAAACAGATAATAACTAGCAGTCAATTCTAAATGTCTTTGATTGAGTCAGATTGGCTGTTTCTCAGTGCCATGCTGTTGCAGATGTGGTCCTACCATCTTAGAAAGCCAAGTTTTTTAACAAAAAAAAAACCACCAGCAGTGGAATATAAGTTATTTTAAGACTTCTTAATAAATATGTTTCTGTTCAACTGTTCTATTTACCTGAATGAGTTCAGATGAATTACCAAAGATTTAACAGAATGTGACCAGATTCTAAAGAAGTTCCACTGTGAGCCATAGTCAAAATCAAACCACATGACCTTGAGATCCTGTGTTTAGTAGTGAATCATAAGAACTGAGCAATCTTATCTATTATTGCAGGCTAAAATGTGCCATTATATCACAAAATAAGATTTTCACTGTCTGAAGAATTGAATTCTTGAAGGTTTAACTTTTTAACAGTGTTCTCTGTTCAATGAATATTTCTGAAACTATGACAATATATTTTGGTACCAAGCCAGAAAACGTATTTGCAGTGAATTTACATTTATGATACTTGCAACAATCCAACAACCATTTCAAAGCTTCTTAATCAGCTTTATGTTCTTTGCTTAACTTCTTCTTTAAAAAGAACACAGGAAAAGGATAAGTTCATAAATACAAGGAGAGAAAAATATCTTGATACAGCAAGCAAGATGCCTTTATAAGCCAATATTACACCATTTAACGAGTTTTCAGGTTGCCAAGGCCAATTTATAAAACAACTGGAAAGTAAGGAATAAGAAGTAAAGTCTTGTCACAGATCAGAAGAAATTAAAGGAAGCAAAACTGTCTAAAACCATTTAGTGTAAAAAAGAATGAATTTGGAAGGGATCTGAAGGAAATATTTAAAACTGAAAGCCATGGCAGAGCTGACTGATCCCTTCTTTTCAATCTGTCGTGGAGAAAGAAAATATTGATGCACAATGCTATTAAAGTACAGATCAATCGGGAAGAAACAAATGAAATTCTAGGAGTCTGAACACAGGTAAACTGATATGCAACTATCTGGGACATTATGCAGCCCATCTTATCAAAATCAGTAGTAGCATTTCTGAAAGTGTATGCCTGACTCTCTAATGTTCAAGGAAAGCTCACTGCAGCTTGCAAATCGTAGGTCTGCTTCTGACTAGAATGGATAAGCTCATTACAACACACCTTCAGCTCCAGCGAAGTCGTTGATGATTTGTGAACCATCAGATTCTGCCTGGTTCCTTCCTGCTACATAAGCCAGGGTGAAAAGAAGAAACAAACTAGTTATTTTTCTCATTGTAGAATATGATACAATGTTATGCCCCAGTCTTCACAAACTAGATAGAGAATAGATCTAGCAAGGTCTAAATGACACGAAACTGGGAGGAGCTGTTGACTCCTTCAGGGTAGAGAGGCCTTGCAGAGAGATCTTGACAAATTAGAGGGCTGGGCAATCACCAACCACATGAAGTTTAACAAGAGCAAGTACTGGATTCTGCACCTGGGAAGGGGCAACCCTGGCTGTATGTACAGACTGGGGGACAAAAGGCTGGAGAGCAGCCCCACAGAAAGGGGTCTGGGGGTTCTGGTCGATGGCAAGTTGGACACGAGCCAGCAGCGTGCCCTGACATCAGGAGGGCCAGCCGTGCCCTGGGGTGCATCAGGCACGGCACTGCTGGCCGGGCGAGGGAAGGGATTGTCCTGCTCTGCTCTGCCTGGTGCGGCCTCACCTCGAGCACTGTGTGCAGGTTTGGGCACCACAGGATAAGGACATAAAGCTATTGGAGAGTGTCCAAAGGAGGGCTACAGAGATGGTGAAGGGTCTGGAGGGGAAGATGTATGAGGAGCAGCTGAGGTCACTTGGGTTGTTCAGCCCAGAGAAGAGGAGACTGAGGGGAGGCCTCATGGCGGCCTGCAGCTTCCTCACGAGGGGAGCGGAGGGGCAGGCGCTGATCTCTGCTCTCTGGTGACAGCGACAGGACCCGAGGGAACGGCATGGAGCTGTGACAGGGGAGGTTCAGGCTGGATATCAGGAAAAGGTTCTTCACCGAGAGGGTGGTCGCGCACTGGAACAGGCTGCCCGGGGCAGTGGTCACGGCACCGAGCCTGTTGGAGTTCAAGAAGCGTTTGGACAATGCTCTCAGACATGTGGTCTGTTTTTTGGGTAGACCTGTGTGAAGCCAGGAGCTGGACTCGATGATCCTTTTGGGTTCTTCCCAACTCAGGATATTCTGTGATTCTATGATTCTATGACCAGCTCACTTGGATTCCTAAGAAAACGGGAGGGGAGACCTCCACCTATTAGGGACATTGCTAGTTCTTTAAATCTACATGGGATGAATGTGTCATGTCCTTTTGACTAAATTTTGAGATTCAAGCATTTTTTTATGAAATACTGTACTATGCTGTTCTCATTCTACAATGTTCAGAGTCACTGGATGCAGTATGATGAAGCACTGGACTGGAATTAAAAGGAATGGAGTAACAGAAAAAGAGTCAGTCTTCATGCAAGAGCTTGCTTGAGTCTTTCCTACTTTCAAAGAAGTCCAGGGCCATTTGCCCTGTTTTTTTCCTGAATAGCCCTCAAGGAAATCAGTAGTTGCACAAAGATAAAGTATAATACTAATAACAAAAATGAAGAGAAATTAAGTGATGATCTTAAAAAAAAGGTAGATTTCCTCCCATCTAAATCCATACAGAAATGATGATACACTATTGCTCATTCTCTTGTATTCATCTCTTAGTTCATGTTTATTATATAAGATGCCGCATCCAGAGCAGTCGTTTTCACTCTGTTCTCTGCAAATTCCTAGGGATGTGCAGTTCACAAAAGAAACACAAACATATGACTTACAGATGTAACATCACAGTATAAAGATCTACACAACTACTGCAATATATTTAGGGGTTTACAAGTTCAAAAAATAATTTCTGCTAAGAAAAAATGGATTACAAGTAAGCAATACTCTACTTCAATATTTTCCAGCAAGCCATGAACCCCTAAAATGCTATGACTATGCTCCAGAGAGTGTACATGAGGTACGAACACTGAAATGTAACAACATTCACATGTCTAACTATAAGGAGTTGCATAGCTCTTATTTATGATTGCAAAATAATACACACATACAAATTGATCAAGCAGCCTGGATATTACACAGAAATAAAGAATTAGTATTTAGAACAGGAGATCCGCTAATGGATTTACAATACAACGTTAATGCTAAAACATTAAGATCTTCCACAAAGCTGTGCACTGGAAACCTACCACTGGTTTGGGCTAGTGAATAAAGCAAATAAATGCTTTAAAATGAGTGGTTTTCAAGTAGAGGGAGAATGCTTATTTTCTCCCATCTTCAAGGATGCTCTGCAACCTGCTGGCTTACGTGCAGCACAGAAAAAGATTTGCTGAGGCAGCTAAATGAATACACAAGTCAATTTCAACCGTTTTTTTTGATTCAACGCTTGAAAACTGTTTACTGCTCATTAAAGTACTCACAGAGGATATAAAGTTTTTCATCTACTCAACCAGGGGATACAACATAGAGCACTCAGAGACTAGCTCAAAAAGCTCTGCTGCAGTGGTTAAAGATGTTGTCTCATTCGTCCATTCTCTCCTTCTACCAGATGCTATGCTTTCATGGGAGACTCGGTGGAAAACAGCACGTGCCTGTGCTTCAGTTGCAACTAAAAAGCTTAGTGTTATCACTTAGGCAACCCAAGGCATAGACACATTTACTCCTGCTGACTCTGCTGTGGGAGAGCAGGACCACAGCAAAAATAACCACAACAAAATTCTCATCTCTCAATGCTATCATCTCTTTCCACAACTTTAATGCAGTGGGTCTTGGTCCAGCAATTTGGAAATGGAGATTACTGTCTGTGCTCATTTTCATCCTTTCTTCTCTACAAAAAGGCTTGGCAAGGCACTCTAATCAGTGGTGCAGAATGATGCAAGCAGATACAGAAAACCAGCCAGTTTTTGTAGCATTGTCCCCAGTTTCGCAGGACTTGTGTGGATAAATACAGGGCTGACCTTCTCTTCTGTCAGTGGAGGTATAACTCCTCCTCCTCCCTGCACTGGGAATGATTCTGGAAGGATTAGGTGGCATAGAAACCCCGGCAGCATGACATTGTATGGCTCTTCCCACAGGGAATTTGGACGTAGATAAAAGATTCTGCACAGTTTAGGATTAGAACAGCTGTTAAATACAGATGAGATTCTGGCCTTGTGCTTCTACTACCCCATGAGACCAATCCTGAAAACAGCTTCAGCTCTAGATGTGAGAACACAGTTAAATCATTCACCCTCATCTTATTTCCCCATGGTAATTTCTCCCCATATTCAACATTTTTATAATGCCTTAGACATCTAGCCTACCACTCTCTGAGACTGTTTTAGGCTGAGGCATTTATACTGCTCCTGACTAAACAGTTGCTGCTTTCAGTTGTACAGCCCAATAAGTGACTATAATGTTTCTTTATGTCATTTAATGTAATCTTGCTTGAGCAGATTAGCTTTTACTTAGCAATGCTTTAGAGTCATGATGCTTGTTGCAAATGCCAGTGATTTCCTTTCCTGCTTAAATGAACAGTGTAACAGAAAGAAAGTTTTCATGTTAATGTTCAGGAAAATGAATAATTTTTCAGCATCCAGTATGGGAAATGGCAGTGTTTCACTCCGAGCACATCTATAGCTTTTCTTTTTTCCAAGTAGCATTCCTCATTATTCCTTTGTCTCCTTTAATATTTCTTAATATTATATAAAAACATTCACTCATTTGTATTGAATGCATGAATAAAATGCTTTAGTACACACAGAACGGTTCATTCAAATATTATTTATACAAGTTAGGAAATCCCCCAAATTACTTTGTCCTGTAAACCACTGTCCTCCTCCCATGCATTTGTTTATTAGTAACAGAATCTTTTTTAATGCAGCCATTTAGTGTTTGCTAGTGAATAACGGGCTCGTATAAACTTCCTCAGAAAAAATAATACCAGAAGAAAAAATCCTAAGGTCAACTGCAGTATGAAGATGCACCATTTTAAGAGAATCTACTGAAAAAGCAATTTAAATAGTACAGGTCATTTCTGTCTTGTAACCTAAATTATATTTAAAAAGCTGACTTCTGGCTCCCTGATGAAGACAGCCCTGGTCTGTGTGACCCTCTTGACAAAGCCTGTGCCCTACTGGGGTATGACATGTACAGAAAACTAAAAAGGGACTTTTGGCACTACAGTGCCATGTGACTAACTCGCATGAAATACTGCATCATATAATCATTTCTTTAAAGTTATCTAGCACAACCTTCCTGACATTTATATCCACGCCTTTTTTCACCACTGGGTAGAGGCTTTAATTTACTCGTTCATTTACATGCTTTCTTAACTGAAATTGTTCTTTTCCCTCTCTGAAGTTTATTCCTCTACTGTTTTTTGGAAAACAACCATATCTTCTTTTCATCTTATCTGGCTGGCTGAAAGAAGTTCAGCTCTCAGTCTCTCCACATGTAACATTGGTTTACCAGTTCCCTGATCATTCATGCCACAACACTCCGCACTTGTGGTGCTAGTATAAATTACTACTTCTTGGTAGATCAGAGCTATGCATAGCAGTTCACATGAGGTCCTGCCAGTGTCTTCTATAATGGCATTTATAGATTGTCATCTTTGTTGGGAACCCCACCTGACCTGCTGTGTGCAGTCTATTTGCCTATTTCACAGCCATGCCATGTTTTGATGACTCACAGTCATACCATAAGCCATCAATACACACTTTCTTCTCTTCTGTTATTTCAAAAAATGAGCCTCCATCTTACAGCAAGTATCCTTGTTATTAGCTCATAAACGCAAAACTTTGCATTTCATCCTATTTGTAGTACGTTAATCCTGAAGGCTATTCAGTATTTTCTGTACAGCATTCCAATCCAATGCTGCAGGATCTACTTTTACTGCCAAATGGTTTACAATGTATTATATTTATATTTCATACTTACAAACAAAACATTCAGAAAGCTATCGGGTCACCTCTTGTTTGATAATTCAGCACTTCACAATCCAGCACAATGAACATGTACTTACGTCATGGCAACTGGTTTAGAGCTCTTGTGAGCCACTTAAAAATACATAGAAAATTTAAATACTTATGAAAGAAAAACAACTGAGTATCAGGAACCATGAAAAATACAAAGCATATGACATGGCTAAAGCATTGAAAGATTGATGTGTAACATTGCCAAGGTTTCAGTATCTAGAGGGACCAAGCAATGTCCAACTTGACTTGCAAGACTGACCTGAGAGCTTATTTAGTCAAATGGGTGAACGATTACTAAAAGCAACCCTACACTTTTCACCTGGGACCTCTCACTTTGGAATCTAGCACTAAAGAGCAAAAGCACTGACAAGATTCAAATCTCCATGAAAACAGACCTGCAGTGAAGTGATAAGCCACATTGTAAAATGTTACTTCACATTGACATTATGGATACAGGAAGATGGCACAGGCCTAATACACAGTATTGTCAGCAGTGAAAGCTTCCAGGACGTCAATGGGTTACAAACGTCTGACAATTCCTAACCACAGTGTTACAGAAATTCTGAATGGGTCACTCAGCACTGGGCTACTGTGATACCCATCTTCAGAAAATGACTTTGAAATGTCTCCAGAAAGCATATCCCCACATAATCCTGTTCAACAGTCACTCAGGGAAATGTAGCTGATTCACATACTCCCTCTTCAATCCTTCCATAGCACACAGTAAAACAAAAACAAATCCCTGGCATACTTCAGTAAATACAGGACAACAGCATCGCTTTCCTGTATTTTCAAGGAGTGCTCTGGCTGTTCTGTGTTGGAACTCAGGTATGTATAGACTGAATGCACTTTTAAAATCACGCAATGCAGTAACTTCCAGCGATATTCATCACTCTTTCATTATGGTCTGTAAATTCTTCAGACCTGTTTTAAAATTAAACACCTCTCTCTTTCAAGGCAAGTGCCCTGGAAATACACCTGAGTCCCCTATACCCTCATCGAGAAAGAGAAACATGTCTCTTAAAAACTCAAGAGTGCTACTCAGAGAGATGAAGGTAGGATTCTACCTCTCATACAGTCTCTACGAGTTGATCAATGTAGCCTTAAGTAAGGAACTGCCTAAACTCAGCCAGAGCCAATGCTTACATTTGAAGACCTAACAGGCACTTTTTTGGGGGCTTTACAGTATAGGTCTATATCTGCTTAGGATACAAATCTCTGAGGTCTCTCCTCAGAGGTGTGTGACAGTCATGTCTGCTCTTTCCACAATAACCTAATGGTCTGAGCAACGTTCTCAGAAACTAGAGACCAGGGTTGAATATCGCTTTCGACCTGAGAGGCTTTCACCATATTGCTCCCAACCTCCGACCACCCAAACTGTGTTACTGTAGTCTCCTGCTGAAGTCGGCCTGCATGCAGACAGAAGTGCAAGAATCACAGAAGCAGAAGGAGAGCATTCATGAAGTAACCTGTCTGATCAAATGGAGATTCTCCTTATTCTGTCAATTATTTCTGTTTTTATTCAACGACCATCTAAAATAAAACACATTAAAAGTCTTGGGAGAAAGGAACAGGATTTCAGGTCTCTTGCTTGCGTAGGTGGAGCTTTAGGAACGTCATGCTCCCATTTAGAGGTTTCTGCTGGTTTACTGAAAACATAGCAATAGTTGAGAACAGGCTTGCTGACTTGCTAGGACTGAGCTGCCTAAAATCCACTTAGGCTATATGCACAACAGGATAGACCAAATGGACACCACCCTCCCTGTTAAATGGTTTGAATGGCCACCAGCAGGGCTTTGGCACCAGCCAGTTACCACTCTCCCCAAAGTTTCTGGACATGGATCAGGGCCCATTCCCAACTGGCAGTCTGTAGATGGTCATTCTACATGGGAGATGTACATGGACTGTTTTCAGCCAGTTGGCCTCAGTACCAGAGAATGGTACAGTGCATACAAAATTCACAAGCAAATATGCAGGCTTACTGAACCGAACAATCTGAACTTCAGTAGGCTAAATATGGCCTTTGGAGGTCTAAGTAGATGTTCCTTGGAAATTGGTTGTGGAAAAATGACACTATTCTGTTCTATACGTGCACTCAGAGACTGAGCCATTCATTTTAATAAGTAGATTCAATAAAAACATGTTTTAACAATTCTGACCAAAGTTGGCATTCCAGAGCCAGCAAAACACGGTATGAGTTCCAAGAGTTTATTATTCACAAGTTGAATTGCTGCTAGACTTCAGCCTTCACCAGGGAGATTGGAAAAACCCAGTGGTCCACAGGATGTTAGTGGAGAAGAGCCTAGCTGAATTGGATTGCCATGCTGTCAGAATGAGAGGTAAGCAATACAGGGAAGACTATTGTTAGGAATTAGGCAAACGTATCATCTCCACTGCATCCTATTTAAGGCCAGCATGTAGAAGGAAGGTCAAAACAAAAGTTAAAAAAACAGCAGAGCATCATAACAGTGCTGCAAATTTTTCAGTTGTCAATTTATATCCAAGCCCTTGAGAAAGTATTGGTGAGTTATGAAACTGAAAAATAATCTCTTCAGAGATATGGAATAATCTATTCTCTTTTTTGTTCTGGAATTGTTCCAGCTAGCTTGCTTTATTTATAATAGATTAATTTCCATTAATCGCATTGCTAAATGACAGATCGCATTGTGCTGGGTTCTCAGTGACACAGGAATCAATGCTCCATTTACCCAGGGACTGTGAGACATCACAGTAAAAGGACCGTGGAAATTTCTGAGTAAGTCAGCAGGACATGTGAAACTGCATTGCACATGCCCAGGCAACACGTACTATAAATTCTAACTCGAGTCACAGTAAAAACCCAAGGACAAGTTCTATTGCATAACAAAAAAGAATTACAGCATTTTTACAGCATAAGCAATTATTGTACTGTTCCCTCAATGAAACCGAAATTGACCCTTCTGCTGTAAATAATTATACTTGTTGCTATAAAGAAGTGACAATTATGAGCATCAATAAAACCCCATCCCTTCTGTATCACAGACATCCTCAAAGAGGTTTACTGGCTGCCTTATAGATTGTAAAACTATGATTTGGAAATACAGTTTGCAAGCAGGAGCTGACCCTACAACATACAATTCAACTCTTTCTGTTTACAGACCCTTAAACTATAGAAAGGATCCTTGTGACAAGCAATTAGAAGAACAGACAGTAAGTTCCCTTCATCCTCTTCAGGCCTTGTGGTCTCACAGTGTTTCAAAAGGCTGTATTTTGAACGTGACATTTCAGAATACTAGTGAGTTAGTAATGTTCCTTGAACATGTATAGCAACATTATTTCAACATAACCATTTCTTTATCATAAATTCACCAAACATCATCTAGACTGTTTTATCAGAGAGCTCTTGAAAGGCCAAAGTTCACTTTTCAGTTTACTGGGAAGCTTTCCAAATCTCTCCCATTAAATGTATAATTTTGATATTTCTCTCCTCAGCTGTGTCTATACAAGGTTTTCTTTTTTCTCATTACTGCATTACAACCCATGTCATGCCACTGGGAATAGAAAGAAATTACAATAACATGCTAGCATTACATAACGTGCTAGGTAGGAATTGTGAGAGGTCAAAACTAAAAATACAGATTTTGCAATGCTTTTATTTGCATGTGCTGTTGCCACATTTTTGCCCACACAGAGCGCTAACATCTCTCTTATTGTGCAAATCAGCATTTTCCTGTTTCAAAGCTCATTTGTTCACTTACCCTGAATTTATAATCATTCTGATGTCTGCCTTCAAAATACGGGATCCTACTCTTTTACCATGCATCACAGAAACTCAGACAGAGAGCAGCACCTCTTCTCTGAAAAGCGGATTGCACCTTTGAGACTCAGCCCTGTGGCTGCCACGTACTCCCAAAAGTGTGAGTACCCCATATTCTCTTCAAAGCTATGGAAAATATCCTGAAACATTTGCATTCAGGACTGCTTGAAGGCCTGCTGCTTTCTGAGTTCCAGTGATGTCTGCTACTGGTCTCCTAACAGCCTGGCCAGCTTGCTAGCTTTTTTACACTAGCAAGCATACAAAGCTTGCTGGATTTCTTGATTGCCAGTGAAACAATTTAATCTGCTGACCAGGTGAGTACTTTCATGAAGACCGTAGGCTTCAAGGATAAAGGAAGTTAGTGGTTTCTCTAGAAGGCTGTTTGTCAGATTTGTTTCCCAAAAGAAGGCTTCTAGGAGGCTGCCTCTCAGGCTTCAGATGATCCCATTTCTTCATATGGAAGTGTCTCAACAGTATTGCATGACCTAACTGACATGGCACAAGGACTGCAAACTTCTGCTGTCATCCTGCAAGAAAGTCAGTAGACACAGTGACCAAGCAGAGGGGATGGCCAGACGCCTATCAGGCTGATATTCATGGCACTGGTCATGATGAAGGAAAGAGATGAGGCCCTAAGGTATGTCTTTCTTCCCCGCAATGTGTGTGGCAGGGATGAGAGTAACTGTGACCTCTGCTTCATGTGCAGTGCACAGTGGTTCTAGTGGGAAACTGCTGCATTACAGAGGAGTCTCTGCATTTCAAAGGTGACAATCTCAGTTTAATTTACTTCTTCCTACTGCTAGCCAGTGGGTAGGAATTAGGTCTCCTCTGTCATTCACTGAAGAACCATTATACTTTGAGTGGTATTGAAATGGCTAAGCCACGTACATAATGACGTACTACCTGGGCTCGGGCTGACAGAAGTTTCTTTACGCTATGAATCTTACGATCAATTGTGCTGTTCCCATCCCAGGGACCTTGTGCCGATGGCCTTAATTCCATCTATGACAGTGAACCTAGTATCTACAGGGTGCCTTTAAAGGTCTGGATTAGGCCAATAAGAAACGTAAATCTCTGTGGAATTTAGACAATCTGAACATGTCAGGAAGTGTTTACCCAACTAAGTAGTAGAAAGGAGTGCTTATCGCTTCAGATAACATGTAGTTTGAAATTTCTAAGGTCATTTTCACCTGCACGTCAAAATACCTAATAACTTAATATAGCCTTTTGGGTTGAAATATAATATAGATTACTTCATCAGGGAAGAGATATTAAAGGTATGTTAAGTTTCAAAATCAAGCACTTCAAATAAAGAGATGTTTGACTCTTTTTCCCAGTAAGATCTGTTCCTTTTTTAGGTCACCCAACCTGCGTGTTGAAGAAGTTGGGTGCACTAATGATAAAGGGGATAAATTAAGAGTAAAAAGACTGCCTTCACTCTAGCACACTCCCAACTCACATGATTCAGTTTATCTGTGTGTGGTTTTCTTTAAGGTTCTTTTTAACTATAGTACTTGGCAATTGCTGCAATTCTGTCTCTCTCTCTCATCCTGTCTGGGCTTTACAGTCCCAGGAGCTGCAGGACTGATTCCACATACTCAGTGCAGAATGTACTCTGGCATACAAAATACTAAGTATGGCATCCAGGATGTGGTTAGCTGATACAGTTAGCTCTGCTTGGCCCTCCTCTTCTCTTACTT
Organism: Chauna torquata; assembly: GCA_013399475.1. Lineage (NCBI taxonomy): Eukaryota > Metazoa > Chordata > Aves > Anseriformes > Anhimidae > Chauna > Chauna torquata. Next base: position 140,504 of record VXAL01013056.1, on the reverse strand, counting down.
TTGGCTGAAAGAGGAAGGTACCAGCGGTTTGTGGCGTCTATAAGAGCAGAAAGAGTGGCTGAATGGGCCATTAATTGATTGGAAGAGTTTTACAGGGCAAATCCAGCTCAGAGAAGCTCTGCACCGTAAGATGAGAAAGGTCATGTCCTATCGACAAACTCACCCAAAGACCAGAAGGCAGAGTAGAGCCTGGATGGTCTTGCCTTGTTTCTTATCCTTCTTGCTCCTTCCCCTACTGTGCTGTTCCCAGAGGGCTTGTTATCACCAGGTGTTTCCAGTGTTATCTGGGACAAAATCTTTGGGATGTTTACACTTATGGCTTTTTGAGGATGTGGCTCTGAATAGCAGGAGGAGGGTGGTATGGTGATAGCATTTTGCTGACTATGCTAGTCAGATAAAAGATGTGGAAACACTCAACCTTTATCATGGCAAGACTGAATGGAAATCTATGTGACAAAGAAAACTTTCTTCTGTTGCTGATGCTGAAAGCTTGCAGGAGAACTTTTCCAGAGAAGGTCACAAGAACATTTTATAATGGAATGCGGTAAACAATCTGAAGCTCTTTCTAACATAGATGAATACATAAATAACGCTAAATGCATGCAGCAATTGAGCATTACATTTTTCATTCCTGTGTATGAGCCAGATCTTTGCAATAAATTAGCATTCCTTAGTTGAAGTAACTGGAACTGACCAATCTATCTACCTGCAGACAATTTGGCCCCAGGATCTTTAAATTCAGAAGTGAAAGGTAGAAATGAAACTGCCTTGAAAGTGTGAGTCTCTCAATATACGTTGAATAACCCTTATATAAAAATATTTACAGTTGAATGCTTTTTATGCAAATTCTTTACAACTTTACTGACTCTTATATACACATATCTTTGGAAAAAAAGAGAATATCCACAATAACACATATATTACACAACTTCCACACAGACATCATCTTAAATTAAAAAAAAAAAAACAAACGCAAATTACAATCATTCTAGAAATCAGAATAGCTTAGCCAACTGTTAAGTACACATATTCATCATTATTGAATGCACTACTGCTTTAAACATACGTAATTCCAAAATAATCTCCTTGAAATACACACAACAACAGCCATAAGACCGAAATTGAAGACAAAGCAAGCAGTATTTGTTGTATTAAAACTCTGACAAAATAGATTTTAATCATGTCCAGTCTTACGAATTCTAAAACAACCTGGAATGCCATTTGGCCTTCATGATTAATGTGTACTTTATCATTGTAAACAGAGCTTCCTGAACATTTCTATAAAGTCTGCTTTTTGAAGCAACATTTAAACAATCAGCATTGCCCTTTCTCTCCTTTTATGTTGTGGTGGTTGTGAGAGGATTCTAAATAAGGTAGGAGATATCAGGATTTTTCATATTTGATTAGAGAAAAAGAATTTAATCACAGAAAAAAGCTGGAATTCTGAGTGACCTCAGGTATTAGCTTCATTGCCTTGAACGGCAGAATTTGCGCACTCCTTATCCATCTCAAGAATTAAAGAATTTTATATGACATGGCTGACATGCTGATCAATAAAACAACAACAATCATTTACACTGCAAGTTTAGTGCAGTTGCAAAAACCTGCATTACCAAGCTGGTGCTTGTAGCAGAATCAATACACAAGGCATCATTCTTAGTGATGTGCATAAACGAAGTATGACTAAACTTTTAACACCCAATGAATACAGAATAAGATGATAACATCCATATGCAGAATGTGTTCTGCAAGCTAAGCAACGACAATACGCTTGAGAGTGTAATGCACAATAAAATGTTAGAAGTATTGAGAAATTCTTACTCTAACTTTCATTCAGTGCTTCACGAAGTATTTACATTCAGAGTTTGCAGTCAGCACTCATTTTAAGACCTGTTGCAAAGGACCTCAGTAAATTTGCTGCCATGTGTTCATCTGTTTCTGTCAGTCCTAAATCTTCATGTTACTTTAAATCCCTCCTCCTATTTTCTTAACCACTCATTCCCTTATTTGGTGTTGTTAATCTCCTAACTAGCTTCTTTCTATTGTCAGTGAAGCTTCTGATGTGTCAATACTGCCACAGGAGTCAATCATCTTTAGTTCATGATGCAGCTAAAAGGAACGAAACTGTTTTTTTATTTATGGTCTGACATGTTTGTGTTTAAACAAAACTGGAGTCCAACCAGTATTATTTTGATTCAGATGCTTGAAATCAGAAGGACTACACTACAGCTTTAGGAGATAAAGGAAGACAAACATCAAATAATTCTGTTTATAATCTAATTTGCTAAATCAAACAGTTTCACTATGTCTGCTTTAATTGCTTTCTGTTTTTTTCTCAGCTTGTTTAGACTTCCTGAAAGTGTTACATTTTCTTTTTAAAAAGCTGTCTGAATGACTAACAGTATGGCATTTCCAAAATTCAGACATACATATATTCATCCATACAAATATATAATATATAATACAATGACTAATGTTCTATAATACAAAAAATAATTACATTAAAAATAAAATATTCTGCAGAAATCTCCCCAAAATTTTAATTTATGTATATATGAATATATCAGATCTGTATTTCCCAGACTAAAAGAAATTACCATGCAGCAGAAAGATGGAAATAACTGTAAGTCATTTGCTACAGCTGAAAATGCTTCCCAACAGTAACAAAAGGATTAACCATTGTTGAAACTACATGATTAGTCAAAAGGAAAAACATCTTAAACCTCTGAAAAACCTGTATTTCTCTCATCTGTATTTTCCTCTGTTCAGAATATCGAGCTCATTACTGATTATCATTCAAAATAATCTAACCATTCCTCTGTTTTCTTCACTGAAAAGCAAGCATCTTTTATTACAATATGTGTAAGACATACAGTAACATATATCTAGTTGTAAAATAAACCACTGCAAATTGGAAATACATTAACAGGTACTATATAACACTAAAGAACCTAAGCTACTGGTTTTCCAGATTTTTTTTCCTACTTCTGCTATCATGGTCAATTAAATGTAAATACTTTATGAATGTTAGAGTACATATTTTTTTAAATTGGCTAACTTACTAAGAGCTGATTATCTTAAATCTGTGAAGTAAACAAGAAGAGAGAATATTACAGACAGTAGCTCAGCATAGAAAATGTGATATGCCCTTGAACTTATAACACTGCAGTAAGCAATTACCTTAAAGAAGCCACCCACACAACAGAACTATGGCTTTGTTCCTTATCTTCAAAGAACAAGCCACTTGCATCTGGATCAAATCCTTTAAACAATACACGAACACTCAACATCAAAGCACTTTCATTTTCTTCAGTTATTTAATTTAATTAGAGCTAATACAGACATGAATTTAGACACTGATTGCTGTGTAGAAAATCCCCAGAAAACATGTTCAAGAAATTAATCAAATTGGTTTTAATTTTATAAAGATTTTTCCCCCAGTACCTGACAGGAGCGCCTCTGCTCTGTGCAGGTTTCAGCAAGACTGTCACAGTGCTGTCAGTTTGATTCAAAGGTGTTTCGAGTTCATATGGTGGCATAGAGGGTGCTAGAATAAGAAAAGAAAAGAGGCAAAAACAATCATTATTCCTGTATTTCTTCTTTCAGGTACTGTGTCTCTATTTGAATATGTAATTCTAAAGATTCCTGCAAATATAAAGGCCATAATATAGGTCTAACGTGCAACACAAGTTACAACACAAGTATGAGACAACTTTTAAATAACTTCAGCAAAAAAAATCAAAGAAATCCCAGCTCACTGTCAATTACAAGATAGCCAACAGTTCCTAATAAGGACAAGTTTTCAGAAAGTATTGAGAATCTATGACTTGGAAATGAAAATTTTTAAAAATTATTTCAAGAGCATCTGCAAATGTGCATGCCAAAGTGGCTATAGTTTTTGAAACTGTGAGCCCAGCTGTTTCAGTATGTCTATCATGTCACTCTCAGAACTTGTCATTTCTGCAACTTTAACTAGTGCTGTAGCTGTCACGGCCCTATTGTCCACCACAGACATCATTTACAATAATGAAACAGGATTACCACCACAAGAGCTTATTATAGTTTGAAGCCACACTCAATAGCACTTTTGCAAACTGTGTCTTCATTAAGGAATTACAGTTGTGATTAAAACAAATGATGCCTCAGTTACTGTCTTTTACTGTTGTTACTTTTTTCAGTGCTATCACCTAGTTGCGTTTTTATCATTATATTGAATGGAAGGCTGCTCAGTTAATTGGTTGTTTAGCAGTCTGCTGTATCCTTATTGTCCCATTATTAATGATGATACACAATTAATAGATTTAAAGGCTACAGAAGCAAAAAGTGATCATTGCAATGAGCTTTTGTGTCCACAGGAATAATGCAGGACAATGAACTTCCCTAAACTAATTCCTGTTTCAAACAGAAAATACATATTTGGGGGCAAGAAGATCTTCTCTTCAGTTCTAGGTTCTTCTAATGGCTAATTATCCTCATTGTTGAACATGAAGACCTATTTGGCATCTGAATTCATTTAGCTTCATCTTCCAGATGCTGGAAACTTTGTGTACCACACCGATGAAGTTATTCAGAGTACATCACGCTCCACATACAGACAATATCATAAAATCATAGAATCATAGAAAGGTTTGGGTTGGAAGGGAATTTAAAGATCACCTAGTTCCAACCCCCCTGCCATGGACATGGACACCTTCCACTAGACCAGGCTGCTCAAAGCCCCAGCCAACCTGGCCTTGAACACTTCCAGGGATGGGGCATCCAGAACTTCTCTGGGCAACCTGTTCCAGTGCCTCACCACCCTCACAGTGAAGAATTTCCTCCTAACATCTAATCTAAACCTACCCTTTTTTAGTTTAAAGCCATTACCCCTTGTCCTATCACTACGCTCCCTTATAAAGAGTCCCTCCCCAGCTTTCTTGTAGGCCCCCTTTAGGTACTGGGAGGCCGCAATGAGGTCTCCCCGGAGCCTTCTCTTCTCCAGGCTGAAAAACCCCAAATCTCTCAGCCTGTCTTCATAGGAGAGGTGCTCCAGCCCTCTGATCACCTTTATGGCCTTCCTCTGGACTCACTCCAACAGGTCCATGTCCTTCTTATGTTGGGGGCCCCAGAGCTGAATGCAGTACTCCAGGTGGGGTCTCACAGGAGTGGAGTAGAACGGAAAAATCAACTCCCTCGACCTGTTAGCTAGCTGGATCAACCCTTAAGCTCCTCTAGCAAATTAAATAGCTCCAGCAACACGAGTCTCTCCCTTCGAAGTGTATTTTCCAGTCCTTTGCACCTTCCCACTATTAGCTTCACCTACTTGAAAGATGTATGAACTTCCCTTTCCTTTATCCATATTCCCCCATATATCCACGTAAGGATTGCACTAATGTTTTTGTCCATAACTCTTCAGTCTGCTGTGAAAACACTAACATCTTCATTACTTTTCACTGATATTCATCAGTTTTGAAATGCTCACAAATAAAACATTAATCTTCAAAAACCTCCTTGTGAGCTGAGAGGTTTTATTCCTTTTACAGTCTTGGACATAAAGCACAAGCATCTAGACTAATCATTTTAGAGAATTTGGGTACCCACTTTGAAAAGCCTAAAGGCATTATATTCCAGAGAACTTGAACAATTCTGACACAGTTTTCAATGATTTCAGTTTTGCAGTTTTTTGTATCTAGAACTTGTCCAAATAATTCCCCATTCTCAAGCCTGCCATCCTGAAAATGAGGGAAGCACAGAGTAACTGCAACCCTGAAAGCTGTGTGAATTCCAAGCATTTCTAGAATGCTGTCAGTGTCATTCCTTGCCCTTGGTCTCCTGCCCGCATCTTAACAAGTCTTGCAATCTTCCTGACTCGTGACTCTCAGTAATTAGTCAGACTCTTAGACACTGACTAATCTTAGTCTTCCTCCACCCAAGTTGTCTTCCTGCCCAGGCTATGAGCTGTGGTTCTCCCAGTCCCACCTTTGAGTCCTGGCTACTTTTTCTCATCTCCACAGATACTTGGACATCATCTATTCTTTTCCTTTTGTTCTGTCTAGGTTAGGATTCTTCCTCTTCCACACTGCCCACAAATGAAGAAGGAGCTTATCAATAAACAGAGAGATAACGGGAGATATTCTTCCTATTTACACTTTTTGCAACTGCACATCCTGGTCTTCAGCAGCAGAAGCTCGGACCCAGTAAAAGGTAAGGATTTTAGAGACTATGTAACTGTGGTGGGCTACACTGAGTTGATGCACACACAGGAAAGACTCTTTAAGCTCAGAGAGCCTGAATCTATTTAGTGAGGATGGCATCTACGGTGACATTAGCTGCTCATTTCTGTCAAGTTTCCACAGTTTGCGTGCAAACTGCAACGTTTATAGTTTGCCCAAATCTGGACAGATTTTCAGAGCGATGGCTCAGATTAATGTCTGTCTTCTTGCTAAATATTTAAAACCTTGTTTGAAAACACTTCAGTAATGTATTGGTCACAAGAATTTTTCAGTATGTCAGCCATGTTCCTGAAATGGATGGAATTCTTCTGGGTGAGAAAGGCAGCATAAAAAATTTCAGCCTGCACAGCTGACCTTTCATAAAGTTATATGCAACATAAAACACAATCTTCTAATACAGAGTGCACATCAATTTTGATAGTAGGCACGGCTACTAGCTCTGCTTTCAGTAATGCATATTTACATACAGATCACTTCATCCACCAGTGCCAATCACACAACTGTAGAATGAAACATGGCAACTATTTACAGTACAGAATAGTACTACTCATCAACTTAAGACAGGAAATTAAGACTATGACAATGCAGTCTAGAGTCAGACAAATTAAAACGCAACGACTCAATTTAGAAATTGGTCAGAATGCATTGTTGCCACCTCATCTGTTCTAAAAAGTTCTGTGAAACCTTTTATCCATAAATGTTCAACATTTTCATTTCACATCCATTTCAAAATGGAAAGCACTGGCCACATCTGGAGCGTCAAAGCCTTACAGGTGAGACAATGAGATTACAGGTCAATAGCACCGCAGAAAGGATACCATACTCAAACTCAACAGCTTAAATTTCAGTTGTGATTTTTCAATGATACTAAGAAATGTATGTATTCTGCTTCTATTTTAAATTCATCAAGAGATTGGTTTTAACTACCCAAGGACAAGTCTTAAACACTCCCTGTTAGCACAGCAACTAACGCAAAGTAATGAGAGAGTGGGGTGCAGACAAGACAGCTTGCAGAACCTCACCAGATGGTTACTTGGAGGTTTGTCTCCTTTCAAAGCATGGCTGTAATGTCCATTCACACTATTGAGTTTTAGTTTGTGACATACCATATTTAGAAAAGAACAACAATTTAAGCCACAGCACTATTCCCAAATGCCCAGATTCCCCTCCATTCTCAACAGTCTCCTTCTTTTTTCATTCTAATAAGGCCTGATTCTGCCATCCTAACTCACATCTACTCTTGCTATGTCAGAAGTTGCTTTCGAACAGAGAAAGTTTTTGCTCAGTGTGAGAAAAGGGATAGAGAATGAGCCCCATCTCTACTGATCAGTGTTCATTATGTTCATATGTTCTTCTAAGAATAACCTTCTAACTTGAAAATTATCAACTGTTTTTTTCCTCTACTGTCACCCATATTAGCAATAATTTCCACCTCACATTAACTGCCCTTACCTATAACAAAAAGTAATTGCTCTATTCCTGATTAACATTTGTCACTATTTTTTCATTCCAGTGAGGACAGAAAATGAGTGATGGGGAAAAGTATACAGAAAGAGAGTAAAAAAAGAAAGATTTTGTATCCAAATGCTTTCCCTTACCCTTTCTGAAAAGCAAATTTGACCACAAATAGATAAGGCATTTTTCTGTAAACATTACCAAACAACCATAGTTCAACTGTCAGTTTAATTCCCAAGAAGACTGTAGAAAAGTGAAGAGTAAAGGGATTTCAACTGTAACTTTGCAAAACATTTTGTCATCAATTACATAAGCATTTTAGTGTATGTAATAGCATTGCATCCCATCAGCTAGAAAAATAAAGTGTTCCTCTGCGTCTGGGAGGGCTTTAAAATATTGCTCATGGATCTGCAGAAGAGACAGAGTCATGCTGCTCGTATCTGAAAACCACTACTCCTGATGTTCTTGTCTAATATAGTTTGATATCCACTTCAGTCCACATGCCTGGTAGGAACGTATGCTGGCTGGCAGTCAGTTGTACTTTCTAATAGAGCACTAGACATACAGTACTTCTGCTCTACTCCCAATTGTTCATGGCTCATTAAAGAGATTTTCCAGCACTGTTACTGTACTAATTTAGAATCATGTCAAGGCTGAATAAGCTCTGAATGGAACCCTCATACTCATGTCCAAAAAACCCTATGCTAAATGTTGCAACAGCAACTGGCACTGACTGCAGGCACATAATTCAGAGGGTATCTTGGGTGATAAGTTACAATCATGAATAGGAATTTCAAAGTACTAGCTGATACTTAAGCACTTGGAAGTTTTTCAGGTATATTAACGCATGTTACTTTTGCATCTTCAGGGATGAACATTTATTTTACTTTCTCAATTTGCTGCTTGTAAAATCCAAAAGAAGAAATAAGCAACAAAAGAATTACCCATGTCATTATTATAAGCAAACAATAATACTCTTTAATCAAATACCTGATATTTTAGTGGTGAATTGATTTGTGATCGGAGGTCCAAAGCCTTTAGCTGTGCTGGCTCTGATGGTAAAAGAGTAGGTAGTGCCAGGATACAGTCCAAAAAAGAGATAGTGCGTTTCATTTCCTAGCTTTGTAACTCGTCCACTTTGATTGGATAAATCTATTTCTGGGTCAAAGGAACTGACTGCTTTGTAGGTGATCTGCAAAAGAATAAGAAAGTTATAAACTGTCTTGAGCAGATGGACAAAGATTGCGTCTTTATCCAGTAAACCCTTCTGATGTATGCGCTGTCAGACATTTTATGATAAGCTATCTTACTCTCTTATAGTCTTCAAATCCTGAATCCCATGAAGGGACACAGAAACTCAGCCATAACTGGTATGAGTTATTACTTTTATAGATACAAAGGCTTAGAGGCAACTAGATTACAACTCCAAAGGATGGGTTCAGGCTTACATTAATTCCTTCAAGATGCTAGCTTTAACATTGTCATTTTTTGAATTCATCTTACTGTTGTTTTTGATCAGCAGCAATAACAAAACCAAAACAACCAGGTAAAACACATAAGCAAATAACAAAGGTGTGGCCCCCGGTTCTAGCTGACTTGACTGTAAACTACACTTCGCTCTGAATAAGATTATCCTTAGAAGATGATAAGGGAAGCTTAAGGCAAATTTTTCAGAAAGTGGGTAGAGCTTATATTTTAGTCTGAAGCTTAGATATTGTAATTGTTAATTCGGAAATTTTCAGGTTATTATATTATACCTAGGTCAGATTCTCCTTGGGAGGAAAGGGGAGATAAAATGTTAATATACGCAAAATGTATACTGTATCCTCAGTTCCTTCTCTGATTCAAATAGTATTTTTAGTTTTCATTAGAAATGTTAATATAAGTTCACAGCAAAACTTGACCCAGATTTTTATATTAATTACTGATTTCCATGCACTGTAACGAGAACTTAAAAATAAGAAATCCAGTAAAAATTAGAAATGATTCATCCCTCCTTTTTACTTATAAAGTTTCATTTGTATGTGAATATGTATAATTCCAACATCCTTATTATATAAAGTGATAATTGGCATTCTTTTTGTCATATTTATTCCATATCATTCTAATTAAGAACATACACAAAACAATACTTAGAAGCATGTAAGCGTTGGCATTATATACCTTTAACAGCTGAAATTTCCTATAACCTCTGACAATGAAAATTTATTTGTATATGACCCACTTAATAGAACATCAGTAAAGTACTGAAAATAAGTAATAAAAACCTCTGATGACATCTGGATTAACTCTGATATTCTTTTGCTTGACATAGGCAGATCTACAATTCCTCATCCATAAACTGAACTGAAAGCACCTTAAAAAACACTCAGATAATCCTCCCAATTCTAATAGAAGACAACATTACCAAATATCTAAATTTTTATCAATAAGAAATTAACTTGCCCAATTTGCCCAAAAGAAACACACATTTCCCAATAGAATCTCCTTTCTGATTGTGAAAGTTGTTCCGTCTGCTTGTGGGAGATGGAGATTTTAGAAGACAGGTTAGACAACTACAAGTTAACCATGTTTTGTAAACACCTGATCCTGTTTTGTAGCAGATATGTGACCTAAATGACCTCTTGCAGCTCCATTTAACTCTGTTTTCTATGCTTCTATAATTCTTAACTAGATTTTCCAATACCTCATGTAAGTTTTGTTTAAAATAAAACCTGGATGTCAGAGACACTGCAGCCTATGTTAGATTCTTAGACTTTTTTTTGTACTGTGTTTAATTACTAGATAGCTAAGTGGCTGATGTTCCATAATGAAATAAGTTCTTCCAGGGCTCATGTAGAACACTGTAAAAAAGAGATGTTTTGCCTGGTTAAAATGAACTTGCACTGTTTCTTTATTTTACTCCTACTTATAAGACTACTATTACTTTTTTTTTGAAAAACTAATTTCTTAATTCTACCATTGCTAATGCCAGCTCAGCATTGCAGTGATGGGAAAAAAAGGGCACTAGGGTCATTTTCTCACTGGATGTTGACTATTTTTATCAAATTTGGATGAAACCTTGCACAAAAGACTAATCCCTTTATTCCTACAGCAATGGACCTGTATTGGTGATAAAGGCTTTATGTTATTTCTTCATCTGAAAGCTTTTTTTCATATAAAGATTGGTAAAATAATTGGATTTGCATCTGATTTTACAACAGCAATAAATACTTTAATGCTTGATACTTCAACAGTTTTTCATACCAGATACACTTCAGACACTAAAAGCAAATGCCTGGCTACAGAAAACAGACTAAGTAATGATATTTTTAATACCACAGAAAGTTAGGTTCTCAGAGTAAGAAATGCTAAACAGAAAAGTGTGATTGAGCTTTCTCATTGGGCACAGGGATGCAGACTTAGGATTGCACACTAGGTACAACTGGATACTGGGATCAAGACCCTGAGACTTTCTCCTGAAAGAAGGTGTCTGCTGCTGCAGTCTTAGGGCTGACCCTTTAAAAAACAGCCACCAGCTGAAGAGGTTGCCCGGGAAAGAGCAACCTTGCTCCTAGGTCTGACTCAGGCTTATGCACTTGCAGTTTTGTCTCACTCAAGCTGCATGTCTTCAGCTCCCAGCTAAAGTACCCGGCACTTTCATCCCTGCTTTCCTTCTGGCACTACAACTCCTTCACCCCCAGCTGTGTATTGCCCTGTGGCAGGTGATGGGTGACTGGAAAGAGCATTCACCCTTTGCTGCAGCTCTGTGGCTCACTCACTCCTTTGCAGGCAGATTATCATGAACTCAAGAATCCCTTGGGCTGAAATGTCTGCTACCCAAGTCCCCCCTGTACTAGGGGAGTGCTCATCTGCTAGGCCATTCCCCAAAAAGTGATTGCCATAAGCACCACAGTTGTCATGAACATACCAAATATACCATATGCCTGTATGAAAGCAGCTTCAGAGGCTACACTTTTTATATCAGAACTGTTGATGTGCTAACAACCAAGGCTTAGATGCCTCTTTGTCTAAGCTCTGGCTGGCTGTAAGGCGTATGCAGGAGCTAGACACCTTACTTGCCAAGCCAGGGAGATATGGAGCTGTGCTGGATGCGTTATCTTGACAGCACAAAGATCAGCCAGAGAAGGGCCTCCCAAGATATCATGGACAGTCTAAATTAACCTATACAACACAGGTACCTAAATTTCATCTAACCTGTCTGGATCTTACCTTGTGAGTTATTTCAGTTAGCTAAAATATACCTGAAATATACTTTCATATTTCACCTGAAGTATACATTTCAAACAGGTAAAATGTCCTTGTGATTCATTGTGTATATTTGTTGGCCTCAAGGTAGTTTGCCAGTCATATTTGTAAAAACTTTGTGGTACATTTTAAGCTTTTAAGCAAAAGAGGGAGAAAAAGTATTGACAAACAAGTCTTCAGCAGCTAGGAATCTGCTCATATTCAGCCACATGACTGGATTGAGTTGGCAACGTTAGGACAAGAAATGGTTTGGTTGCATCAGTCTGTCGGTATCTTTCACTTAAAAATTAATGAAATCAAGTCTCTGCTTTAAATGATTGCTTTGCTCCCTCCACCTCTACTTTGAGGAGTACTAGATAAACAGCAGAAAAAGATATCAGTATTTTATTTTACTATTTTTTTCAACATTTTCTTCCCTGTTAGAATGCTAGCTTATTTTGATGTTCAGAGACTTGCTGTCCTGAATATCTTAGAAAGTTTGGCCAAGCTATTTTTTTCCACCTCAATACACCTGCACAACTCCCATTGCAGCTAAGTTACACATATATATTTAAGAATGAGCTGCATGTATACACTGCACGTACTTCTCAGCAATGTAATAAGACATGCATGCATGTTTATAAGCAGAAAGATGATTTGTCACCGTGTGTTTCTATGTACATTAAGCCTAACACCAATAAAAACTTTAACATATTAACTAAAACATTTCTGATCCTTGAAGATCGGCAACTGTTGAACTAACTGGAAAGTAGTTAGCTTTACCAAAAATCAATCCATACTTCTTCATAACATTTTATACTCTTACAATAAAACAGTTTTCAAAACAGTATCAATAGGTTACCATTCAATTTAACTTTTCTCTTACACTGTATCTCATTTAGGTGTTGTTTTTTTTTAAACAAAGCATTTCAATACCAATTTTGTAGTAAGGTCAGGTAAGAGGCTTAACAGTGATTACTGTCTGACAGCTTAATCTGTGCAGTCTTTTGTCAATTTATCTAAAAGCCATTCAGGCAGAGGTTCTGTACGAGGAAAAGCAATGATTTTTAGACATCTAACAATACATAACGTTGTTGAATTTGCATTAAAAAATGCTAGATTTTTTTTTAAAATTATGCCTGCTTGTTTCTATTACAATAGGCTTCCTGTAATGAGTCTCACTTAAATGTGATGTTACTGTCACCACTATGTCTCCTCTTTTAAAAAAAAATTCACTAAGATCTGTCTTTCAGTCTTTTAAATATTTGTTCCACATTACTAGACAGAATGCTATATCATATGGTCCTAAATATAGCAGTTTTCTTAAAACTGATAACCCACTACCTGTCTTGGGACTTGCAGTAATTCACTCCTATGTAAGATGCAAGTGTTATTACATTCAAAAAGAATATTCATTTTACAGAAGCCAGGAAAAATATATATTTAAAATTTCTTACTAATTATGCACTTCTAAAAACCAATACCATACATGAAAGTGAAAACATGACAAAATGCTTGATACCTCATACAAAGTAATCACACCATATGTTTGCGCTGGCTCTCTCCATTGAAGAAAAATCTTCTCTTCAAAGGTACTCCCTTGAATGGATTCAAGTGGTACAGCACTTGGGACTAATGTATAAAAAAAAGGAAAAAATGCTATTTTGAGACAAGTTTCAGAAGGAGACACTCTGTGTAGTATTTGTGCTGTCAAGGTATAAAAGCAGTCCATCCATCATGTCTCAATCCATTGTTGAGATACAGTTCATATTCCATGAAATTTGTTAAACAGATCACATATATATAACCTCCCCCTCTCCATCTCCCTAAATTAAACATCTCAACTGCATATAAACTGTTAGAAAATTGCACCCACTATTATTTCCCCAAGACTGAAGCAAAGACCAGTGTAGCTTAGCAATGAGAATGATTTATTTTACAAGATAGTGCCATGAAGGAAACTTGTGTCACTTTCAATATAAAAAGGAATTAGTGAGGATTGCACTTTTCCAATAAAACACTACTGATGAAAGAAAAAGGTCAAGCAACTTTTTATAAGGAATTAGGTGATGATAAATTCTTCAAAATAAAATCTACTTGTCATACCTACTTGTCAATAGTGTTACTGTTCTATACTGAAAGATATTTAACAGTCATGTATGAAAATGGACAAACATTAAAGTAACAAGGTATTGTTCTAGCTTACTGAACTAGAATGGCTAGCTTGGAAAGATGAGATATTTTGCACAGAACGGTGATGCACACTGACTGTAGGCCTGACGCCCTACAACAGGGTGAACATATGGAAATTCTGATGCTGCCAAACAGAAAACTTGACAATATTCACCTTTCTTATAGATTCTTAATTTATGAGAATGAACTGTGAAGAGTCAAGAACATCAGAAGGTTCTGGTAAAAGATATACCAACTGCTCTCAAATATCTACTTCTTTTTTCTGTTTGTTCTACAACAATCACCTTATCCTAGAGCCATCACCAACACAGTTTTCAGACAACGAGATGTGTTAACAGCACATGGACATGTATCTGCAATTTTATTTTTGTAACAGCACATGCAATGGAATGCAAAAACAAAATCTTGAAAATTGCACACAGGACTGTTATGAAGCATAAGGCATTGACGGGTTAGCACTTCTACATGAAGTGCATGTGAATATCCAGTAAGAAGATACACATTACATTTTTTTTCCACATGCTAGAGAAAGAAGGAGGAAACTACTTGCTGTAACAGCTGAAATAACTTCTCAGACCCCTTTCTGATATTTACCTGTATATCTAAAGAACAGGAAGACTACAAGCAAGACATCTGGTAACTCCTTCCTGTTTCTAGGTCTGGTAGGGTAATATTCTCCTCCTACTCCTCCATGTTGTTGGTCTGGGAGTTTAAATGGTTCGAGACTTCATAAGCATGTCTCCATATCTCTCTGCAGAGTCCCTTGTAGGAATTCCTTTGCCAAGGAGAGGCTCCAAGGACACAGTGATAGTTTCTGAATTTGCTTACCAGTCCTATATGGACCAGTAAATTTGTGTCTTTAGAGCAACCTTAAGTCTGGGCACTAAGCCTTACTTCCAAGTAGGAGAGAACCAGCAAAACTCATTTGGAATCATAGGGTTAAGGATTTATGTGTAAATAGAGAGGAATTAAATATAGTGCAAATAAATTAGAAGTATGGCAAAACACTGACAATCCTCTAAAATTACCTGAAGGCCATAAACTCTGAGCAGTTAGGCCACGAGTGAGATGAAACACAGGAAGAGGTTGCCTAGAGAGGCTGTGGGATATTCATCCCTGGAGATACAACTCCACTGGACACAGTCCTTTCAACCTACATGATCATGTGATTTGAAAAATTATGATGATTACTTGGGTCACATCCCATTGTTGTGTTACACCCAGAGTTACATGCTTTACTGAAATTGTACTAAAAAGCTGTATTTTTTTAGTACTTGCAAAAATATCGCAGTAACAGAATCATTGACTTTTGGGCTTGATATTTCAAAATTGATTCATATAATGGAAAGAATATTAAAATATTGTCCAATGTATTCTCTGAATCACTGATGCTGGTTTTTAGTAGGTCTTGGAATACTGTAAAGTTCCAGAAGGCAAGGAATAAGCAAATACTATGTAGATTTTTAAAGAAAAAATATAAATGTTCCAGATAAAGTCTTTAGCTTTGTCATCCTACAATTGAACTGAATCAAAACTAGAGGATGGCAGCAAAATTAATTCTAATTAAACAATTTTTATGTTAGCTATGCTTGGTTGAATCTGTTGCATTAGCAACTATACATTCCTAAATTGTTTAATTTATTCCCTCATATATTTTGATTAGAAATTAGTAAAACACAAAACCATTACAGCATATATTAAATGATTTAATAGGTTTAAATGACAGTCTTCAAGCATTATAAGGGGACCTCATCTTTGCTGAAGTTTTTTCTAGAAATCTTTCCAAAATGTTTGCAGTAAGTCTATCATTGATCTAGAAGAAAATACAAAGCCACTCCTGTTCAGACTGCAGATGATAAAAGTGGGAGGAGAACAGATCTGCTATATAAAGCAATCCCAGTCATTTGATAAGGTTTCTTTGAACAGTAGGCAATTGACGATGCCTAAAAGCAATGTCAAAAAGCCTAAGGCACACTTCTAGAGGGCACCAAGGGGCTATACCTTAGCATAAAGTGTTCTGAAAAGGTGGAACTGATTCCTGGTGCATGATCAACTCAACATGGAAGTCCCATTTTGGTATTGTAGCTAACAGTGCTCCAGTAAATTCTCTGTGTGGATAGTCACAATAATATCACATAGGATTTAGAAGGATGCTATCACCTTTTCATGCAGTATTACTAGCGCATTACTGAGACACAGTAGCCAATTCTGCTGTCCATCAAAAAAGAGACTGACAAGTTATGTTTTTGCTCAAAATAAAAAAGAGGCCTGAAAACCCCATTTTAGCTGAAAATTACCAAAGGGGAGGGGGTATCTACGTATTTGAATGTATATATACAAAAGACATTGTCTGGATAAGCAACGAACAGCATTCAGTGCTGTTCAGATTGCCAAATCTAGAGAAATTGAAACTGCAAATCAGGAACAAGTACTTAATGTTGAGCATATCACTCAATAGAAAAGTTTACACGAGGATACTGTGGACCATCACCCGAAATTTTTTCAAATTGAAACTGGAACTTTTAAAAGGCAGAACATAGTTCAAGCACAGGTCACGAGTTTGCTGAAGAAATGATTAAATGATGTATAATGTTATGGTTTATGCAAAAGATCATTGTAATACTTTTAATGGACCCTTTACCGCCTTAAAATTGCTGAAGTTGGTGGAAAATTTGTTACAGATAGTGAAAGCAGAATATACAAAAAAACATGTTGACCATCAGGTAGGATGCATGTACAATGTATATGCATATGTAAATATAGAAACTCACCATCTTCATCAGTTTGTACCACAAGTTCTTGGCTTTCTTTTCGTCCTTCAGGATTCATTAGCACTAATTTGATGCTGACATTTGTGTATGGTGATAGATTAGTAATTGTGTGCTGCGGATGTGAACTTTCTGTATCCCAGCTTACTTCTTCTCTCACTTGCTCTTGTCCTCCAGCCTGGTAACGGTAATGGACTGTGAGGTTGTATCGATGGCAACGTGTGACATTATATCCAAACGGTTCCCAGCAAATAGTGATTTGCCTAGATTTGATCTCCACAACCTCTAGTTTCCGTGGCCCACGCATTGGATCTGCAAAATTACCAGCATAACTCCAGTATGATTATTGATGCATATTATAACAGTAAGAATATTTATGCATATTATAACAGTAAGAGTAATAAGAAGTTATACGGTTCTACAAATATGACGTATAAGTAGAAAGAGAAATTCATTGCTTTATCTCTCATAGTCCAAACAACAACAAAACTATAAGTCTAATGAAAAATCAGAAAAAAACACTGAGGAAAGGAGAGAGAAGTGTCTCCAGTGAAAAATTAAGAGCAAACAAAATACCTGAAACTTTTTATCCTTTTTAAGCTCAAACCACAGCTTAAATGCTGATTACTTTTTTTACCTATCTGTTGCTTGTAAAAAATTAATTATGTGCAATTTTGTTTACAAATTAATGTGTTAGCACTTTTACAGCAAAAACCTTCATTTAAGCAAAAGAAGTATCTAAAAATAAAAGGTAATTTTAGGGATAACTTGCAAATATATGCTGATTTTCTCCCAGGACTGTTTATACAAAGAAAAGTGTTAGGTGGTTCTTTAGCTATTTCTTATTCATTTGTTTTTAAGTTAGACTGAATGCAATTACTCAATCTCTATTTGGCCAGGACGTTACGTTAATATTCTAATTCCTTTAAAATAGTCCATAGGGCTCTTTTCCCACAAACATTAGCTGTTACTAGCTTCTTCTTCTTTTTTTTTTTTTTTGTTTTAAACCACATCTAAACCAGTGTAAATATGTCAGTTGTAGTAGTGGTTTAGTAAAGAATCAAAAGAAACAGACAGAAGGCATGTCAGCTGATATCTTCGTGATAGTGCACCTGAACCTTCCTAGAGATCTCCTGGCTGACAACCAGACATAAATCACATCTAACAAAATCATACCCAGGAACTTATGGTTATCCATAAACAAGATGTTTTTCAAAGTTTTAATTATCCAAAGATTGTTGTTGATGAAGTTAAATTTTTTCCATTCCTACTGATCTCAGCAATTGAGTTACAAAACTGAACCCAAAGTTCCACCATATTACAGCACAACCACGGAGTTGGCACACACCCCACATTTTCAAAACACTGTTATTAGTAGAGCTATTATACCTATTTAGCAAAAATCTGTTTTTCTCATATTGGAGCCCTCAACAAGATTAAAGACAATGTCTGGTTTTATCCACTGCTTCACTAGTTAAACGCTTAGAAGACTTTTAATGAGCTAGAAGCCTCTTATACGTAAACAAATTAATATGCATCTTCCCTCTTTTATGTTTATTAATCAACATGTCTTCACTAGAAATGTTCTAAACAATTTACACAGGATTTCATCTTTTTACTTTTTAATAAAATCCCTGCATGCTTAAAATATTTGTTCAAAGATGTTATTCATCTTAGCTCCTTGAAGACAAGGTGTTAAGAAATTGCTTGTTCTCTGTACATCTACAAAGCAGGGTATTTTTTTCCCTTTCAAATCCTCCAGCTTCTTTTTTTTTTTTTTTTAATTAATTGCCACTGCCCGAATGTGTTGATCACCAGTGTAGAATACTTCCCAATTGGTGACACAATGGCAAAACAAAACAAATTCAGTAACATCTCTAATCCTAGTCTCCTTTCTGGTGACAACACTGGTAAAAAATTCCTCACAAAGGATAAATTGGTACAGAGCTCTTTACCTGCTTCCAAACTCAGATAACCCAGCTAAGAAACCTAGTGTTTAGGATATTTTTTACTGCCACAACAGTTAAGATTAATAAGAGGCAAACCTCAAAGACTGGCAATCCTTGAGAGTTTCATATATTCCTTAAGCATTTATTTCTGCATAATGCAGA
This sequence comes from Chauna torquata, assembly GCA_013399475.1. Lineage (NCBI taxonomy): Eukaryota > Metazoa > Chordata > Aves > Anseriformes > Anhimidae > Chauna > Chauna torquata. The sequence continues at coordinate 121,538 of VXAL01013056.1, read as the reverse complement.
CAGAACTCTCATGAAAAAGGATTTTTCCTTTTTTGGTTTCATATCAACTTTTCTTCATTCAGGTGAGACTATGAATAGCAAAGGGCATCTGATTGGTGTTGTGGAACTGTACTGCTAGCTGGATGGGCTAGAAAATCAACAAAATTAAGGTGACCCTGACACACAACATTAAGCAGTTGAACAAAGATCATAGCTGCAAAAATATGGATCAGCCTGCTTAGTTTCATAGTAGGCACATCAGAAAATTCACAGGGGAGCTGAGAAATCTTTTTTATTAGAGACATAAAACTAATTCATAGCATTTTAAAACTGAAATCGAGTGGCTATATAAAAACTGGATCAAAACCTATTCAAGATTTCTGCCCAGGAGGAACATATTCTTATGTCCCGTTATCTTAGTAAAAAGTAGAAGTTAGCCCTCTAGTTAAATCTTGAAGTCATTGCTATGAGAATGACATATACTTTCTTCCTTTAACAAAACAGACAAGGGAGTAGAGACTGGACTGTAAAAGCTGGAAACAAAACAGCTTTCATTGACATTCACAGGATAAAGTTCATCAGACAAGGCAAATACCCTGGATGCCTTTGTTCCTGACTTGATTCTGTAATCTAGAATATCAGATAGCTATGCAGCTTGTGTCTGTTTTTCTCACCATTCATTCAGAGAAGATGTAACTGAGAGGGCCCTAATGATCCCTTTGTGGGACAAGCGTGGTGTGAACCAGCCAATGCCAGCACTTAAATGGAAACGAGAAAGGGAGAAGTAGGATAAAAAGAACTGGGAAAGAGCAGAGAAAGACATTTAAGGAAAAATAAAGCAAAATCTCATATGCACCAGGTGGAATGACTGCTGGTTTACAGTGGATGCCCACTGAGAAAGTGAGGCTGAATATTCCAAAGGGGTCTGTCCATGAAAGAGCCTCTGAAGATACTGGGCTGAACTCCAAAGAATTCACCCACTGAATTTTCTTATTTTTTCAGTTTTCTTCAGTCTCACTTTTGTCTCAAAATGGACCTTGTTAGTGGAATAGACTATGCTTTATTATTTCTTTCTTCAAATAAACCTGAATTCCTGAATTACCACTACTTTGTGTTATTTTTCTTTCCAATACTGCACTTACTTGATTTATCAGACGACTTCATCACAGAGCTGAGGATATCAGCTCTAATCTGCTCTATATAGTTGAGTTCTCAGTCGTAACAGGTTTGTATACTCCAAGTACACAACAATTTTTGGTTACAATCAGCTAAGCTATACCATAAGGAGGAACAAGATGAAGGGAAAAATGTTTACTTATAACCAGAAAAAAAGGCTAAGATGACGATGAATTTTTTGGATTAAAAACATGTGGGTAAAGGCAGCCATGAAAAATAACAGTTTCTGTAACAAAAGATGGGAAAAGGAAAGCCACGTGCAGAGAGTTTACAGAGCCAGACCTCTCCCTTCACTCTGCAGTTCTCTGGATAAACAGATGCTCTGTTTTTCCTCGCTATCCCAGATATTTTCTTCTGCCTCACTGCTACAAATCATGAGGCAAATTGGGGAAATAAGGCCTACCAGTTCATAAAAGAAGAGGTTGTCCTCCCAGAGGAGAGCACTGCCTGTCATGCCTGAAGCTTTGCCAGGTACATCTTACTAATTCCCCTGACGGTGCCTGCAGCATTTTTCATACCACTCCTTCTGCCAGCTTCAGCAGGTAGCAGGCAGTGAAGTCTGACAGTTGCAGCTCTGACCTGAGGGACCAGCAAGCCCAGTTCTAGCCCCTGGCACTTTAGCATCCCATTTAATCGGTGATCTTGGCTCCTTCTCTGCTCCGCTCTGTTTTCCTGAGAATATGGAGCAGTGACTGACAGATAGGATCAATTTCCATTGCAACTTCAATTCACAGCTCATTTCTCTGGAACTTCACACTTTACCTCTTACTATAAGTACAACACATTTTCAGAAACCCAATTTCAGAATCACAGAGACATTTAGGTGTATTTTTAGCAACCTGCCATTGATCAAAAAGACTTGGGTTTAGAATGAAAACTCAGAATGGAAGTTTTGTCTTTTCACAACAGGCTTTCACCACAGACCTACTGAAATGAGACTAAGACATGAGTGGTATGGGGAATTTCTGCCACTCCGTGATACTCCAGTAGCAGCAGAGATCTGATACGTGTTAGGTAGCATTCGAAAGATGAACCATCATGTTCAGATGGCTCCATCTGAACCATGTTCAGATGATCACCTGAACAATAGGAATGAAGACTTTACTTCTTGTCCAGGCAAACTATTAATGTGGTCTAGCTCTGTAACAACTCTCACGATTTAAATTCCAGATTGGTCTCTATTACCCTTCCACGGAAGTAAAGGATGAACAAAATCAGAAAATATAAACATTTAAGATGAAAACTGAATCATCTGAGATTTAAGATATTATCTATTGCAGCTCTTTCACACAGAATTTAAATAAGGATAATTAAATGTACAGGTGTGACATCCAGGATCTCCTGGCTTTATCACAGATTTTCTTAACATCTTTTCACATCAATTCCTTATTAGATAAATGGGAGTCATAGTAGTCTAGCATTAGTATCAGTGTCACATATAACTTCTGTAATGTCTGCAAAGAGCTTGCATGCTACAGTGATGGAGACCATAAGTACACTTTAGACTTGATTCTGCCTGCTGAATCAGGGCTACATCTGATTCAGCACACAATTTGAGACACTTGCTTTGTTTCAAACAAGAATACTTGTGCTTTAATTCAAATATGTGCTTAAAGAGTTCACCATCACTGGTAAAAGTGATCAAGCTGTCAGAGCACTTTACTGATTCAGAAGTACCTTCCAGGGAAAAACAAAAGAGAAAAGCTGAGAAGGAGACAGAAAGTTCACTTCTACCTGCAGAGACACTAAAACATTAAACACTTAAACACTTTTTAACAATGGAGATCACAACTCTCACTTTATATGTATTTATGCACACCATATTTCATCTGTGTTTCTCCTTGTTTAGTATAACTCCACCTGCAGAGGTTATAAAGCTAGACTTCTCTACTCATGCTACAAGTTCTCCAGATAAGCAGATAACCTGCGGCTCCTCAGTAGCCTAGGTGTTATGTTTTGTCTCAGGGACATAGACTATGGGATAATAAAACATCATTTCATCTATACAGAACAGCCTTATGAATCAGCTGCTATCAAAGTAACAACATTTGCCTATTTGTAAAAAAACTAATCTCAAGATTTGTATATCTATAGCCAACACCAAACAAGGAAGCAGGCAAAATGTTTTACTCGTTTGGCTTATTTGATTATATCCAATCTATACATGGCTGCAAACAGTGTGAGGTTGTTTACAAGCTTGGCCAGACAGTTTTGTGAAAGATTCCATTCAGCTGCGATGGACTGATTTCTGTTATTGTAACCATTTTTTCTACAAGTTCTTTGACAACAGACTGAAATTCAAGAAGAGCTTCATTTTGCTTACAATACCACAATTGATCAAATCTGGTAACAGATCAGGGTTTTTCAGCTTCCAATATACCAAAAACTGCAGAGTGCAGAGAGGAAAGAAAGACTCAGTGGGCAAGATTTTGGGTGGTGTAATTTCACAGATTTTAAAATATATATATTTTTTAGCAAAAAAAATTTAGCAAAATCAAGGTCCAAATATGACATTCCTGATGTCATTGCCCTGCTGAGTCCAGTTATTTTAAAGTGAAACCAAAGACTGTGCTACCAGTGTGCAAAAAGCTATTGAGGATCCAGAAACAACCCTTCAAGTAAAGAAGGGCACATTAGCGGCTGGTCATTTTACTTATCCAAGAAACAGCATGTTGTGACAGCAAGCAACAAATGTTAAAGGCAGCAAAAAACACTTGTAAAATTGTAAAAATCTTGAAACATTAGTTTCATCTGCCAATCTCTACTTCCTTTCATTGAGCAATTGTGGAAATTAATAGCAATGGTTACTAAGATTATTCAGGTAAAAGGAAATGACTGCCAAAGACACCCAGCACCTCCTGGAAAGATTTCAAATTATAGTATTTAAAATTCTTACCTATCTTTCACTGCTACTGGCTAATAGCATTTAGAAAAGAGCATGCCCCTCCTTCTGCAAAAATACGACTCCCACAGAAAAGCAGCTCTTCCATCAGTCTTCTTAAAGTACTCCCTGACATTTTAAAAAATGATGGGATGCAAGCCCTGCAGAGCTTAGCGCTAATGAAAGAGCTATGAGACAGCAAAACTGAACTGATAGTCACCTGCAATCCAAAGAAGGGGGGAATAAACAGTTATACATATAATATATAATAGTAACTGCTGAAAACTGAACTATCTCTGTTTTTCTTGGAGCAATTTCTGGAAACAATGTCTTCTTTTTAATTGTATCCTATGGTAAATGTCTTCCACAGTCAAAATGCCAGTGAAGGAAGACAAACACAAGAGCATATGGACATCAAAGTTACTAGGATGATGTGTGCCTTTAGCGGTAGCCTGCGGGGATCCCTTCTGCACCTCTTCAAGTTGCTCCAGACTTCGGAGCATTGAGGGGCAGGAATAAGCTTCCTGCATGCACTTCCCCCAGCACCTTTACGATCATGATCATCATCTACAGTGTCACAATGGAGAGGAAGTGTCAACAGGACAAGACTTAACTATCAAAAACACATCTCAGGGCAACCCCATCTCACATAGCTTTCTGTCTCAGGAGTAAACCACTTCCCAGCACCTGGGAACTGACACTCACACACTGCACATGCTCATACTCAGCCTTCTTTTTCCTGCCAGAGATGCCAGCAGTCTACTGGGCAAAACAGAAAAGTCAGCATCTCTCCAAAACTATGCTGTTGTCAGTAAGAATGCAGGAACAGAACGCTAACACAGGAGTTCTTCAGCGTGGAACAAGACATGGGAACCTGCTTCCATTGATTTTGTTTTATCATATACTTTAGAATTATTGTGTAGTTAAACCTTATGCATTTGTATGATACGACAATAGTATTTCTCCTAGTTTATACATAAAGAAACCAAAGCTCAAAATAAATGAATTGTCTGCTGGAGGATATGAAGTATCACTGAAAGTAGTGGAATCCTAATTCTCAGTTTCATTTCTAACCCACTAAAACATAGTACTCAACTAATTTGTCTGTACTTTGTGGCCGGAACTGGTTAGTTCCAAAATGTGGGAGCTAAGAAAATGCTAAAATACAACTCACAGCTCACAGCAGTAAAATGAGCAGGCAAAATTCTGAAACTGAAACAACTTGAACCCTCAGTCATTTTTCCTCAAATTCAAATGTGAGACACGGTAGAGGTCTCCGTTTTCCAGGAAGGATCACAAGTACTAATATCAGCTTACCACCAGAAGAATTGTTTTGGTGCTATTTCTAGCTGAAACACAAGCTAAAAATACACAAATTCTTGGGACAGAACCAAGATGTTTAGCTAATTTCAGAAGATTCATGAAAAGCATATTCTGATAAGCACCCAAGGCACCAGCTCACCATTTATAAAAAATCAACATAGTTGTTGCTTAAAACCAGGTGAGGTGTTGGATTTTAGCTTTTAGTAATGTATTAACACAGGCATTGGATACAGAAACACAGATGACCGATACAATCCTGCATGAGAACATTTCCTTACTATTTTCAGCTTTTATTCTCCAGTTCATGCCTATATACATCCCACGAGGCATAAGTCTTGAGATTTGTCTAATCATCAATAACTATCAGTTTCTATACATGAGAGAGCTGATACAAAATTTTCACTTTATAGGAAATTTTAAATCTGAACCAAAGCAAATTGAATCTAGTACTTCTTTATGTTGTTGGCATTTTACAGGTATATTCTAGATACTAAGTCATTTAAATTCTAATATATTTAAATAAGGAATGAAAGAAAAACATCATTCGATACATTTTTGTCAAATTACCTACATTATATGATTACTCCTTCACAATCAAAATCAGATTTTAACTATGAATGATACAAACAAGATTACATTCTGAATCTGCAACAGAGATTTTAGTTGCTTGTTTAAAATGACATACCTAGCTATTCAGTAATCACTTTATAATAACCCCTTTCATTTCTAACTCTACTTAGCCATCAGCCAGTAGTGAGGAAAATGCTGGCAGTGGTTTTTACAACTACACATTAGTTTTACATTTCGTGACAAGCTAATTCTAGAGAGTTCGAAAGACAGACAAGCATGTGTTCTTAAGGTTTTCTTTCTTCTGCATGAAGAAAGCATACATCTAACTGAGAAATGAAAAATAAAGCAGTGCAGACATATACTTTTCACTTCACACATATGGCAATGACAATTTATCCCAACTTCACCCCAAGAACCACCATGAGTATGTAAATTAACAAGAAATGAAAAGCTGATAAATACTTCTCAGAACAAATTACGAATTACTATGGTAAGATGGCAAAGGAAGTGCCTCTCTCTGGTAGATACTATCATCTGTGGTAGATACACCTTTGGTAGATGCTTGGATCAGAACCATCTTCGAGGAATATTAAAGTCAAATGACCTGTGTTGCATAAATTGTCCCTTTGGATTGAATCTATCACAGGCTTTTAACCCTTTTTCTGAGCTGATTACATGGCTGTCCCTAACTATCACGTGTCCATCTTATGTTGACAAAGTAGATGTCATTATCACCTGATCTGATACGCACGTACGTATTCTCATCATTTGACCAGACATGTACCTCCACACCTGTGGCACCCTTCAGAATCTGGCATAGGTAGAAGACTTCTAGATCAATTTATACAGCCTACAGCCCAGATGCTGCTCTCATTTGAGAAGCCACAGGCAACACAGAGGAAGCTGAAGGTCTGACGAATTGCTCCTGACATACCTCCTTCTCACAGTTACCAAGCAGCAGTGTTGTCTTCCCTGAACATGAAACCATCTGGTAATAAAGGGTCAATAAAGAAACTTTCGGATATACTAAGAGACGGTGCAGGTGGCTGGCTCATAATTAAGGAAGACAGTTATGCATCATTAACTATATTCATGAGAACAACAGACATAATTTGACTATGCACAATGAACATGCTGTAGGAAAGAGAAATGGCATCAACTTAACACACATTCTTCCACTCAGTGGTCAAAAAAGGGAACGTAGGAGAACAGCATGAACATTTGGAAGTTCTGGTGTGAGGCAAAAATCTTTTTTCTAGCCTGTTTTCCTGGAAATGGCTAGAGTACATCTATGACATTGTAGTAGTGCAAACTCTTCTCTTTATACACTAATACAGTATATGTATTTTTGTACAGTAAGTGCTCTAATCAGCTTGTGATTGTGACTAATATTAATGGTAAAGCATGCATCGTTTGCTCTGCTGTGCCACATGTGTTTGAACTCATTTCATTTTATGGTACAGCTTCTTGAGTTAACCCAGAAGTCAGATGGAGAAAAGATTAACCATAGTGCAAATTAGTGAAGGTTTCAGCTGCTCAATACCTGCCATGAAAGTAGAATCCCAGAGACTGTTGATTGTGTTGTGCAAAAGAATAAATGGGCAATGCTGTTTCATAGATCAGTCAGAAAAAGATGTAGCAGTGTGTTCTGGTTATCACCGTGGCCTATTTCTACTGACAAATCACATTAATTCACAGCCATTACGTACAGTGGTGTTAGCTAAATTGGGGATTTAGAACAAGCCTTTATTGAAGCCAGATGACAGGACTCCACAGTCATATAAATCTATGTAAAACAGAAAATGCCACCAATCAATGTTACTCGTCTAAAAAGAATATTTACCATTCTTTCTCATCTGACATGTGCAATCAACCTTAACCAAGTGATGCAGAGCGAGATCGGTTTTGACAAATAACTCTCAAATGCATAAACCTGATAAATGAATCAGATTCTTTGTATCAGCTGGTAAAATAAAATTTGAACTTACATACATGTCAAAAGGTAACAGGATATTCTGTCTTCCTACTACACAACTTGGTGCTAGCTAGTGTTAACACATAGGTACAATACCAAATGAGAGGTAAATACCGTAAAAGCGAGAAGCTCACCTGCTAAATTTGTGACAAGACGCTTTTCCCAAAAGAACCTCATACGTAATTCTGAGTCAGTCTGGATACAACACCTAACATTCCCCAGCTTAAGCCCATTCTCAGGACTTTTCCAGGAGCTTCACACAAGCCTGAGGAGTCAGTAGTTACGGAGTAAAGGAAGGTGCTTTTTCCCCCACCAATCTAAACTACCACTTTCGTCTTTGTACACTGCCAAAAACTAACAAGTTGAGCTCTTCTTCCTTTCTCAAGCTAGCTCATACAAGAATACTATCTTACTCAGACTTTCTTAAAAGAAGCAAAATACAAACTTCTCTTGTGTTATCAGGATAACTCATCAAGTTTTGGATGTTTTAATTCAGAATGATATAAGCACTGACATCAATGATATAGGTATGATCATTTTTGTTTTTCTGTGTATCAGGTCACCTTGTATGAAAGGAATTTCTTGTTCACCATCTTTCCTGTTCAATAATTATTCATAGTGCCTTTATACATTAAAGTACTCGAAGACTACCTGCAGTAAGAGTTGACTCTTGTTGACTTTGTTGGGTCATATATTCAGCCTTTTTTTTTTTTCCTGCTATATCACAGTATCTAGAAAATTATTTGAAGAACTCCCCCAAATTGCTCCATCTCCAATACCCATCTGGCAGATTTCTTCGAATATCCTGCAATACCTGAGGATGTTATTTGCCATCAGAGTAAGTCTGATTTCTCTGTTTTACCATTCCCTGCAAAAAGCAAACAAGCAAATATGCTTGCTGATGAAGTGAATTTATGCTACTATGAAATACAGAGGAAATCGGCCTGTATTTGCTTCTGACACATTTGCAACAAGGAAAGACTTCCACTGGAGGAGCAAGGAGAAGAGCTGGGAAAAAGGGGTAGAGTGGATGGTAAACTGCTCCAAATTAACCCTCTTCTTCCTTGTAAGGTTTAACAGAGTCCTACGACTCCCACAGAAATGCATGTCCCTGGGACTTAGATAACAGCCTCGAATACAGAGATACATGACACAAGCACAGTATTAAGGAGAAAAGATGGTAATAAACTTGCTCTAGCATAATATTCAGCACAAGTTAGTTAAGCCACACTTTATTTCCACACACAGTCTTGTGCCTGTGTTGTTGACTTGCTTTCCCTAGTCATAAAGATTAAACATTTATAGGGACTACATTTCCCTACATTGCCTGCAGCCTTCCCTGCTTTAATTGCTACAGGTCACTTTGCATTTGGCTATGTCCTTCTGCTTCTTCCCCTCTTCTAAATTTGGTCCTGTCAAATGGATTAAAGAGTGACTGCTTTTATGCCAGAACCATAACTGACATGGAAGAACACAAAGCAGCTATCAAATATTCAGGAAAGCTGAGGTTATGGGAGGTTGTTAAAGCACCTGTGATCTTAAATGAAGGAGAGGGGCCAGTACTGGGCCCATTTCATGGGTCAAAGATGAGCACCTGCTTTACTGTCGAGACATATGTCAGCTCCACAGGCCACTGCGGAGCCCCAGATCACAATTTTAACACACAGCTCAAGGAAAACATAGAAGAGGTGACTGGCGAAAGTCTGCCAGAAATAAGCTGGTACGGCAAATTATGGAGCTGCATATGACAGCAACTACATAAATCTGAAAACTATCTAATACTGTCACCAGTGACCCAGGATTCAAAGTCCATCAAGCATTGTTTTTTCCAATTGAACTCAAATAATGGAAAATAATTGCTACTCTGAAAAAGGTCATACATAAAGTAATAAAAAAGTGTCATACAGTCACTATTATTTATACTTTAACTTGAATTTACAAATTGCTGACATCTGTTACAAATCGTAGATTTTTCTTTCAAGCACAGAAATTTCTGATTACAGGCTTTCCCCTGTCACTATCTTGATTATGAAAGTAAAAAATTCAGGAAAATAATCTACATAGAGTTTGTGGAATGCTCAGGTATTCATCTTTAAGTGTGCTTTCCACTAACAAATCAGGGAAGTGAATAAAAATGAAGCAAGAAAACCCCAAAGCCATAAAACGCAACAAGAGCTTACAAGATCTCAAAAACAACAGCTGCCAGAGTTTTCTGTCACAATATCCACAGAGCTGTCCTTATTTAAAGTTTTAAAACAGTTTAATTTTAGCATATAGGAAATATTCAGAAAGACAGAAACTACACAGATATTTGAAGTATCAAAATTAGCATTTGCATGATAGCAAATGTAAGCTCTTGTTTGTAATTCAGAATTCAACCACAAAAGATGACAACAATAGAAAAGCTATTGCTTTTGCATTTGCAAAATGGTTTAGGAGTTGAGAATCTTGAATTATGATGATGCATATTTTTTTGTCAGTAATTTACATGCACATAAAAATGGTTTGCTGGATTTAGTATACATATGCACACAAAATCTAGAAATATTCATATGACGTATAACCAACCTAAGCTAGAAGCTTCTTGACAACCAAGCCGCTGCTTTATGGTTGCACAAGTCTGCCAATAGCAGAACTGCATTTTAAAATAAGTTGTATTTGTAGGAACAAATAATCTCATTGACTTGTAAATGAGATTAGGATATCCAGAACTCCATTTCTAGTAGAAGAGCTGAAAAACCAGAACATAGCTATTAGTAAGATGCTATAAACATTGATTGCTGTTGCTGTACTAGATGGTGCACACACTCCTGCAAGGTTATCCTGGCTGGATCTCAAAGGTCATACATAGAGGCAAATTGAAAAAAAATGACCGACAATATAGCAGAGACCTGAAGTCAAAAGAGGCTCACTTGCTCACTGGTCCCATCTAGCCCATCAGCTAAAGTCTATGTGAATAGGTATTACTCACACAGGTGATACAGCTTAGTGGAAAGATCAGCGCTCTGGGGATTTTGAAACCTTGGCTCAGTTTCTGGCTCAGGCACTTGCCACTGGAAGATCATAAAAATCCCGCTCAACACCTCAAATTAGAATAACTAAATCCTGTTTGTAAAGCACTTGGATATTTATGGATTAGAAGTGTTACATTGGAAGAAGATATTGCTATTATTTCAGTATGCTCTGAAAGTTAAAAGGAAAGGAACATGAAAGTCAGGGCTTCTAGTTATTCCACTGCTGAGGACACTCACCAATTCACACAACCATGTTGAAGCTAAACGTCAGCAGGCGCTGTTACTTCAGTCAGCTTCACTAACACATGACTTCAGGAATGTAGACAAACTTAATTATTAATTAAGTGCTTAATTCAAGACAAATGGGGGAGATACGATGCTGTTTTGGCTGTAGGTGCCCAGGTGCTGTCAGGGGCCTGCAGGGCTTCTCTGTGAGGAGAGGCCGGGGCTGCCCTGTGCCAGACACAGCCGGTGCCAGCTGGCTCCAACGGCCCCACCACAGGGCACGGCCAGGCCCAGCAGCCAAGGTGGTGGCACCTCAGGGACAGCCTGGGGAAGAGAGGGCAAAACACTGCATGGCAATGCTAGGAGGGTGAAAAAAAGAGAGAGAAACAGCCCTGCAAACACCAAGGTGAGAGAAGAAGGAGGGGAGGAGATGCTCCAGGCACCAGACAGAGATTCCCCTGCAGCCCCTGGAGGACACCATGTTGGAGCAGCTAGTTCCCTGCAGTCTGTGGAGAGGACCATGCTAGAGCAGATATCTACACTGCAGTCAGTGAAGGACCCCATGCTGGAGCAGGTGGATATTCCTTGAAGGACTGCAGCCCATGGATGATACCGTGCTGAAGCAGGGCAAAAGTGTGAGGAGGAAGGAGCAGCAGTGAGGAACTGTTACGGACTGACCACAACCCAACATTGGGGGAACGGGTGGGCAGAGGAGTTGGGAATGAAGGACTGAACTTGAGCCTGAGGAAAACGTGATGGAGGAGGGAGGGCGAAAGGGAAGGTGCTGTTTTAATTTGCCTTTGTTTCACAGTACCCAAATCTATTTCAGTTGGCAATAAATTAAATCAGTTTTACCCAGGCTGAGTCTGTTTTGCCCATGATGGTAACTGGTAAATGATCTCCCCGTTTTTACTCTGACCCACAAGTTTTTCCATCTTTCTTTCTCTCCCTGTTGAGGAGAGGGAGCAAGAGAGGAACCCCTCCCCAGGTGGGTGTCTGTCAGCTGGCCAAGGTTAACCCACCACAGATGGGTTTGATATTTTGAGTATTGAGGTCTGATCTAGCTAAAAGTGAGTGTTCCCTCAATGAAGAATGCAGAATCAAGACCTCCATAAATACTAGACTGAAATAGATGAGAAATTTTGCACTATACAAGATTTTTTTAAATTTTTTATGAATTCACAGTGTATTAAGTATTGAAGCAGAAAGCAATCATTTTAAATTGTTGTATCAGCAATAGCAGCATGTAACCATGGTAATTAAAACAATATTATTTTAAAAAATTACAAAAGACTACTCAAGACATATAAAAAGGAAGTGTCCATGAAAGAACATCTTTCTTCTGATAACTACAGTTCTATAAGCCTGCAAAATTATTAAAGACAGACATTTTTTACTCCTGCTAAAGAGCTAGTTGAATGTGCTACAGAATTATGATTTCAATTAAGAATTAGGGAGGTTGCATGAACAGAACTCTCAAGAAGCCTTAAAGCACTTCACTGTTAGATCTCTGACAGAATATTTGGCCAGGATTCTCCTACTCCTTATTTGTATTGATTTCACTACCTTAATTCATATTTACAAGTATTATAATATAGGAACAGTTCGCAACTGGGAAAAAAAAACAAACAAAAAAAACCATAAAAATATCAGGCCTTTTAAGAGTTAAAGCAGAAGGTGCTGATATGAAGCATTTAGGTCCACCTCAGCCCTTTCAATGAACACTGCATCTAATACCACCATTAAGAATATAGGGGTTGGAGGCACTGGTCCCTCATGATGCAAACAGTCCTTGCTTAGGAGTGAAGAAAAAACTTAGTAGGTTACAGTATGGAACTTTTAAAGTGGTAATTTATTTAATAATGTTTAGCATGATATAAATGCTTTCTTGATTTAACTCTATTGATCTGAGGCTTCTTCTAACACCAGCTTGTGATAACAAAAAAGATAGCATTCTTGAATAATGTGACAATATGGCCAGAAAACTATCACTGGAAAAAATCTGGTTTAAGTTATGAGCTAAAATGAAAGAAGAAAAATCCTTCCATAAATCCAAGAGTAGTTGTTTTGGGTCTGAATTCATGAGTGAATTCAGCCACTACACAGCCATATGTGTGGCTGTCCTAGCAAATCTTCTGTAGCCCTGTATGCAGTGAGGAAAGATTTGCAAGTTCGGAAGACAAACACCCTTTGATCTCTACAGCATGGTGTAGCACAGCATTTCTCCACAGTCCTGTGATGCTAAAGGATGCCTGTAGTGGTGTTCTGCCTACAGCAATGGGACCTTAACAGTTCCCAGCCATATCTGAAGCCCATTAGTGAAAGGAGGCTGGGAAAGGCAAGTTTTGTCTTAACGAAACAAGAATTTGGGTGAAATACTACTGTAGATGACAGAGGTAAGACAGACAAGTCTCAAGCACTCTTAAATTTCCCATCATATATGAAATCGTCATCAAGAAAAGTCAAAACTTTTGATATTGTTACTAACAATGGGACATTGGGGCATATAAGGTTAACCTCCTGTCATATGCAGGAAACTTCTCATCCTTCCCAGTCAGGGTTGTGTTTGAATATACAAATGCTACAGGAGAGATGGTGACCACAGGTCTCTCCTGTGCCCCCAGGAATGTGCCCAGTATAATGATTGACATCAACTCCTACGTGTTGGAAGCATCCAAAGAATTACCATCCTTGCAATCTTGTTTCCCAGGTGACGTATGGTGAAAGCTGCTGGCTCACAGAAACAGAAAAACACAGTTTTCATTTTCTTCATTTCTCTCCACTGCCCTTAGCAAAATGCAGGAAGAAGTGGAGAGTAGAACAAAGGCTCCAGCTAGTCTCAGCTGTCTCTGGGAAGCACAGGGGACCCACAACACACAGACATATAATGGGGTAACTAGGGAGGCTCAAGGATGCTGGAAACCTCTGGTAATTCTGATGGCCATGCAGAGATGCTTAGTGAAAGCTTCAAGTGAGCCAGAATCTGTGGTAAGAACCAGGAGTGCCAAATGTCTCATCACAAAGCCAATGCTCAGTAGTAGTTGACAGTTTAATTTAGCAGATTCAAGACATATGAAGAAACAGATGAATAAAGATAAAGGCTGTTTATTTGAACTAGGCTTTGGCTTAAAATGTCACCTGTCACTAGAAGGAAGCACTGTATGTCAATGATATAGATGAACAACAAAAACAGATAGCATTTGTGTGTGCCATGCAATGCCACATTATGTATTTGTACGAGGGCTTTAAAAAGACAAACAAAAAGCTTAAAAAGCTGAAACTATGACTATGGAGTTTTTGTCTTCTATGGAGGGAATTCTAAACCATAATTACGGCATCTATTTTTCCAGTTTATGCCAAATCACCTACTCAAATTTGCTCTAGATAAATTTGCAACAACAAATTTAAAAACACCTACAAGAAGTTAGTTACAAATGGCAGAACAAACCCTTGGGACACTTCTGGCAGGTTCACAAGCATTAATCATGATCCATATATAAAAGTACTCCCCATGAATTCACATAAAATGAGGCAATAATTCCATCTTTGGTTTCCAACGTCACGAAAAAATGACTCAAGATTCAATCCTGTTGTTTATGATGTTGCTAGAATCTCTCCATAAAAGTAAAGCCTGACATTTACAACTATGGAGACATTATTCCTTAAAGTACATTCAGCAGACCACAGGATTACATACATGACTGTGTGTTGTTGAAACAATATTACTCCAAGTTCAATAAAAAAGCTCTTTAAAACTACAGTAAGCGTAACCATTTGCTTCAGCAGAAATTGCAACTCGTTTCAAATTTTAGAAGTAGAAATAGTTATCTTGATCTTAGTGTAAAGCTATCTTTTAAGTCAAGAGGAAGGCACATGGCCACCAAAATGAATATAGCAATAGTAAGGAGACAAAGGGATTAGGTGCATGAAGACTGTCCCACATAAACATGAAAATACTATATTCTTGCCTGTGGCACTGACTGAAATGTCCAGGAAGAAAATTTCTAAAAGCTGGTTTGAGATTTCTCCATTTCCTTTAATGAAGAGGAATGAAGAACAGCATCTGAAACATGCTGACAGCAATCAATGAAAACAGACTAATACAGGGCTCCCTGCATAACAGCCATATAACACAGCATATAAAGATCACACTACAAACAAAAAATGCCATTATTAAAACTTAATTATCAGTCAGAAAAATGCCAGACAGTATCACAGACATCACTAAAAATCATAAATTTCTTTTTTTAGCTGCAAAAATCAAAAGATTTTATTGTTTCTCCACAAAGCTATAAAAGTGCACAAAGAACGCAGGTACTAGACTTAGTGCTCTCATGGTTATCTTGTCTATGACTTCAGTACTAAATTTAGAGGTAGGTGTAGATTTTTGTCTTACCAGCACAGAAATTTAGCTGTGATCTGCAGACATCTCTGCAGAGATAACATGTTTTTATATGTATTTAAGTCTGGCAGTCTATATGGCAACACTAGTGATTGCATTTTAATTTAAAATACATCTACATAACCTAAAATTAAATAAGGCAATGTCAGTATATTCATTTTTATTTTGAACTCAATTGCTAAGTAATATAAGAAAGTGATATATTAAAAAATTTAATATTCTTGGCTAATTTCTTGAAAACAGTCAAAACAGCTCAAAAACAATTTGCTGTTTGGTTGAAATAGAACTGGATCATAATAGGAGTTCTCAAAATAAAGTAAAGAAAAACCACAGACTGTACGAAGATGCAAACTGAAGAAAAGCAAAGAAGGAATACAATCAGGATGAAGGTTAGCACAGCAAAACTCTGTTTTTATTAAAAACACAGTTTCACAAACTACAGGATTCAGATTCTTGATTCCCATCAAGTTCTCTTTATTGATAAGCAAAGGTGAAAAAAATCGGGCTATTCATATCACAGGTGATCTACAGAACTGTCCTAAGTCATTACAGACTGCAAATCAAAGCCAGCTTGGTGGTCTAGGCACAACTGCTTAGACTAGCTGTAATGGCAGGAAGACATTCCCAACCTCTGGGGAGGAAAGGTCAGCTTATGCTACGTTGAGCACTAACAGCTGAGCATCCTTGCTGTTGAGTAGAGTTTAAATAGTAGCAAAGAAAAGGCTGACATTTAAGGAATGGACGCTGTGAGCCAGATTCCAGAGGAGAAAAAAAAGAAATATTTCCTTTACAGAAGGACTTGTAAAAGGTAACCATTAAAAAAAAAAAAAGAAAGAAAGAAAGAAAGAAGAAGGAAAATAAAAGAAGAAAAAATCTAGCTACTTTACTTAGCGATTGTTCCAATCTGAAAAGTATACAGTTAGCACAATAGCACAATCCATATGATTGTTTGGCTGAGAATAGTCGTGGCTTTTCAGCATGAGCTTGTTTCTGTAAATACAATCATTTTCAGCACTATTGTGAAAATAGAAAACTTTTATAATATAATATCTGAGGTTTAAGAAGAGTGGAAGTCCATATAAATCAAGTATCTATGGTTTGAGGCATATAGCAAAATAAAGCTCGTAGTTCTTAAGGTTTTCACTCTTATTGCAACTGACTCTACTTTCTAAAATGTGTTTCTTTCACTTGCATCCAAAATACAAACATCTTCATCAGACGTCAAATGGCTCACCTTGTGCCACAGGCTAACATCCCAATCTTGTATACTAGTAAAACATTGCCTATAGTAAAACACACTCTGTCCTTTTGATTCAGGCAACTGGATACCTAATGCACACATCCAGGGGCAGAATTCAGCCACGTGAATGCAAAAGAATAAATCTATCTTTTCAACAGAAGACAAATCACTATGTTACGAAGCTAAGCCAAGCATATTGCCTTGGGTACCTGCAAGCTGCTTGCAACCTGTTCACCCACTAGTTGTAACGTAAGAAGACGAAGGACTCTAGGCCCCTGTACCTACAGCAGACCTGAGGCCTTTTTATCTTCAAAAAAGCAGCACATTTAGAGTATTTTCCAATTCAGTTCTCTCTTTTTTTTGTTAAACACATAGTTTCACTTAATGGATTTCCGTTACTCTACAGAATGGTTCTTTAATCTTTCATACCAATTTCCAGCATGATAAAACACTGTCAGCATCCACTTTCATTAAATATTTGATGCTCACTTAGTTCTCACAAGATGAAAAGTTTCTATGACTTGTCCTGTAGGTTTTGTAGGTTTTGTTAAATCCTCTAAGTACACCAAGAATTGCTTCTGCCCTAAAACTTAGCTAGGTGTATGTTGTGATACAGAATAGCTAGCCTGAATTATATCTGAGAAATGCGTTCTTCCAAAATAATGCATGAGCACTTAATATGCCATAACCAAAGACCTGAGCATACAGCTTTGCTTTTATCCATTCATTTTAATACCTTCAGCATTGAATTGCCAATGCTATTATGCAACATTTGTTTATTTTATTAACAAAAGCTATAAAGGTGTTCCCTATCAAATGAGAGTTTACTACAGTCCCTATCCCTAGCAGCAGCGAGAAGCCTCCATGAATCTACCTTCTCTGTCTTTACGAAATAATGTTGGCAGTTGATTTAGTCTGTAAACTCAATCTGAAGGCATCTCTGCCTGGGAGAACATCTCACAAGCTTTGTTCTCCTTGCTTCTTTGGCAACATAGCCCTGCAAGTTTGTGACTTCTAGCAAATCGATTTATAGCAGGTTTGGTGCTAACACTCCTGTCTTGTATATGCTCCCATGTGATGCTTTGATGTTCTTCAGGAAACCGCTGTAACCTTAGGGTTTGGAATGGGTGCAGAACAGACAGCAAAGTCAATATGATGACTAGATAGTTGTGATGGTCAAGCAACGAGACTGTCCCGCCAGACTGATGACATATTTAGTCTTGCAATCTGTCATGTGGTTTTCCTAGAGCAATTCCATTGCTGTGAATGAGCCAGTTTTAGTTGGTCATTTTCCTGCAAATAGAAGGCTGGCAACATCCTTTACCAAAGAGGAGCACACTGGTTCAGTTCTTAATATCTACTCTGAGACAAAACATCACATTTATCCACTGGACAACAGGCTGAATCTATGTGAATCATATGGCTTCCACATGTGATAGAAGGCAAGGCATTAAGTTTACAGATCATCCTGCTGGAAAACAAAATAGTGATGAACAATGAATGCTGAAGACTGAGATTTCATGATGGATGTTAAGGTTCCCCAGGGAGTCTAAGACCATAAATGTATTGAAAAGGCATTACCATTCAACTCCACTTGAAGCTAATGCCATAAAGACACACCAACTGAATGCAGAATTAATTTCATATGTGCAACCTTTGCTTTGCTTTGCAGGCATACAGATATACCAGGAAAATAACTGTCTCTGGAATACACTGATCTCTCTTTCTAGAAGGCATGGAAATATGAGAATATTCCCCCTTTCCAGTTCATTGCGAAGTTTTCCTCAGCAGCCTACTGGCTAGGTAATGATACCTAAATGCATAAAGTGAGAATTGCTTAAAAGTCCCACGGCTTTGTTTTCAGATGCCTAAGGTATTATTTTGGAATAAGGTGAACTAATTGGAGGTCTGTACCAAAGACATGACATCTTTAGCAAAAGCTCCTCATTTATTAGCAGTTTTGATGAGGAAAGCAGGCAATAGTTTCAGTTCATTTAAATAGTTCATTTAAAAGACAGGCATACCCAAGCCAGTTCTTTTTCTGAGGTGAAATGTGGAGTTTCAGGGAGAGAGCAGCTCTGCACGTATGTCATGTCTTGCTTTGCTTTTGCAAGCAGCATTGTGCTAAAATATCCAGACTTTGTGGCTTAGTCACTATAAACATGCAATTAGAATTAAAGGTCAACTATGTCTGCTGCAAAGCACTGCAAGTGTACGGACATGTCATTTGTAAGCTGGGAGCATGTGACTGACATCTAACGCTGTTCATTGAGAATCAGCATGGTATCATGCTGTTGATATTTCTCACAATTTGTAGGTGAGAGTTGCAGCAGCTGCTGATGCATTTGGTGATACTGGGAGCTGGTAGTGATGGAGCGGCTGGGGTACCTCCCATTGTCACAAGAGGAAAGAGGAAGTGAGACTTGTCAAGTGATACAAAGATAGGTCTGACGACGAGCAACTCCCAGCATAATGTGAGCAGTTGATCTGGAACAGCTACCATTATCTGGTGCCAGACCTGAACTCTCTGCACTTTCCAGAAGAGCTGCAAAGCTCTACAGAGTTCAACATGTCCTGTTTCCAAAATGATGCTGTTACTTCTATACTAGCATTACTATAAATAGAGTATTTTTCATGAGCCAGTATGCTTTCGTCACGTTATCTCAAGTATTTTCCAAGCTTAGGAAGTACAACTAATAGCAAAGATATATTCTATTCAGTCCCTTCTTTTGTGCTAAAATGCGTCCTGGTAGGTATGTAAAAGTTCAGCTAATATAGGAAAATAGTCTGCAGAATCAGACCTTTCTGATACACCGGAGAAAAGCTTCCTATTTCTTAGTTTATTATGGCACTCATTTTTATCTTTAATTACAAATTACATTTGTAGAAGAACTTTTTTATTTTTCTGTTAGTGCATATAGATCTGATAAAGAAATGTGTTTACATTTATCCTCTGTATGTTCTCTTTCTCTGTCCCTCAATTTTTTTTTAATTCTGTAATAACTGCTTAGCGTTTGCATGACCACACTGCTCTGGTTCTGAACTGGTAGTTGCACTAAAGCACAGTGCACTGCTCTCCTCATGCCACAGTGAAACAAAATCAGCTCTCAGGACACAATACAAAAGAGACTGAGGTAGCGAGCATTTATTTTGTATTATGAATTACAGCTTGAAAGAATAGAGAGGGCTAAGGAATGCGAGATAAAAACAAGAATAGATTAATGTATTATTGAAGGACTCGAGATTACAAGCGAGAAGCAGCGTTTCTAACTTTTTCATTAGTTCCTCACATACCATATTTGACAGAATTGCTGCTATGTTTGCTGACACAATCCACTGGCCTCCAGACATCATGACAGTAATGTCCCTGTCGAACCTGATACCCGTTTTTCATTTCCAGACATTGATTCTCCACCTTATAGCCAATGTGTTTCATAAGAATGAACTGTTACCATTACCAGCAAAATATTGATTAGAGCGACACTGAAATCCCTAACTGTAAATTTATAGCCTTAATTTCCAGTAGGTTTCATTAGTTATCTTCAAGCAGATGAAGATGTAAGGCAGTCATTAACATATGTCAAGCAAAATGTTTGCTAGACTCTCATGTACGTATTAAAGTTTAAAGAAAACAATGAATAAGTAATTACTGCTACATAATTGGAGAGAAATGAAAATGAACAAGCACCTGTTTAAGGTCAAAGAACAGAAACTCATCATTACGTTAGACAACAGTAAGACACAGACCTCACAGCTAAGTAATAACATGGGCAGAAGTCTACAAGGATAGACCATAACTCTTGAAGCTGCAGAGCATGAGGAAGGCCAAAGCTCTCCCACATCATCCCCCTTCAAGTCACTGTACATCGAGCCTATCACCAAGGGCAGTTCTCTCTGTCTCTGCGATATTACCAAAGCCCAACTTGACTTCAGTCCCTGAGTTTCTGAAAACCTACATGCTCGAGTTATTCTGGATAAATGGAGTCCTATCTCTCTTGCCTCCATGTTTCTCATGTTCCACCTCAGACAGCAAAACCACCTTCTGATATTCTCCTCTTTACCCTGATAAATGCTGTTTTCAGTCTCCCATGCATTGTATTATTATATTTAATCTCCTCCTCATATTAATCTCCCCTACACTAGTATCTCCACAATCAAGACCTCCTAATTCACTCCTCATTCACTAAACTTGTACTAATTATTTTCTTCATCTCAATTCCTTTACTGTTCTTGGCATGAATCAGTATTTTCTCTCTTGTTGGACAGGGTTTTTTTGCCACAATTTTCATGTTCTATCCCCAACCCTTTTTGCTGTTGCTCTTTAGGGTCATGATGATAGTTAGCTGCTATAGAAAGGCTTCACATTCATTCTCTTCAATGGTACTACAACAATTATTATGCTTTATCTTTTCAGCAGGTGTCTTATTTCATATGTGCAAGCAGAAAACTTGGGCCTGTAACCTTAGGATTATTGAAGAACAGGATCAGAATTAGCTTGTTAAAGTGCAGAGCACTTTGCCAAGCAGCCTATGACTGGAAGCTCTTCTGAGTTTTAGACACACGAGGACACTTTCCACCACACTGTGCATCTCTGAGATGAACAAGACCTCCAGGAGATCAAGAGTACTCTTGTTTTCTTAATCGCCTTAAAGAAATCATTGCTTGCTCTTTCAGTTATGGATCATCACCATCAACCCATTGTACATCTGAAGAACAAAGTGTGAAATTTTCAGCAGGAGTAATAAATAGTCTTTACTTCTAGAAATTAAAGTGTTATGATTTAATTGACTCAAAATGCATTTAATCCTAAACTAAGGATCAGAAGTTTGACTTCTTTTGCACAACCTCTGCTTTTGTTAGTTATAGCTGAACAAAGAAATGCCAGAGAATGTACATATCATACGTGTGAACCATTTCAGTTGCAAACATGACCAAGTGGAATTACAACTGGGAATTTATAATGACTTGCAAGGTTATTTTCAAGAAATACATATTCCAGAAAGTCTCAATACCTTGTATATGCCAACATTACATGGGCTCTATTTACCTACAAGAATACATTTCTCATTATGTAATCCCAGAAACCTCTTTCTCTGTCTCCTCCCTATAACATGTAATTCTTCTATTTCATCTCAATTATTAAAGTTATTTTAATTATGCAAAAGAAAAAATAATTATAATTTTATATTGAAAATGTCAATCTCTAAAAGTAATTTATGCAGTTTACTTAACTTTAACAAACTTGTGTTGTTTACAGTTGCACTTATAATGCATTTATAATGCTACAGCTAGGAATGCAAATCCTATACATTCACACTGCACTTTTCGTATTGTATATAGAGTAAACCGCTTCTCATTCATTAACCATGTTACGACCCACAAACATAAGAAACAAAATAACCATAAGAAAAAAAAGCTAAATCTTGGCTATTCATTTTTGCCTAACTCTACAATATCTTGGAGCTCTTTAATACGGACAGACTAAAAATTCTTTAGAAATCAACAACAGGTAATAGTTAGATGAGATCTCCATGCTGAAACAGGTGGACTGTGTGCAAACTGCATAAAATTCAGGACAATACTTTATAGGTTTCTAAGGAAACAAAAATGCATACATTTTTCAGATTATATGCAAGTCATTTACACTGCTAAAGTTGATATGCATTTCAGTCCAAGAAAAATGCAGTGTTCATTATGACTGACAGAGTTGTCCATAAAACCAGAGAGACAGGTCATTACTCCTTCAATTTACAGCATGTAATACGTATTTTGCAACCTGTAAAAACATTATGCTCTGTTCTATTCTGCTGTGCTGGTGCAGTAGCTTATGTTTGGTCGGCCTGACATTTTTCTTTTGAATAATGCAAAGGATTGATAACCTCATACAGAATTGGGGGGGTGCAGTGGGGGACTTGCAGAAAAACTGCACTTGGACTGTGCATATGAAACAAGTCCCAGGAGTCCACAGAGTAATACAGATTCCTAAGCAACGAGGTCCAAATCTGTAACAGAATTCTGGATACAGAGACTGGAATGTTATTTCTTTTAATAACCTATAAAATTCTCAGAGGTCTGTAAATCTTGAAAAGGACACTTCACCTTCTTTGGAGCAAATGATGGTTAAGGAGTTACCCAAGTTCTTCCCAGAACCTTAATTTTGTCCATCAGAAAATGTGAGAAACTCAACTGGAAAATTCTTTGTACTTTCAAACCTTCCATACAAGAAGGAAGCATATGAGAAAGTTGGTCAAATCACTAAGCACAGATGCTTGGCACAAACACATAGAGATACAATCAATAGGGCACAGCAGAACTGTGTAACTAAGCAAAGTATAGTAAAAAGAACACTAAAGAGAAAGCAGAATTGCTATGTAACACAGAGGGAAAGTAGTCCGTATGGACATCAAGGCAACTGAAGTATGCAATGCCCTCTTTTTGTATTAGTCTCCACTAAAAAGATCAACTCTGACCTGGTTATTAAAAATACAAATCCAAGGTGTAAAGGTTTTAGCTTACAGCAGGGAAAGAACAGGCATGCTTGAAGGGTACTGATATTTTCAAATCCTCTAGGCCTGTAGCTCATCCTTTTTACTTGAAAATTGACTGGTGGTATCTCCAATATATTAGCATTTATTCTGGGAAACATGTATAAGATCTCAAAAATGCAAAAGCAATGCTGTTTCTTTTTTTAAAAGGCTATTGCTAAGAACCTTAAGGGAAGATACATGAAGAATTACTAACATACAGAATGATCAGACTACGCACAACACAGAACTTCCCCTCAGCCCAACCAAATTAGCAGAAGTCAACTTTAGACTTGTTAAGAACACATCATATGGAAAATTACATATGCTTCCTTTCTGTGAAAAGGCAACAGGCCCTGTGTTTGGAAACAAAGTAGTAGATATGTATATCTTGACTTTTAGTAAAGCTTTTGATACTATTTTAGATAACCTTTCCATAAGCAAAAGAAGCTAAGAAGGCTTAGTCTAAATGGAAATACTATACTGTGGGCTCAAAGTAAATCCTCAGTGGAAAACTATACTGAAAATTTAGAGATTTGGTTCCCTGCCAAAGTGAAATGTAGCTCACAGGGATCTCTTTACAGCCTAGAGCTACTCAAAATTTTCAACAGGGTGTGCAACAGAGACATTGAGAAGATCTTGGCAACAAAGTCTGAAAAAAAACCAAAACTAATCCCACCCCACCACCAACCATCAGAACACTATTCAGAAGTTCAAACTGCAAGATGCTACAATTACGCAGGAACAAAGAATCACACAAACATAAGACAGGGAATTACTGCTTTGGCTGCATTTCTGTAGAAGATGGTCTTGGAGTTAGCATGAAGTATGCATCATTAGTGTCAAAGGGTATCATTCAACAGTTTAAAGTCTAACTGATGGTTGGTTACAAGTGGTACTCCTTGGGAACTGGTACTGGAACTGACATTGATCAGCATATTCACCAAAGATCTGAACAAAGGGACAGAATGTACCCCCAGGCTTATAGATGACAAAATTATGGGAGCACTTGCTATGTGGTAAGGCATGACTACCACTCAGAGGGATCTCAACCAGCTGAGCCTGAAGGAATTGCCCAACCTCAAGTCCAGCAAAGCAAGATGCAAAGTCTCGCACTGAGGATGGAACAACCCCATGCATCAGGACTGGCTGGGGACCTACTGGCTTTGTAGCAGCTCTTCAAATCTAGAGATTCTGCTGGATGGAGATGAACGTGAGACAGGAAGTGTGCCCTTGCTATCTACTACATATGGCACTGCATTAGCAAGACCACAGAGAGTAGGTCAACAAAGGTGATTATTCCTCTGTATAAGGCACTGGTGAGGCTTTATTTACAGTACTGTGCACACGTTTGGTTCCTCAGTACATAAGATTTCACAAAAAAAAAAAAAAGAAACAGCTCAGAAGGTCAGTAAAGTGACTGGTGCTGGAATGCATCAAATCATGAGAACACCTGAGATAACTTGGCTTGCTCAGCAAAAGAGGTATTTCTAATTTCTATATTCCAGTACATGAAGGAAAATTGCAGAGAACAGACTCTTGGATGCACAAAACTAGAAGAGAGGCAATGCTCATCTGGGAAACTCCAACTGGTTATGAAGAAAAAAACATCTTCACAGTGGTCAAGCGCTGTAATGGGTTGCCCAGAGAAGCTGTGGAATTGACATGTTTGGAAACATTCGAAACATGACTGAAAAAAAGCCCTGAGCAACCTGTCTCAGACTTCTAAGGATTGCTTGGAGACAGAGATTGTACTGGATGACAGCCGAAAATCCCTTCCGGACAAAACCTTGTGATGATTTTTTGATTTCATGACTTAGCAATATTGCATGTGAAAAAAGCAACACTGCTGGGACTACTTAGGACTCAATCAGAATGCAATGTTCTGTCTTAGGCACTGCAGTGCATTGTCTTTTTCAGAAAAAGGCAGGAGGAAGGTCTAAAAAAAGCAACAAGAAACATCACAGAAAACCTTCCACATCGAAAAGTTGCTCAAAAAAAGACAGATAATGAACAAAGTAACAGTCTTCCAATATGTAAAAATCTGCTACAAGGAGTAAGAGAATAATCTTTTCTCTGTGTCAACAGCTGAGAAATAACAGGTGTATACTGCAGCAAAGAAGATTAAACTTAGAGATTAAGAAAACTAACAGTATCAACTGCTGGAATAGGTGGGCTAAAAAATTATAAAATTTCATTCGAGATCTTCCAGAAAGCTAGACAAAAAGATGTCACAAATAGAAATAGATCTGCCATGCTATATAGCATACTTCAGGACAAGGAAGGTACAGAAGGCCTCTAGGCATTCTTTCCATTTTAGCACTACATGAAAAGCAAACCATAGTGACACACAGAAAAGCAGGAAAAAAAAAAACCACCATAAAACTTCTTCATTTCTTCTTTTTGTCACATCTTTTACTAAGAAATACTCAAATAGTAGTATTGCACCATTATTTTGAAACATTGCTCTCAGATACTAATGTTTTTCGCTCTGAGAGAGCTCCTAAGAAACTCGATCCAACATTGTACCCTTGAAAAAATTTTCTTAGTAAAAACGTAAGAAATTCAAAAAAGGAAACAAATAGCTGCTTTCTTTCTTAGCAGAAATATGTCATTAATTGTTTTCTCCCATGCTTACCTTTTGAAATGCAGTGCTACGTATGGACTAAATATTTAGAGCTTCCAAAACACTAGACAAAGGAAAATGTAGCTTGCCTATTGGCAATACTTGACATCAGCATTAAAAGGGAAATGTTATGGACTCCTTTGAGACTGCAGTATGGGATGAATAGAGAAAACGGAGAGCTCCAGGCTGACAGGTAGAATGCAGTAGTGCCTTGTATATTCTGTGACTGTAACTTCAGAATTCTACTTATCTATACTACTGTGTGTCACAAATCAAGTTTTAATTTTAGTTTTAAAAAACAAACTGTCTTGCATTTAAAGCTTTGAAACAATCACAGTGATGGCAATAGCCTGTAAGCTGCAGATTCTTTTTTAATCTGCCAGTATTTTAAAACAATAGCTTCATGAGACTTAAATCCTACTCTGGTGTCAATAAATTCTTAATTCTAAAATCTGTCTACACATCAACATCATTAAATTCTTGCACTTGCTGACTGGCTAGTCTCTCTTCTTCCCAAGGTCACTGGCCACTCTGATGTCAAAACCTGGGATATAAACTTTTGGGGGCATGTGGGTGTGCGCAGGTGAATGCAAACAGTGGTGTATAAACTTTAATGATCATTTACAAATTAGCACTTCTCTCTGCTAAAAGGAGGTAGTTTACCTAGATATTAAATGGCATCCTAGATTCCTCAAGTTGGTATTTTCTCTGTCTTCTGAAGAAGCTTAAATGCAATGATGTCATGCAAATAAAAGTTTCATTTCTTTTTGTTAAGTAGGCCAAAGTAGCAGATGTCTGGTTTAGCCTAGAGGAAAAGACGTTTAATGGTGTGTGACAAATAAGAAGAAATAAAAAACAAGTAACATTTCTTCAATGTTACCTGCTTAAAAAATGTTACTTTATTATTTAAGTTGTACATCCCTACTTACATTGCATTAGAATCTCAGTAACACTTTCACATTCAGGATTGGATATTAAAAATCACCACTGCGGCCTTTAATATACTTAACAGTTAGTTCTTGATTTTATTAAAGTCTTGACCCACTACTCATCTCCTGAACAGGCATCTATCAAAAGTGAAGGGGGATAACAGAGATAAATAGAAGGAATCAATTGTATAATTCCTTTCAAGCCCTCCACACAGGTACACTGACAAATCCAGTCGACTCACTTGACTGGTTTAAAATGCAACACTGGTTTCCCAAAGAGGATAACAGACTAGTGTATAAATAGGAATTAAAAAAAAAAAAAAAAAGCAACAAGGCAACCCAAGTGATAGGAACCTTGCAGGAAAAAAAAAATCTTTTAAAAGGAATAAACACTTTACATACTATATGAATGTAGTTTTCAACAACAGCCTACTAAGAAAAACATAACACTTTAAATAATTAAAATAATAATATGTTATATCATAAAATGAGCAACAAAACAGACAATGCTCTGCCAGTAGTGCCTAACCTAACACTGATAATAATAATCACTTATATTACCAGTGGGCCTTGAATATATAATTATTCAATAGTCCGTTGACCTAGGAGCTAAATACATACAAAATTAAAAGACAGCACCTGTCCCCTGTTTACAGTCTCAGTCAAATGGAAGACAAAACCAGAAACCACAAAACAGATTCAGATGCAGGGATGGCAGAGTACAAGTGAAAAATGAGATAATATTAGTCACACGTACAACATGTACCGTATGCCCAAAAGGAAAATTCCCCACAGTTTATATTTTAAAACTCAAAAGAAATTATATACCTACACAGGTCTCTGACAATTCTCTTGGATAACTATATCTAATTTGGAACTCACTTCTTTTTACATAGTAGATAAAGCATATTATGGATTTAGATGTGAAGAGATTCCGATCATCTTACTTTTTATTCTGGATAGTCCACTAAAAATACTTACTATTATACAGAATACTGTTAAAAAAATATTTCTCACATATTATTATTTTTTATAATAAAAATTCCCTAGTGTAGCCAACTTGATTCTTTAATTGACTTTGACCCAAAATATTTTCTACAGTACTTAAGCCGGGCTCTCGCATATCCTCTGACCTCGGTGCAATACCAGGGAATAGGACAGTAGCACAGGACTGGAAAGGACAACCCCCTGCACCAAATCCTGTCCTCCACAGAAGGAGTGTTTGGGCTACATTCTTACCTTTTCCTTTTCACATGACGTAAGACATAACATAACAAACCTACATGTTTCTCCTACTTTTCACCAAAAGCCACAAACACAGGAAAAAAAAAAAAAAAGTCTTTCACTGCACAAATTTTGGCACATTTTTGTGTTTCACAAATATTCCTACTCTAAACTCCAAAAGTCCCTTTGGAGAGCAAGCTTGAAAAAAAGATGATCTTCATTTAGGATGATCGAGAAACAGTTCTGAGAAACATGTCTACACTCTTTTTTACTGATAAGAATGAAATAAGGAAAATAATAACAGGATTTGTGAATAACAGTAGATTATCTTGTCTATGTATGTGGTAAATGTTGAGTAAGGCATTCTTTTAAAGCAGTGATTGGGGTCAGAGTAGAAAGAACTGCACACATTGTATTTGTTATTACATGCACATTTTTTGCCCTTTCATACTGTGATTCAGTCAGCAATGGGTGCTCTAAATAACATGTGTAATTGTAGATTTATTGAAAGGAGACAATTTCAGCAGTTCAGGGAGCTTATTGGAGTAAGTTTTGCAGATGAAACTGTACAATGTTCTTCGAAATCAAGTGTGAAAGACAGACATGAGCAAAGCCCTTTTCTTCAAGGCTTTGGCTGACTACCAGAGCATGCAAGTGCATATTTGTAATTGACAAATTTTCTCTGGATTCATAGCAATGCATTACTGGGATGCCACATAAATGCTGAAGAGTCACAAGGAATGGTGTATATTTTCCACAGTAGAATTTTTTTTTTTTTTGACAAGACCTACAGACTTGCATGACTGTAGACTCACATTCTTTACAGATAAAACGAGTTCCTCACTCAGAACCCAGAAACTACAAGGAACAGGTCCCCGTCTGTCAAGCTCTCACCTTCATTACTGCCTACTTTGATATCAACTTTTCACATTTCACGTAGCAGTAAACAACTGCAGCATAATGTATCTGTAAGAGGCAATTCTCCTTACAGTTCTAATTGCTATGTAATACTTCTGCATTTAAGAGTAATACAATAGAAATGCTTGCCTTCTAGAGAAGCAATATGAGGATGAAGATGCTACTGCACTAATCTATCAAGAGTTCACCCATGCAAGTAAACAGCAAAATTTGAAAATATAAATGCATGAACAACAAATTCATCCAAACGACTTAGCTGTGCATGACTCAGTACAATGCTTTTGGGCTGAGCTCAGTTGTCTAAACATAGGTGTCTACTGCTACCTGAAATGCTCCAGCATCTCTGAGTTACCTATACCGGGATTTCAGATAAGACAGACTCCATGGGAGACCCCTGCTCTTCTGGACTAGCAGACAGAGACCAGAGGGAACACTACGAGGACTCTCCAAAGGTACTCACCATCACCAGATGCTTATGTTTAGGGAATTGAACTGAGCCTTTGCCACTTAAGGTAAACAAAGCAAACACGCTTAGTTAACAGCGTTTTTATAAAGCTTTATCATACACAGAGCCCAGACTATCAGAATCATGCATGAAAAGAACTAAAAACAACAAGAAAAAAATTCAATTGATTTTACGTTTGACTGCCCCAGACTGCTATTTCTATTACAAACTAATATATTCTCTTCTCTTTAATATTACATTTATAACAAGAATAAAAAATTAAAAATAGGAAATTATTATAACACTTGCACACACCAACCTAACACATTGTCATTTGAACAACATCAGCTTTACTTGATCAAACATATCTGTGGTCTATCTTGACCAAGTGGATGGAACGGAGTAGACAAAGTGAAGAGAAACAGGGCAGCAACTCAGACAAAGTTACAAGAGAGTCCAGGTTTATCTGTCTGCACTCCTTGGTTCATGATTTCCTTCCCTATCCACTATTGCTTTGTTTGTGTCTTCCATTCTTCACGAAGTCACGAAGGTAAATTAACAAAACAACCTATACAATGATGGGAAGAATTCCTCTAAGTGCTGTGCTGGGTCTGGCCCGGACAGTTACCTTTCCCCCCAGCAGCCCCTACAGCGCTGTGCTCTGCACTTGTAGCTGGACCAGCACTGATACCTCACCAGGGTTTTGTCTACTGCTGAGCCGTGCTGGCACAGCACCCAGACTCCCCGAACCCCCAAACCCCCAATTGGCTGGAGGCGGGCAGCAGCTGGGAGGGGACATGGGACAGGACCAGGTCAGCTGACCTGAACGCACCAAAGGGATATCCCATACCATGTGGTGTCACATCAGCAATAAAAGCTGGGAAAGGGGAAGGAGAAGGGGCGGCTCTCGTTATGAAGGTGTCTG
The DNA here is from genome assembly GCA_013399475.1 of Chauna torquata. NCBI lineage: Eukaryota > Metazoa > Chordata > Aves > Anseriformes > Anhimidae > Chauna > Chauna torquata. Next base: position 91,162 of record VXAL01013056.1, on the reverse strand, counting down.
TCCTCCCGAACAACCGCTATGTGTATTGAGGCCCTGCCTCCCAGGACGTGGCCGAACACCGCTCCTTGACAGGAAGTAGAGAATTTTTTTCTCTCTTTGCTTCCGCGCAGCTTTTGCTTGTTTGTTTTTTCCCCTTTTTTTCTTTTCCCTTTAATCAAATTATCCTTATCTCAACCCTTGAGCCCTTTTTCCATTGTATTTTCTCCCTCTGTTCCTTTGAGGAGTGGCAGTGAGAGAGTGGTTGTGGTGGAGATCTGCTGCTCAGCTGGGTAAAACCACCACAAGTGCTAGTTTTGTTTCAGGAAAGTACAGTGTTATATGTCTGTGTCTAGAAAAAGTTCTAGGTGTGAAAATGAAATGAATGCACTTGAATGGAGGCACACACTAACAAAAGTTAGCTTTATATTTTGAATTTGGCAGCGAATTAAGAAAAATGAAAGACTAAGAAGTAAATAAATTATGCAGCTCTTTCTCAGTCTTCTGTGCAATTAAAAGTTGCATTTCACAGAGATATCATGAATATTAACTTTTGTAAGCAAAGAAGAATTTTGATTCCAAACAAAACACGCAATTCCGCATTTCTGGAGGAAAAGCACGGGGGTACGTGTACATTGCCCTTTGCAGGTTATTGTGTTTGCCTGCTTGAAATACAGTGCTAGAGTGAATTATCAAAACACACCTTGCTGCTTCAGCTGTGTTGTTTTTCATCATCATCCCCATAGCCATTTCCAAAAGCATTTACAAAGAACAAATTACCTCCTAATTTTGCTTTTTGGATGCTGATATTGATAAGATATTCTGAAGCCATAGGACAGAAGTCTGCTCTCAGCTGCCAACGGTGAAGCTTAGAAATGCTGCTCTAGTTGAAACACGCAGGACTCTCACAGATCTTCCTCCCTTAGCGCCATGGCTCTGGGAAACCCAAGCTGAGAGTCAGTCTCCACAAACTGAATCTGAGAGCAGCATCTGCCCACAGACCCATATATATATTTGTCTTCATGCAGATTAAACTAATGTTTACTCTCGAGTTTTTCAAGATTTTGTGCAACATAAAGCCATATAGATAGGGGCATGTGCAGTTTTGTGCAGTGGAACAAGCAGAGAAGGTGTTTCTTGTTTATCTTAGTGTAACGCCCTTTTCCAAACAAAGGAGTGAAGCTACGAAAAGAACCAGAAACAATTTCTGTTACTATTACTCCATGGAAAAGAAAGCCATCCACTCTGGAAAAGCAAACCATATGTTCTTAAGCACTTCATAAAAGGATAGTTAAAAAATATTTGTTTCTTAACACATTCACAATGCAGAATGAAGAGGATTTTCCTTTAATTACTGATCTGTTCTAAAAACAATACATACATACAAGGAGAAGAGCTTTTTTCTCAAAAATCTTATTTTAAGCTGAACAATGAAACATTTCACCACCTTTCTTCTCCACCCCTTAATTTTCCCATAGTGTGTCAGCAGCTGTTTATTGATTTTTTCAACAACAATTTTGCATTGCACACGACTTCATTGTCAACCTCCTACTGTACACATCTAAGAGTCTGCAATTTCCACCATATGTAGGAGGACAATCTGATATTGGTAGTTAACATGGCAGCAATATTAGCATCTCACTAAGTTGGCACAGACTTCTATTGCAACATTGCTTTGCTAATTTACCAAATATTCAAATCATAACAGGTTGAAAACTATCCACCTACATTTTATGGATCGTCTCCACACCAAAATGCTTCCTAATCCTTTGAGGGGGTCTGTCAGGGCAAACACCATCTAAGGAACTTGCAATCTGCATAACCAGGCTTGGATGCTAGGTAATTTTGCAAAAATATTCCAGAACCAGACTGAAATTCTATCTGTTTTCTGAACACTACAATGATGTTTGACAGCATTAAAAATTAAAATGCTTTATTTTCTGAGAAACTTTGCATCATACTTACATTACTATTATAGAGGTTCCTCCAAGTAAGGATTTTAGTTTGTTCATATGCCCCAGTGTCACAACATGCCCCTATTAGTTCACAAACGATAAAAATTAAAACACTTTTGGGCATTATCTGACTATGCCCTTTAACATAACCACTGTAGTTTGTGTATGAAGGATGTAGTGATTATGGAAATCAGTTTTGTTTTCATTTTGTACCTTTCTTGGTTTCTTAATTAAAGCAGACTGGAGGCAAACCTGACTACGTGTCACGATGGAAGGGGTACTGAAAAGACACACAGTTACATGGTACATGTCTGATATGTCTGGCATGTCAACAAATTTAGCAAACCTAAAGTTTCTGCTCAGAACTCTAGAGCAGAAGTTATAACTGACACATCATGCTTACATACACCATTTAGAGCCTACTGCTCAGGATGAGGGAGATTTGCCAAAGCTCTTTTTCAACCAAAGAAGCCATTTTTGAGAACAGAGAAGGTGTGAATATGGCTCTTCCTAAGGACAACAAGCTTTTAAAGCTTTGAACATCCCCAAGGACATGTTCTTTCTTTGCAGGACTAAATCCAAACTGATGAACAGGATTTCATGGCTCATATGAAACCACATAAAAACCTGGCTTTTGTTCCACTGCTTTATAAGAGGTTTAAAAGAATTATAATTCAGGTTAGATGGGCCATATTCAAGTGTCCACAGACATAATGTTCCCCCAAACCACCTGACTAAGCTTGCGGAAACTGCCCAAGGTTAGACCTTCTCGCCGTCTGGCTGGCTGAGAAGGTAAGTTGTGTCCCACCAGCAACTAGAAAAGACCAAAGCAGTTCTTGTGACTACTGAAAACAAAAAATCCTCACAACAAGCAGAGGACTGTCAAGATGTAAAGCTTCATCAGTTCAGACAAAACAGGTCAGGCCTTTGTTCATATTCGCTTGAGAATAGCTTACTCAGCCTAAACCTGTTCCTAATTACCTTAACATTATCTGAAAATTAAGAGAGTGCACACACACTCGACTCAAGCTACATCAGGCTGATACACAAAACTGTGCTAAGAGCATCTTCTAAGACACTTTTGCTAAACATTATACCAGGTTAACAGAGCTGTGTGGTATCTAGGCATATTGTCTGATCAGCATTTGACCAACTTGTAGCTCACGCTTCAAAAAAAGTCTAAGGCCAGAACTCCAGTTGAACTAGTACAGCCTTACAAGCTATCGTAAGTTATAACGTCAGTCAGGTTTGTGTGGCTGTGAGCAACTGAAATGAAGATGCAATCAAGTCTCTATTGTTCAGGCTAGTGGTAAGATGAGATAACTGAGACAGAATATAAACTGTCCAGGGTGATACAAAATATTTGTATAAATCAGGCCACTGGAAAGTTCAAATGTGAACGTGCAATATGGGTGTAATGGAGAACAGACAGACTGTGGAGAACAGGCTCAGGAGGCAGTGCCAATTCAGCCTGGAGGTTCCAGTGCACAAAATTATGCAAACACGGCTAAACTGTTTCCAGACCCCAGCTAGCTCATAGGCAGCCAGCTCAGGTCTCTGCATTTGTGGCATATCCTGCTGTGAAGCTGCATAATCTAGCTATGCATTGCTAGAAAAATTGCTAGAAAAATACTAGCTGAGAAATAAGCAGCCCAGGGCAGTATATGCCAGATAAATATTTACTGTTGTGTGCTTCACCTGGAATTTCTTCCTAGTCTGTATGTCACATAGCATCATGTTTTTCCTTCAACGTATATAATAAGCTACTAGCGTTATATAATATGTCTACTTTTAGCTATATACTATAGCTAGAAGTATAATATTAGCTAATAGTATAGCTAAAATACAACATTATAGCCAATACTGTCTTATATAACATAGCTACTGATTTTATAACCTATATAATTACTGCTTAAAAACTTGTTTTTAAAAAAACTTTAAAAACTTGCTTTCTTCCTTAGCCTTTGAAGTGATTTAATAGTTAACAGGGTATGTATGGGATTTTGGTTTTGAAGGACAAGGGGAAAAAAACAAACAAAAAAAAAGAAAGATGAGGAAATTATCACATATCATCTTGTCTCCCGGAATTTCTGAGGTTGTACTGTAGCTGTACAGAGAACAAGAGGGTTCTGCTCATGTAAAAGAATCTGAACCCTCCCAGCAGAGACTGGATGTTTATTGAAAAACTACTGCATCCCTAAATGGAGAAGTTCTTTTAAACTATAAATGATTTGTCAAGAAAGAACAAATTAATAAGGTAAGACACTGGCAACAGCACAAAACAAAGCTTTACCTGTATTCATTATTAAGGAACATATCTTACATATTTTAGAAAGAGCTGGTGATACACGTTTGTATGATGACTGTATCGGAAGAACTTTAATCTTCAAAAATTATTGTCTAATGTCTAAGGCAATTGTGCAAGCTCTGAGAATTGTTGGGATGGATTCCTTCTACTACAGAAATGTTACTCAGCTGGCATACTTTATAAAGCACAGACACATGCATTTCCCAAATTCTCACCTGTTTTTCACAGGTAGTTTCTCGTTTTCCTTGACTAAATTTTTTACAGTTTATTTTTTTCTTTCTTAAAATCATTTAAAGTAATTTATCTGGTATTCCTTTTTGATATCTAGAAACAAGATATACTAATATTTCATCTTCGAAAACAGCTATTTCTACTGTAACTAAGATAAAATTAATTTAAAACTAATAATAAAGTAAATAAATAAAGCACTGCACCAGTACTCCTAGAACAATATAATTCCTTTTTCTGTATCTTGCATTATCCTTTAGTCAGTACATCCAGGCTGTTCTGAACTGAGCAGTTAGTTAGAGGTGGTCACATGAAAACGTCTAAGGAGTCTTGCATTCTACTAAGAAACTATAAATGAGGAGATGCTCAAGCGTTGCTTCCTTGTACAGAATTCAGGCCAGGTCTGAACCATCTGCTAGGAAACATACCATAAGCAACAGAGTAACAACCGCGTGGATTTACAAAATTTGTAATTCATATACCGCCACTACCTGACAGTCTGGGTGACGCAGTTTACCATAAACCCTTCCACAGACCACCAGAAGCCGTGCTTCTTAGCTGGGTTTCTGGGGCTCCATCAATTACTTGTGCGTGATCCTCAGCAGGTATCCGAACAGGCCTCCAGTCAGCAGGCTTATGTTCAGTATACAGAGCGCTGTATGCAGTAAGAGCACAGCTGTACGGCTGTTAAAATGTTTATGGAGGAAAAAAAAAATCACTCAACTATGCTTTACCCAAACAGATGACTGAATCATTAAACTTTTTGCCTTTTGCCCATTACTTTAATTGTTTTGAAGTTATCTGATTTACCAACACAAAAGTACAAACTAAGAGCTCTAACCTCCACCGTATCTCCAAGATTGATTTTGAAATTAAACAGTGCATGAGGTTGCTAGCCATTGCTGGAGGTAATAGCAATTAAAAACAAGGCAGTAGTGAAATCATCCCTCTGCCAACAACCCACCATAAGAGATGGTTGTTACCACTATCTACACCCAAGAGCAGGTGGTTTTGATACCTTTAAAAGATCAGGGGGCCTGAGTCTTCTCATGTTCATGGTGATGCTAATGACCGTGCTCCTAACAGCACAGCTCCTTCAGAGAAGGAGCCTCAAGACCTGCACTTTTTGCTTGCAGTCTAGTACAGCCAGTTTAGCACTAACCCCATATAGTCACAAGCAAGCCAGGAAAGGACCACACAGTATGAATTTTTGAGATATCTAATGCTTAAGAGGAAATCACTAATTGATAACAGTATCAAGCACAGCAAAATAAAACCATGAAAACTACATGAAGAATAAGATCCGCTACTAAGTCACAGATTGATTTTATACAAGTTATTAAGGTGAAATTCACATGGTATAATTAGTTTCTACATCATTAGTACTATGTGTTTTGGAACCACACTTAACTACAGGTGTAATTAAAGTTAAGGAATTGATTCTTTTATGAGGACAGAAACAATTGCAGCTCTACAAACCACAGACTAGCCATCAGGGGAAATGTACTAACATCTGAATTTAATCATATGTTCCTGCTGTCTCAACAAATGAACTTCAGAAAAGTTTAGCACCAATGCAGTAATATCAGTCCAAGATGTGGAAAATATTCTTGTGGTTAAAATACACTTGGATGAAGTATTTTAGATGTTTTTGTTCTTGGAATTGCCATTTTCATATGCCAGGCCTCCTCAAGACTAAAGTAAGAGCATAAAGAAAACAGAAACATTTTTTCTAACTACACCTCTCTGCCCATCTTTTATTTACTGCTTGTATGAATGTAACAGAAAGTTGATTTTGCAGTGTGAAATATTATGACTTGCAGATCCTTAAAAGGACCATTACATATTTCCTCTTTTTTTTCTTTTTGCTATTAATAATTTGCCAAACGATAGCTACATCTTGTATAAATGTATCTTGACAGCGCATCTCTACAGAGATCAACATTTATGCTAAATCCATGACATGTAAGATTTGCAAGTGCTGTTCCTACCTAGTAGTGTTCCTGTTACTTTTTATAGCACAATCTGGTTCTATAAAAAGTGGCTGAATAAATTTGCTAACTTTTTCCATGAAAGGATCACTTTTGTACTTTTGAAAGAACTTTCAATCCATGATGTAAGAGAAATTCCACTATGTATCTGCATGCTAATAGGATTTATACAGGCTGCAAAACTCTTATCATCCCCTTTCATAAATACCGATTTCATGATTTTTTCTTAAAGACTTGGTGCCAAAAATAGCTTTCTCTGAATATCTGAGTTCTCTCAAAATTTGGCTTTTAAAAGTAAAGCAGTAAGACTGAAGGAAACTGGTCTGTGAAAAAGGAGATCTTCAAGCGAATTATCTTAGCTTGTGTCTACTCAGTGAAAGAATCTGTGGCCAAATCCACTTTGGACATTTGGTTATGCATGATAGTCTTCAGCTCTACGTTTCTGGAGAAACCATGGAACTGGGGAAAAAATTATGGGAAAGCATATGCTCTGGGGCCAGAATCCAGCCTTTCAAGAAGCCAATACTCCTCTTCCTGCTTTTCTGCAAAAATGCTAGTTGAAACTCAGTCCAAGAACTGTTTCCTAAAAGACTTCTAAGTACCAGGGACTTTCCTCACTGATTTTGCACTCTTATGCTACAAGATGCTGAGACTATGCCTTCTTCTGGCTAATGTCCAAATTCCGAAGCTTATTCCTCTTCTGAATGTGGTCTGACATCCAGAAGGCTGGTGTTTGCCAGTGGACACTCCTCATATGCAGTGTCATACAGGGGTTTGGTCAACTAGAATGCCATTAGCTGCATCTCAGCCGCTCCTTTGCATCTGGAATAGTTCCATACTGAAGTTAGCACTGTTTAAACAGGCACAATACCGCTGTGCGCAAAAAAACTGTTAACTCTCAATAATCCAAAACATAAGGCATCTCTGGAAGTGTGTGCGGAAAAACAGCTTTCATTTTTCTAAATCTAATTTCTGAAAGAGCAGCTCTGTCTCTTTTGGTGTTTATCTGAGTCCCTGGACGAGTAAGTGCTCTCTTGTAGGTGAGATTGCTTTTGTCTAGATTTATTGCAAATCAATGTGTGCTGAGTTCACAATTCACCCTGGTTGTATTCTAAATGACTTTGCTCTTGGATGACGGCTTGATAAAAGTGTCATCCCACTAAAGAAAAAAGTTCACCACCACCAGTTTCAAAAATGCTTTACAAATTTTTGGGATCATATCATAGAGAAGCCAAATGGTACGTGTGTATCAATGATAGATGCTCTTTCAAGTGTAAAACCATTGGTTAAAAAAAATCCTTCCTGGTTTGAAAAATTATCAAAGAAAATATCAAGAGTTTCTTGGATCAAATTCAACTCTGAAGTAGCTCTTTATTTCACAAGGAAGATTAACCAGATGATGCAGGACATCCACATTTCTTTGATTCCTTTGACAGTATTCCCTTTGGGTTTCCTCTGATCTGTATTACAGGACAATTCTGCTTGAACCACCTGAGGAGAGCCTGTGTGAACTATAGTTTCCACACAGGAGACAAAAGAGCCTCTTCTCCCTTATTTGTTGGCATTCCCTTTGGAGAAAAGCAGACTTTGGTTGGCCAAGGACAATGGACCACAACTGAGTCACTTAGCCAAAGCTTCAGAGAAGCTTCTAGCCCCAAAAGTGGAACTAAGGAGAAACAGAGGTGTGCACAGCATGATCCATAAAATCCCAGCCAAGATGTTAGGTGTCTAAGGCTGGGAACATTTTTTGTGGTCATTGTTATGTCCAAACCTCTCCTATCCTCTGATAATTCAAACTGTTTCCTGAAAGCATTACAAAAAAGTTTCGTAACTTTACAAACAAAGCATTAAAATATCTTAATTCATGCTTTAAGAGCCTATATTTTTCAAGAATTTGCTTAAACATTTCTGGTACTTTGAAATTTTTAAAATCCCTTATGTAATAGCCTACATTTTTTGTTAAACCACTACCTATAAAAAGATGTAAAGAAAAAACATCCTTTCCTTTAGCTCATCACATATCTGCTTTATTTCTAGATTTTCCGTTTCTGGTGGGTGGGGTACTAAGAGTAAGGCAAGTATAGTGCCTGTGTATTAAAACAAGATACATTTTAACATTTTCACTCCATTCCGTCTTACCATACCAAGCAGAATAAAATGGAATAGCATAGCTTTTACCATATCCTTTCAGGTATGCATATATACTTCAGTGGGATGTACGTGCAATGTGATCCTAAGTGCCTTGCTAAAGAGGGATGGACGGGTGAAAAAATGATTGTCTGAATCAGAAGCTAAATATGCAGCAAAGGAAGGAGAGGGAAGAAGTAAAGATTCCAGACAAAATAAGCAGTCACAAGAAGAAACATAGCGAAGATGTAGGCAGCACAACATTCTAAAAACAATTTGCTAAACATTAGCAACATGTTCTAAAAAATTAAGCATCTCAGATTTGAACCTACTGATCCTAGTATGTTTTTTGGTAGGGAAGGGAGAGATCTGGCATGCCTATGTTTTTTTCTTCCATTGTGTCACTCTCTATTCAGCCCCCTACAGTCTGTTCAACTGCCTTCTCTTTTCCTTCCCATCAGGTTTGGAGGGGGTGTGGCTAAAATCACAGATTTGTTTTTCCAGCTACCATCTGTGGATAAAGTAAGTCTTGTTCTGAGCTTTCAAAACATCATGAGAACATAAAAAACTTATCTCAATACATATGCTGTAATTTCTAGTCTACTTTGGCTAGCAGTGGTATGTACCTGCAATACATTTTCACCATTTAGCTGTATTGCCTACAGAAACCCTATACTCAAAATGTACTTTGATGTTTTTTTTTAAAAATGACGTGGGCATATAGGTAAACTACTGACATAGTGCAATCTGGCAACTGATTTAGCTGGAGCAACATATATTTTTAGGAGTACCATTAAGTCTTTTTCGCTAAATTTAAATAAAATGGCCATCCAAGTAACCTCCACCCTCCATTAAAAACTGTAAAAAAATAAAAAATAAAAATAAATTAACAAACAGATCCAACCTTTCTCAAAAAGGACAGAACTATTTTTCCCTTCTTTTAGAACATGTAACTCTGCTGATTACTGTTGTCAGCTTATTCTTTAACAGCACAATTCCCTGGCATCTCTCTCAGTATTTCAAATCAGTTCCATAAAATCCATAGCAGTTAACTGTTCAGAATTTGGTCTTTTTCTGGTATGGAAATTTCCTTGTTTATATTAGATGTTTGGACAATTGCAAACTCCACTGACATAATAACTAGTATTATCCTTGGAACCGTTGTTGAGACAGAACAGAGTCAAAGTGTTATACTTTAACCTTGGCAATGGCCCATCTAAAAATGAATGGACACAGTCAAGAAGATTAAGGACACATTTGTCTTCTATATGCAGAGTAAGAACGCATTCTGTTCAGGTTCAGAAAGTCAAAGCACCGTCTCAGGTTATAACACAGAACTTAATTGACAATGACCTAAAAGTCAAGCTTTGAACAAGGTTTTAAAAAAATTTTGATTTTAGGAAAATAACTGATTTCATTCTTTGGTATATGGATATTAGGACTGATACTAGTACTGTGTCAATAGCCCCAGCTGTCCTCCACATGTTTTATAGCAGCAGCAAATCTTACCTTCATCCTAGAATGTCTTATCTTCAGCACCAAAGAGACTTGTGGGTATTTACAAAGATGCAGGAGGTTGGTCTCCCTAGGAGCATTCTGTCATCAGTGGACAGCCAGAAGAGCTCATTTAAGAGATGAATAAGAACATTTTGTTTGGCTCCTGCTCTGAACCAGCATCCTGCAAAGCATGTCTTTCCACATTGACTACAGAAGTTACTGAAGATAAACAATGAGCCACACAAGCACAGTTCCTGACAGCACATGTAAAAGCTGAAGGTAATTCTCAGGTAGCAACCCATATTTTTGCATATCTTAGAAAAAATATCATGGGAGTAAAATTTATTGCATCCATAGGCACTAAGCTCTCTAAGGAACCACAGTATTTCCTCAAATTACTCATAGCAATTCTAGGGCAAAGTCAGCATAAAGTTTATTACAAAAATATTGACAAAACCTTTCCATCTAAGTTTGATCACAGAAAGTAAAATTAGTCTAGTCTTACCGGCTTATATTTACTTTCCCCAAAATAAGATTACTTGAAATAACAGCATGATGGCAGTACAATTATACAGCATAATCAGATTACTTATTAGTACCTTGAAAACAAACACTTCCACTTTACTTCTCTGATTACTCCTAATAAATACCTTAGAATTTATTTTGCAGCAATACATCATTATTAGGTTAAAAAAAAATCAAATGTTATTTGAATTATTGCTTAATCAACTGCACTTTTCAGGACTACGCCTACATAACCTATTGTGTAGTATGGTTTATACAAAAAATATTGCCCAAAACTGGTGTCAAACATGATGAATAAAATGGGAAGTTAATGAGAAGGAGGAAGGAGGTTTTCTCTGTGGATATAAGCAAAAGAAAATGCTGGAAATCAGCAAATATGTGGGCCCAAGCTGGACTGGATTAATGAGCTTCAGCCAAAGCAAAACTGCAACTTGTGCCAAAACAAAAGACTCAAGGGCCTCCTGATCCCCATCCAGACAGATTTTATCTGAGTGAGCTTTCCCCTCTTCCCTCCTCAATAGGAGACTGATTCCATATTCAGTCCTGCCCACCCACCCATCAGAAGAAACTATTCTGCTTTCCACTCTTTTTGTTTCTCTGTATGAAGTTAGGATAAGGCTGCAAAGCGTCAGCTCTTGCGAGTCTTAAGCTCTGAGCAGGTGAAGGCTTACAGACCCGTGACAGCATTTGTATCTTCCTGCAGGCTGTCTCATTTTAGAGTAATCTCAAGTTGCAGCACATTTCAGCTGTTTTTCACTGGGAAAAGTGATTCTAGTCATAATCTTGACATCTAAGAGCACTGTAACACTGTTGAAGTGTTTTCTGCCCCTCCCAAACAGCAAAAAGTGTAATTTCTGCAATCAATGGAAACTTAAAACTGAAAATAGGCAAAATTTATTTCTCTTCCACATCACGTGCCCTATGCTTTTACTGTAGCATGACAAAATTGCTCATACAAAGCTGATTTGAATTCATGGTATATCTGATACTATCTAAGGCAAATGACATCACTTTAAGTTCCTTTAAAAAGAGTCCCTGAGTAGCATATATTCTTTAACACTGAATACTGAATAGAATCAAAGTTATTCACTACTACTTTAAATTATATTTGATGTATTTTATTTTAGCTGAGCGTTAGCCATTTCATGTTAAAGCAACTAAATACCTTCTGATTTAATCTGGTAACCTTAGAACTGGCCTTTTTGCATAAGAAATTGCATGAGAAAGTACACTCCTGCAGACAGCAATGCAGGTAGTTAAGTTGTCACATAGATTTTGTTGTCAGCTGTTTGTGTAACTCTGCCAAATACTAACAATTTAGACTGAAATGACTACTCTTCCTCCTTCATCAGGCTGGAAAATTTTAGCAAATGTTATTCAGCTTTTTCTGAGAATGAGATTAAAATCTGTTTATCCAATGTTAGATATTTTTCCACCATCAATTAATAGCTCCACCATCCCTTTGGCACTAGAAGCAAATCTTGTGGTAAAAAAAAAAAGAAGTCTTTTACTTGTGCTCACAAAAATAAACCTAGATTTATGAGTTGTCAGTACGGGAAATAAATAAGTCACCATTTATGTATGATGCAAGAACTTTATAATGATTTGCTCCAATCAGTTCCACACCTGTACTAGATGCACCACGTTATAATCAAGATACTGTGCTACTCCCTACGAAGAAACACTTAAATGTTTATGCTGACCTGAGATGTAATCATGTTCACAGAATTCTCTGAGAGCTACGCTTCTCTTCTTTATGCATCTTTAAGACACTGCAAAGGTAGAACACAGCGTTGCCCTGCCATTCCAGCAACAAATATCAATCAACAGCAACTTGTCAAATCAACCGGTATTAGACTAGAATCGTTACAGAAGATGGGGCAAACCATCTAGGGCCGTGCCACTTAAAACTTCTCAATAACAGAAGACAGCTCAACACTTTTTATTGTAAGAGAAAACTCTAGCCAATCCACTGGAGATCTCTGCATCTATATAATGGTCTAAATGCAGAATAAAACCTTAAGGTGTTATCTAATTGCAAATAAAAACAAAAAAGTAACAACCAAGGCATAAATCAGACAGCATAGACTAGAGCCTGCTGTCTGAAGTAAAAGAAAGAAATACACGAAGTGGCCTCAGAAATTTGCAGTAATGTCCAGGAAGCAGCTACTGCAGAGCATGGAAATGAACGTAGAGCAGTACTTTTCTAATGTTTTAAGATATTAATACTGACTGCTTTCATAAGCAGTGGTCTCTAAGTCAAAAGCTGAAGTAAGGTGGTGGTACATGCAGAAGTAAATTATCACTTTGAATTTTAGTAGGCAGTCTTTGAAAATTATCATTATGAAGATAACCTATTTTCAAGTCAGTTGTTTTAGGTACTCAGCGCAATATTGTACATTAACGGTTTAGCAGAGCTTGTGTCACTGCAATACAGAATAAAATGAATTAGTTTTGGAAAATTCATACCAAACTATTCTGTGATGTTAATAAAGCAGAAATATATTCATTATTTGAACAGATTCATACATAAAACCAAAGACATTTCTGCTTAGTCAAGAGTCTGAATTTTCTGGGTATGTAAGAATCATATTTTGAAAATAATGACATACGCACTGGCTTTATATAATAAACAGATAGTAGAGTAAGAAGAATTAGTGTACAACGAGCAGCCTTAAGTCTAATTATGGAGGTGACAGAAAAGCATACAAAATGCTCCAGTAAAAGTGGAATTTAAATGAGTGCATGGAATGATCAAGCATCTGTTAGTTAAATCAGAGCGATTCTGAGCTTTGCATTNTATTAATCTGTGTTGGAGCTCCCTTTGAGAGATCACGTAGGAATGAACGGGGTACTGAGACTCCAGTATAAGAGAGCAAAGAGTCCACCCACCCATCTCAGTCAATAATCAGAAAGTCTGTCAAACAAAATACATTATCACTTCTTGTATTAGAAACAACTCTGTTTAAGATTAAACAGAACCTTGATAAGATGGCCTTATAAAGATCCTATTTCTTCAAGGAATCTTAGATTTAGACTGAGGCAAAGTTAATGTTAATAAAGAAAAAAAAAAAAAAAAAAAAAGATACTACCTATATGCTAGCAATTTTTTTCATTTTTACTTATTCACAGAANGGCTAAACAGGCCCAGCTCTTTCAGCCTGTCCTCGTACGACAGGTGCTCCAGCCCTCCAATCATCTTAGTAGCCCTCCTCTGAACTCGCTCCAGTAGTTTGATGCCCCGATCTGCATAACATTACTCTGAATTACTGCAAGACTTAATTTAACCACCAGAATTTTTCATCTCCTTTTGCAGTAAATTAAATAAATAAGCAAAGAATTTTTAGTTTCTTTTTAAAGCAACTAACAATGCAATGTTATTTGTCAGTGAAAGGTTCCTTGACAAAAGAAATGCTTTCATTGATTATCCTGAATTATAAATTATAGCTCTCTAATTCTTCCTGTTATAAATGAATACTCTTCACAATCTAGCCTTACATGTCAGACAAAAAAGATGAAACTTTTATAATGGAAATTTAATTATAGTACAATTTTTGCCAGTTGTCATTCCAAAGTCATCTATAATTACGCTCAGGTCATTAAAAGTTTTTTTTTCATTTACTTGGCCGAACATGCCAGTTACACATCAGGTCATCCTCTCAAATTCAACACTGTACAACAGTAATTAAGTAAATTATTGAATATATTTTGGTGGGTTTTTTTTAAAGCTAATTGCAAACAAAACATCTGCAGCAACAGTCAAAACAAAGAGCAACTGACAGGCAGCTTGATTTTTGTTTCCAAAGTACATAAATTTCTAGAAATGAAAAGGCACTTCTGAGTGTCAGCAGTAACTTATCATTGCCTTTTTGCTCTATGTGCATTTTCCCACATGTATAATACTAAAAGATAACAGTCCACTCTAAACATCATTTTCTACAGCAAAATTTCTGGACCAAAACACCTTCAGAGAGCTTTTGGATAGTTAGGAATCATGAATTAATGGATGAAACTGACCTTGCCCTTTCTGAAAAGAAAACCCTCTTTTTTTCCTTACAAGGCACTGGCTCAAGCTTAACAAAAATCAATAAGCATGAACTAAAGGCACAGATATTTTTAAATATATTTAAGATAATAAAAAGGACACTCCAAGAACGGTGAAAGATAGCTAAATAGAGATATCAGGAATATAAATTTGAAAACAGTGTTAAAAAAATTTTAGATGGTTGGTCATACCTCTCATTCTAAAAAAGATCATCCCACGGATGAAAGAACACCAAAATGCAAGAGCCCTAAATCATAACTTTATTGGCAGTCTTATTTTAATCTCCATGCTATTAATACAGTACTTCACGTTAATGTCACACACTGCATTTCCCAATGGTATTTCTTATTTCCTTTCAGATATTTAAGCAAGCATTTGTTTGCTCATTGTCTTCGCAGTCAAATGTTTTAATTTCTTTAGGCGAGAATCCATCCACTCATTTAGGTCCAGAGTAGTAGAAAATAATATGTAGCAGCTTTCCTCCCTCAAACTTGTGTTGCCTATAGAAGAATCTGGGAAAACCTCAGTTCCCCACGAATGCTCCTCCCTGCATAACCAACACACTCTGCAATAATTAGATGAGTTACCAAAACACCCCGTTCTTCTAAAGCTATAGAAATGGATGTCTAGCACTCTTTGAACTTTCTCAGCTTTATTTTTCTGTAAAATTTTCAACAGAAACATGGTGCACATTTGCTGACCAGAAGAGATCATTGGACTGTAGGACAGAACTACCTATTTACAACACTGTAGTGGCCTAGCAGCCTGACAAGAAAGAGAAACTTTATTTTTCCTTCGATGTCAGGATATTTCCTTATCAGGATCTTCCCTGATTTCAGGTCTCAAACTAGATGCCTAGTCTATAAAGTTGTAATTGCTCTTTGTGGCAAAAAGCAGTAACAGAAAAGCCAGAACTCACAGTGCCAGCTATTCTTCTTAGAGACCTTCATGAAGTTTGACCGAATTCTCCACACGACAATTCTACATTTGTAGAACAAACAAACAAAATGCCCTCCAATCACTCAAAAAAATGGAACCACTTGAGCAGTGTCATTGTTTGTTTTTCTTTAAAGCAAGGTAGAATTAACACACCATTCATTCTGCAAACATTTGAGCTTCCTTTTTTGTAAGCAGTTTTTCTGTAAAGAGAACTAGAAGGTTCAAAATTTGAATATCTCAGTGGTCCTACATGACTCCTGGATGTTTCGTGCTTCCCAAATGCTCCAATGAAATTGTACAGGGGCTTGTTTTCGCAACTGGCCAAAGCTGATGGGTCAGATAGCACATGGTCTGACAATCTGACAAAAAGGTGAACATTAAAATAATAAAATAGAGTAGCCTGTTTGTTCATCCTGTTGCAACTCTCAATACCCTTTAAAACCACTCTCAAATTTCAACCAAATAACTTTTGACTTTAAATATATTTGACATAGACCTGCCAGAATTTAATTCCAGAAGGTGAGAGAGACGCAACGTAGCACACTCATTCAGGAGGCTCAGGGAAAGCAAGCAGAAGCCTAACATTAAATATTCCATTTGACAGCAGATTCCTGGTTAATTGGGTGCTGCCCTGGCCTTGCAGGTACGTCATAAGGACATGGAGACCAGGAAAAATGGGATTACCATCATAAGGTGGCAACACTTAGTGGACAAATCCTTCAGAAATTAGACTTCCATTTTCTATGAGATAACTTATTTTCCTGGCTCCCATAACAGATGACTCAGAAGTTCATTCAACCATTTTTTTTAATTACAAAATCTGTTCTTGATGATAAATGCAGCAAAGAAAAGCAAAATCTTTGTAGTGAAACTCAACCCAGCTTGGTAGGTAAATATCCCAAGACATTCAATAAGGCTTAGCAATTTAGACTTCTGTCTAAACAAATACTATGTTTATTTCTATACATATTTGATTGCTAAGTGGCGTTCAAACGGAAGTCCCTTTTTTCTTTACTGCAGTCCCCACAAACATTACAGTATGAGGTCATCGTCTTTTGCTATCTCTCTTGCATGAAATGCCTTCTTCTATCAGACACTGACTGAGATGCACAAAAGCAATTGCAGCATTATGTAATACGCCATTGGGATTCTTTTAAAGGCTATGATAAATCTGCTTCCTGTATTTCTGAAAACTCCAGATTAATGGAGATTTTCTTCATTAGCAGAGCATACATAATAGACGTGAGCTTGGGGAGTTAATGTAGCATTTCTAAAGCTTCCCATCTTGCAGGGGCTTCTGGCAGTACTCAGGCTTCTGGACCAAAACGGTGTTAAGCCTGTGGTGCCAACCCTGCCACTCTGCAAAGGTGGCAGGTTGTAGCTCTCCTTTAGCATCTGAAAAGGAATAAATCATTTATCCCTGATAGACCAGAGAGGAAACCTACATAACAGCTCTTCTAGTTAAGCCTTCCAAACAGCAGATTTGATGCAAAACTCACTGTCCCATATAAATGCTTTAGCATGTATGAAAGAATGACACCTTTCTAACAAAAAGAGCCTAGGTTGTTTGCACCACAAAAAAAGACATGCTGGAAAACTTACTTTGTTGTTACTAGTTCATGTACAGTCTTTTTTGTACCCTATAGTACAAACAGTACTATATATAAACCGTTCCCTCCTATCACATTTGCTAATGTTTTTGCCAAAGGTTCAGCATTACTAATAATGAATTTTGCCTATAACCGGAACACAGCATGGCATCTCTTCCTGCTCTAGGAGCAACTGACGTGAAAATTGCCCTCAAAAGAGGCATCTATGGAACTTCACAGGGAAAGCATCTATCCCCCAAAGCATTCCCTAGTCTGTGTTTCTAACTGCTTTTAATAATTGAGTAACAATGCATTTATTTAAATCTGCAGCAATCTGTAGTAATAATACTTTTGAAAAGAGAGAACCAAAGCATCCAATGGAATAGTTCATGTTCAGTTTGTTCACAACAGAGTAATCCTAAGGAATGCCCTATTAATATTTTTGACAAGTACACCTGATTTACCAATTTTATTAAAGATGCCCACGTACCAGTCTTCTGTTTAAGCCAGTACACTACCAACTTGCTTTTTTTTTCTTTTCTTTTCTTTTTTTTTTTTTTTTTCCATTCCCAGGAATCCTTCCTATATCAAAGTTGGGTAAAATCTTTTTGATTTTTTTTTGAACTTATAATTAATAAGAGACTGCAACAAATCTGGAGATGGAGCTGTATCATAGGAGAAATCATACTATCTACTTTCTCTCAAGGGTCATTATGTTTTCTTCACATTCCTTTTACTTGGCAGATGTGAAATCATTAATTTTGCCCCTCAGGTTTGCTATAAGGTGGTGAAGGTTCATTTGTCTCAAAGAGCAGGTTAATTTCTTCCTCTGCAAATGTTTTGAAATGGGAATCTAATAAAGCGAAAAACTAAGTCTCCGTTTATATGACTGCTTTTCACATGACCAAAGACAGTCCTGCCTGACACTTCTTTTTACAAACACTCAGTTTCCATTCCTATATTAAATCAGATATAATTGTCAGGAAAGAAAAAACTAAATGCTTCTCCACATTGTAATGAGCAGCTCCTCAAAACAAACTGATCTGACAGTCAGGTTTCATACTCTGCATCTTTTATCATCGCTAGAATTTGTCTGCGTTCCTGTTACGCTCCAGCACGTGCCAGAGAGAGGGCCAACAGACCTAGATCTATGCAGGAATTTTCCTGTCCTCTTTCTGCCAGTACACCCCCCTTCAGGTAGTGGGGAGGCAAAATGTTCTGTTCCTCCAATGAGACCCCTGGATGCTGCAACTGAGCCAAAAATATGTATTTAGAGACTGATGAAGACACAAAAGTACAGGAATCAGTAATCTCTACATAACACCCGCTCCCTTGGTTGCTGACATTACAAAATGTGTTTGTGTGCACAGGCTGAAGATTCGCAGAACAGAGAAACTGACCTGGGATCAGCCCTGCAAAGGAAATACACTCTTGGGATGAAAGGGCAGACCCCCGATAACATTTTGTTTTCTAAAAGGAAATGTGTATTGTTCTCTATCACTGGTAACCAAAAAAACCTGAACAAGCATGTGATATGATGTCGCAGAACTGAAGCCTCTGACTATGACAGACAACAAGATTTCTATCATGCTGTACCTCACTGTTCATACAGACTTGGGGAAGGACAGGAATATAGCACAGCTGTTGTGATACATCCCTGCGTGTGACAGCAGAGTCCAGGAGAATTTAATAGATACCATGGTGGCAGCTTCGCTTCCTCAAGTTTGACAGAAACACAGAATCATCAAATGGTTGAGGTTGGAAATGACCTCTGAAGGTGATCTAGTCTAACCATTTCCCATTCCCAATACTCAAGCAGGGCCACCCAGAGCAGGCTGCATATGAACGTGCTGAATTGCCTTTTGAAGATCTCCAAGGAGGGAGACTGCATAATGTGTCTGGGCAACCTGTGCCAGTGCTCCATCACCCTCACATTAAAACAGCATTTTGTAATGTTCATATGGCACCTCCTGTATTTCAGTTTGTGCCCATTGCCTCTTGTCCTGACACCGGGCACCACGGAAAACAGCCTGGCTCCATCCTCACTGCACCTTCCCTTCAGGTATTTATAGACAATGGTGAGATTCCCCTTTAGCCTCCTCTTCTCCAGGCTGAGCCGTCCCAGCTCTCTCTGCCTCCCAGCCTCTTCCCCACAGAAGTGCTCCAGTCCCTTCATCACCTTTGTGGCTCTTTGCTGGACTCTTTCCAGTATGTCCACGTCTCTCTTGTACTGAGAGCCCCAGAACTGGACCCACCACTCCAGGTGTGGCCTCGCCAGTGCTGAGTAGAGGGGAAGGATCACCTCCCTCCACCTGCTGGCAGCGCTTTGCCTATTGCAGCCCCCAATGCTATTAGCCTGCTTAGCAGCAAGGGCACATTGCTGGCTCGTGTTCAACTTGGTGTCCACCATGACCCTCAGGGCTTTTTCTGTGAAACTGCTCTCAAGCCAGCCAGCCCCCCACATATGTTGGTGCATGGGATTGTTCCTCCCCAGGTGCAGGACTTGGCACTTCCCCTTGTTGCACCGCACAAGGTTCCTGTCAGTCCATATCTGCAGCCAGTCCAGGTCCCTTTGGATGGCAGCACAACCCACTGGTCTATCAGCCACTCCTCTCAGTTTTGTCATCTGCAGACTTGCTGAGGCACACTCTGCCCAATTGTCCAGATCACTGATGGAGATGTTAAATAGGACTGCACCCAGTATTGGCCTCTGGGGTACTCTGCTATTTACTGGCCTCGAACTAGACCTCATGCCACCCATCACTACCCTCTGGGGCCGGCTGTTCAGCCAGTTTTCAATCCACCTCACTGTCTGCCCATCCTGCCCATGCATCTACAGCTTCTCTACGAGGAACTTATGGGAGACTGTTTTGAAAGCCCTCCTGAAGACAAGGTAGATAATACCCACTGCTCTCTCCTCTTCTACCAAGCCACACATTTCACCACAGAAGACTATCAGGTTCATCAAGCATGAATTCCACTTTGTGAATTCATACTGATTTCTGCCAATCACTTTTTTGTCTTTGTGCACTTGGAAATGGTTTCCAGGAGTAGCTGCTCCATCACCTTCCCAGGGATCAAAGTGAACCTGACTGGACTTTGGTTCCCTAGATCTTACTTCTTGTCCTTTCTGAAGATACATGTGGCATTTGTTGTAGCTGCATTTGCTGTGATTTACTGCAGGTTTTTTTTTTTTCTTTTTATGTATTTAAAGGACTCCTAGAGGGCAATTTTAGACTGTGAGACAAAGAGGAGAACCGGATTAAAATGGATTTTTTTATGGGAGGAATTTGGATTACTTTGTTTTTTTTTCTTGACCCAAGATCTCCGACAACACAAGGGGAAAGCTGCTGTCTAAGACAGGAACAGAGAAATCAGCTCAGTAAGGAACAACCTGCATGTTTGTTTCCAGGCAAGTGGCTGTCAAGGAAGAACTTCCATATAATAGTCACAGCTGAACATAATTTGTCTTTTCAGTAGGGCCTTTTCAAAGAAGATGCATTCCTTTGGATTCCTAATCAGAAGTAAGGGACAACTGACACTGGGACATGGACATATATCCCACTAGTTAATATTTTCTTGGAATTCTGTTAAAATTTATCAGCTTATCTCCTGCAAATCCAAAAACTGATTCACCTCCTACATTGTAGAAAATTCAATACTAGTTTTTACCCTTGTAAGCAAGTGGACCTTATATGGGAATCATTTGTATACCAGAAGGCATTACGAGAAAGGATGATACAGTAGCTATTCTTTATTTCAAATTTCTATTGAAATTGTAATTTACTTTTGCAATAAAAAACAATAGATGCAATGGAAGTTTAGTGGGGAACTTGTTATGATAAATCAATACAACTTCCTACTAAAGTTTATTATAGCACCAGGTTTGGAATGGTGACTTTAGAAATACTTGAACTTTTCCATGGAAAATAAAATGGTGCAATATCTGCTATCCTCTTCCTTAGGTTTCAGGTACCTGTGATCTCAAGTCTAGCTCTGATACAACACAGCTGCACAACCTTGGTTCGTACTTCTAAGGAAATTGCTAAGTTCTGTAGAAAAGAAGTCATACTTGCAGTATGACTTCCAGTTGAATTCGCTCATGATCACAAAATTAAGCGATGTTAAGACATCATTACATGCCAGAAAAAAAAAAAAAAAACTGAATCTGTTCACCTGTTCACAGGCAGTCCCCCAAGGCATAGGAATAAGAAGGAAGAATTTAATTCCCAATGACACACAGATCCTTCCTCTTTTCTTGAGGCAAAAAGGTCAAAAGATTCGAAGAAGCCGGCAAGGACTGTGAGAGGCAGCCCCCATTTCAACCTTGTGAAACTGTTCTTAGGAAGAAACTCATCTTTCCTAATACTGATATGCAATGGGGAAGGGCATGGAAGTAAGCAATAAGTACCACTGAGATTCAAGACAGACTAGGGCATGAACACTGTCAAAGGGAGAGACTAACTACAGAACTAATGACAAAAGAAGATGGGAATGAGATATGAGGATGGAAAATGGGGAAGACCAACTGTTAAAATGATTGAGTATTAAGAATCTTGTACATTAGGTCCTGAGGACTGTCCATCTTGTAGGATCTGGCAAGTGCTTCTCATCACGTCAGGAGAAATGTGGTGGCATGGAGTACTAGCTGGTGAATCTGTGCATGCAAGAACATTCTGACTTTGCATGCAGGGTTCAAGACATTTGCCAGCCTGTACCACCTGCATAAAGATATTTTTGTCTGTTTCAACCGGATGCAGCTGGAGAATGTATGATAGCAAAGTAATGCATGAATTGTACAGACTCCCTGAAACAGGGTGCTGGAGGGAGATTAAGAGTTTTGTACTTCAGCTTTGGATCAAGCCACAGCTTTCAACAGAGTGAACCTATGTTTTCTATGCAAATACTGTATTTCTGTACAATTTACTAACTGGCTCTAGACCTTGTATGCTCGTAAGTTACACATTCCTTTTAGCAATGAAAAGGAGAAAACAGGGAACTTAGATAACATTCTGAAGTAAAAAACAGGGTAGTCATTCTGGTCCACGTGTGATCATTTTCAGGGTTTGGTAAGAGGAGAGGAGCTCTTAATTGATCAGAGGAGAGAGACTGCTCATTCCATCAGTGAACATTTTGGCACATGTAGATGATTTCACTATGCCAGTGGATGTCAGTGGGCAGCAGAGAAGCAGGGGAGTAGCTTTGACACCTTGAAAAATTACCCTCCTGGAGCAAAAGCAGTGAGAAAAAGATGAAAAAGAATAATCTTTAGAAGTGGGGATTTAAAGAGTTCCTCTGCTCTGTTCTTCCAAGATGTAACAAGCCTTCTACGAGTAACAGACAGTTTACAACTCACCTGCAGCAGTGACGCAAGAGCTCAATAGAACTGGGAGTTAACAGCTTTCCCCCTGATAAGCTCAGGTGAGGGGGTAGAAGAGACATCAAAAAAGAACAATGTTAATTAAAATATTCCTGTTACTTCCTTGTACATATTGAGCATGTGTGGATTCTCTGCCTGGAAAATAGTTGGTTACATTGACAGCAATTGCTTTTGCAAATACTCCAGGGCAATAATTGTATCTTAGCACAGAGAAGTGGAGTTCTGACTGTTAAACGTATTTTGGGGATAGTCCATCAGAGTTGTCTTTCATGGCAGTCTTTTTTTATTATTATTATTTTCTTAAATTCCTCTAGAGTTTTCTGGTTCAAGAAAGGAAAAGATGCTCATTTTTTAGGATTACTCCACAATGTCACAGTGAAAAAAAAACTTCACTGATGTGAAAAAAGGCAAGAGTTTTCCTTAAAAGGCCTTACAAAACTCCCTCACTTAGAAGTTGTTTTTCTTTTTTCTTTTTAAGGTAGCTGGCTATAAGCTATATCTGTTGTATATACCAGCAGAATCAAGGAACAATATTCCAGCCCTATAAATAGTTCATTGTTTAGTAGTAAAGCTTCGTAAAAAAGCAGCTGTAGTGAAAAATTTGCAGCAACTCGTTTAGTGGTTCTGGGTTTCCAAGAAGACTGTTTTCCCTGGGTGTTGTCTCACCTTCAAAGTGCAGGGACACAGACTGGATCAAGATTTTCATCGTACAGTGCATGTCTAAGACAAAACATGTTGCAAAACACAGAAGTAATCCTACCCACAGAAATGTTGATATGGAAAAGAAGAAACTATAAAACACGTTTTATCCTATTAATCCTTCAACATTCCTACTTAGGTTTTATTACAGATGGTTCCACTGGTTTTGGGTCAGATTTAGAGAAGATTTTTTTCTGCACTTTTTCAGGCACAAGAGGATTCACAGTCTACTATGGTAAGGGATACCAGCTAGGTGGTTTGTTTGTTTGTTTGTTTTGATAGCTATTGACTTTCAGATCCTCAAACATGTGGCAGAGCAACTGCTGATTCTGTCCCTAGATATAAGGCGATTTCTTTGGTTCAAATATTTGTGCAGCTATTTAGCTGACAGCAATGGCTGGGTGAGAGTGCGGATGAGCACGGTCTCTACAGCAGTGGTGGGTGTAGAGCCTGACACCATGATAGCAGACTTATTCCTCAGATAATGGTGTCTGAGCTGTGAAGAACTCTAATTCGGGGCTACTATTATGGAATTATCATTTTACAAATATACCAGAGTGAGAATGCATATCAGAGTAATTTGAGATACTCTGTGTAATGGAAATGTTCTGTCATATACTTCCTGATTATTTTTCTTCCTTCCCCTCTTCCCATCTCTCCCTGCACTCCCCTCTCTTCTTCTTTTTAAAATATTTTTTAATACCAGCACTCTTCTAGGTTCATAACACCATATGAGACACCTGTGGGAAGAGGGAGCTTTGAACACAGCAACTGGTGGTTCAAATTCCAGAAAACCAGGGAGGCCTTGGTTTCAGACCTTGACTCTAGGGGAAAAAAAAAAAAAAAAAAAAAGGGAAAAAAAAACTTTTTTGTAAGTCTGACTCAAATGTGGTTTACAATGGCCAAAAATCCATTAGCCCCCTCTTTTTCCAACCTGCACTCCACATTCTACGTTAAATCTAAACCAGATCTGAATGTAATTCCTCAGCCTTCCTGAACATTACACTGAAAGAGCACTTACATTTATATTACATTTCATCAGAAGGAAGGAAAGTACTTCAGAAAGTATGTAACTGCTCCACTGAGGGTGATGCAGTCAAGTCTGAAGAGACGGTTTTTCTTCATTTTCTTTGCATTCTAATTATAGATGCTTTTATTTATTAAAGTTACAGATAGGACTCGTCTATTACAAGCCTCTGAAACCTCATTTTGCTAAAATGAAAACATATTTCAAATGCTTTGGAGAACTGTTAAGATTATTGAATGTCTAGCATACTGCTTGGAGTCTCAGAGTGGTTCACTAGACCCCTAGGGAACAGGCAAGCAGCATACAATTATCACAGTAATTAAAAAGGTGCAATGACTCTTCTCTTAAAGACTCCTGTTTTATTAATTCTATGGTATGCTTTGGAGACTGGCATTATTTTACTCCTACCCAGCTTAATTATACCGTCATTAGTTTATCAGCATTTCTTTTTAACCCCTCGGGCCAGTTATTAGCATGTCACTTGCTGACAGTTAACCAATAACCACTACACCTTCAAAGCAGTATCTTCTATAAAAAAGCCAATTTGTAGAGACAGATTTAATATCATCATTCAATTTAAATTTTTCAGTCAGGCATCACTTTCTGCTTTTAATTTGAGGGGGTTACTGTTTAGCTTAATGAAAACACAAATAATGCTGATGTATTACAAGACTTTACCAGGTAATAAAATACTTCCCGTACATAGTGTTTTATGAGATTGAATGCATGTTTTAGTACTCAACAGTACATACCACTGAAATGACTAGAAAGCACACGATGTTCTTAAATACAACTAATATTCTGGATTTCTTTCTCTGTACTGGGTCTCACTGGGATGGAGTCACTTTTCTTGCCCAGGCTTTCTATTTTTCTGACTCCTCCCCTGCGGCGAGTAGGTCGGGGGTGGGCAAGAGTCTGGGAGGGGACATAGCTGGGACAGCTGACCCAAACTGAAGAAAGAGATATTCCATACCGTATGATGTCATGGTCAGAAATAAAAGCTCAAGAAAAGGAGGAGGAAGGGGGATGTTCACGATTATGGTGTTTGTTGTTCCAAGTAACCCTTAAATATGCCAAGGCCCTGCTTTCCAGTATATAGCTAAAAATCTGCCTGCTGATGTGAAATAGCGAATAAATTCCTTATTTGCTTAGCTTGCACACACAGCTTTTGCTTCACCTATCAAACTGTCTTTATGTCAATACACAAGTCTTCTCTCTTCTCTTTTATTTTCTCCCTGTCCCATGGCAGAGGTGATTGAGCATGTGGCTGCGTGGGTACTTGGCTGCTGGCTTGCATCAATCCACCACATTAACTTTTTAGTGCAAACAGGCTCACTTACACAGCACCCAATGTTACATTATCTCATCGGATAAGCACATAACCAAACCATGAGAAAAACTGGTTTAATTTTAAAATACTTGAAGTACTTCTGTACTAAATAAATACATACCTTGTCATTGTGGTTAATGGAGTTAAGTCCAGCTGGCGTCCCACTATGAGTGGTGTCCCCCAGGGGTCGGTACTGGGGCCTATCTTGTTTAATATCTTTATTGATGACCTAGATGAGGGGATTGAGTGCACCCTCAGTAAGTTTGCAGACGACACCAAGTTGGGAGGTAGTGTCGATCTGCCTGAGGGTCGGGTGGCCCTTCAGAGGGATCTGGATAGGCTGGGCTGCTGGGCTGAGGTGAACGGGATGAGGTTTAACAAGGCCAAGTGCCGGGTCCTGCACTTTGGCCACAATAACCCCATGCAACGCTATAGGCTTGGGGCTGAGTGGCTAGAAGACAGCGATGAGAAAAGGGACCTGGGAGTGTTGATCGATGCAAGGCTGAACATGAGCCAGCAGTGTGCTCAGGTGGCCAAGAAGGCCAATGGCATCCTGGCCTGTATTAGAAACAGTG
>VXAL01013056.1:17693-64684 GCA_013399475.1 Chauna torquata | reverse complement strand
TACAAGATATGGTTCAGTAGCTTAGTGGGTAGTAATGGTGATAGGATGACGGTTGGACTAGATGATCTTGAAGGTCCTTTCCAACCTTGTGATTCTGTCTAGATAGATAATTATTATGAAAGGCATAGTGACCTAGAAACCCTCTTGAAGGGAACTCTAATTAATTTTTATGCCCCAGTTTTGACTAAACTTATCTTAGTCTAATAAAGAAAATCTTACAAATACTAAATAGTTAGCTACTGTGTACTGCCATTTAGTATTTTTCATTAAATACTTCTTTCCAACAATGACAGGAAGGAAAAAAAACTAAAAAGAATATCATATAGTTAGTACTTATATAAGCTTGCATCTTCAAAACACAACACTGGGATTCTGACAGCAACCACTTATAACTCGATATTTGGCATCACACCAACCAGTTCAACTGAAATGACACTCAGCCACTGGTAGATGGCCAAGTGACTTTATGGAAAGTAACTTCACTTCTATATGCAACGGAAGTAGATCTGTTGAAATTGGTATTTCTGTTGAAATATGTAATTTTTCCTGATGCTGATAAAAAGACAAATAACACCCATCAGTTCTTTAAAATATTAGGATCAATAAGCTAATACCATTTCCTTCATCACATTTCTTCTAGATGCATTTCTGACTATCTTCTACCAACTTTACAGCAGCAGAAAGGATTCAAAATATTGGGGGAAAACACTAATGACAATAAAAAATCCAGGTCACAATATACTCTATTATTTTTTGAGCAGCTGAATCCCAAATTAATATCATTGCCATTCTTCCTGAAGATTCCTGAGCAATTGTTTTTTGTATAATAGGTCTTCTTTGTATCTTTTTACAGTCAGAGGTCATCACTATTAATTATAGCATCCAAAATAGGAGCCAAGACAACATGACATATCACACTATCTCATTTAATGAAAAGGCATGCTGTCAGTCACTCAAAAAAGCAGTCCTCTGCTAAACCTTATCTGCTAATTGAGACCTCACAGTGACTACTTTTGCTGTTACACAGGATCTCTTTCCACTTTATCTACAAGTTTGGTATACCTGACGTTGAAAAAAGGAAAAAGAAACTTTATCCAAAACAAACAAAATTCTTCTCAAACGTGGAACAGTAGCCAAAAAAGAAGCAGGGGGGAGAAGATGAACTGGTCCAACATCCCAAACATACACTAACAAGAACAGGGTGTAATGAAAACAGAGAGTCGTCAGTGGAATACAGCATACCTGAAAGCAAAAGTTGCTCATCTATACAGCACTCTACACTGATCACTTGAAGGCACAATCAGGTATGATTTAATCTACAAGATACTGTGTCACTGAAGGTTTGTTTCAACATCATTGTAGCTGGCAAGTGGTAAGATGTTATACTTAAAAGCATTCAGTCTTAATTCCTGCAGCCTGCTGGTTTAAGGTAGATAGTAAGAACTGCTCATAAAACATTTTACATTTTCAACCCTAGAAAGATGCTTACAACTTTCCAATCACTTTGGAGTACTCACCAGCACATTTCGTTCTTGTTTTGAGAGCTGGGCCAGGAGATCCAGTTCCTCCTTCACCTGGTCTTGTAAGTAAAACACTGATCTCATATTCTGTGTCAGGATCCAGGTGCCCAATCTTATAGCTTGTGGAATCCACGGGTTGTATGTCATACCAGCTTCCACTTGAAGTTCGATACTCAACTTCCCTTTGAATAATGGGTCCATCTCCATTGATGGAATTGGCATTCAACTGTATCCACAAGTAAGTTGCACCAACTGAGGACAGCTGAGGTGGAGCAATAGGAACTGGTGGTTCTGAAACACAGTAAGTTAAAAAAGCAGCAATGATTATACAGGTATTTTTTCTGCTTCTAAAATATTCAAACCAACAATGGATTTCATACTGTATTAAAAGCTGAAGACTGCATACAAATACAGATATGAAGTTACCACTAAAGATTAACTTACTTATTTCCCATAAACTGCAACATGCAAAGTCTTCTGCTGAGGCACTTAAGAGATTTTAACCTGAAGCTTACGTTCTATACTGCATAACTTCAAACTGTGTGTGACTAGAGTTTTCCTATTCACTTGACATTAAATGGCATCTTTAACTTTCAATTTAAAATGAAAGCTGATCTCAGGTTTTCTTATCAAAATACAATTCTTACTGGATGTAAACAAAGCCTACTCAAAAATAACTTTTTAAATTTAAAATTGATCCTTTAGTCTATTCATACCTATTGCCAGAACAGTTATGCATGCTTGAATACAAAATTAATTTTTTTTTCCATTATTTCTCATGGACTGCAACACCCAGCCTTCAGACTTCCGTGTAAGCAGAAGAAACATAGTATTTTTTTAAAGTCCTATATCCTGGTTAAACAGAAAGAGCTTCTAAATGAGAGCTGGGGGAATTCTTGAGTCTTTATTATGAGCCTGACTCTATTTCATGTAATGGCTTATTTTCACTAACTAACACACAGAAGCAGTATTCTGTCTCACTAAGCAAGCACATATATGATCTCAAGATAGTTTGCGTTCTGAAGATCTCAAAAGTGAATATGATTTTAAAACTACTTTTTATTTATTATGCAATGGACATCTAATTTTGAATTAGACTGCAGAAATAATTTGCAGACATCATCTCTTTTTAAAGCTCAATAACACATTCTTTTTTTTTTTCCTACTGATTAACCACGGAATTACTCTGCTGTTTCAAGCATCACATCTGCATAAAATCCATCTTCCCATTGGTTAAGTAAATTCAAGTAGAATGAAACCATGCTGTTGTAATAAGGTAGTGTTTGATCCAATATTCTTAACATATCTATCAGCAAACACTGCCACCTTCTTAAGGCTACACAGAATATTTAATGAAAGCAGAACATCTGTCTTCCCTAAACTGTAGATTCAGATTTATCCTCTTCTGCTAACCATTTCCCCAAGTGTTGAGATGTAGGTAGTCAAACAGAAAAGAAGCTGAACGTATGTATTTCATCATTTTCCCAAGGACTTCGAAGTCAGACTTAAAGCAAAGAGAATGAGGCACAGGAGATAAAGGAACTCTGGAAATAAGTATTAATATTTCCCGAGAAACAGTAGAATTGCTATTTTAACAAACATAATTAACCTACGTATGCTACCTTTTTTTTTTTTTTTGCCACCTACAGAAAGAGTACTCAACTCACAGAGCACTAAGTATATTGGAGTTCACCTATGATCTTCACAGACCAGTGGTATTTCTAATTAGCACTGTACACTTTTACATAAACTTTAATCTATGCAATCTGCTAGCAATTGCTGAAACATGACATTACAAAATCGCAAATACTGGCCTTTACACTATGTATTTTCATCTTAATAAAACGAATTGATTACCATCATGAAGAACATGATACAGTTGGCAATAATCAAAAATGTCTCCAAAGATGTCTACTAATTATTACTGATTGGAATAGACATAAAAATGGCTTAAATATAGTAGAAGATTCCAGTGCATACAGAAAAGAGAAATATTGTTTACATTTTCAAATCACTAGGGAAAACACTGTTTCATGTCAGTAGCAAAATATGGCAAACTGATATCATCTTATGGTTAGACACATGCAGCAGTTTTATTGAAATCAGTGTTCCTGAACTATATAAACTATGGCTTCATACAGCGATAGTATGCCTGAAAACAGCTCTGACTTGACTCAAAATGATTTAGCATCAATTTAAATCATTAGGCTGTTTTGTGAACCAAGACATGAAATAGAACTTTTATAGAGCATCCTAAGGCATTTACTTAGCCATGCTGAAAGAACAGTTAATTACTTTCAAGTTTCAAATGCTGCTAAAGGCGCTGAAGTGCCATTGAAAATGCGAACTCAGGAGTTCGGTCACTAAGGTTAGTGGTTACACCAATTCATTCCAAGTATTACAAGTACTTGAAATAGACAGTATTTTATTGTCTTTTTATCCCTTGGGGCATATTTTTCATTCCTTTGTGGCCAAAGTGCAAAAGGTTAACGCAAGCTGCATGATTTCAGCAAAGCCTGTGTACACTGCAGTTTAATACTAGAACAATACTACAAACAGTGTACTACCAAACATAATGAGCTGATTTCATGACTAAGGTATGAAAGCTGTTCTTCTGGCTTATTCATTTATTCTTCTTTAGTCAGAATTAGTGGTGTTTTTTGTTTGTTTGGTTTGTTTGTTTGTTTTAAGGATACTGATAAGTTTGAATCACTTAATCAGGTGAGTACCAGAAAGATGGTGAAGCACCACCATCTTTCATTAAAAGCAGTTTTAATGAAGGCCACCGAGGTAGTCTCAAATAAATACCACTGCAAATTCTTTTCTGATTAATACTTTTATAAAAATGGTTCAATAGATCTGTGACTCTGAAGCCATGTACATTCTAGGAAGGATTTCAACTGATTGCAGAAACAAGTTTGTAGCAGTGGCACTTTAGTATGATGGTTTAATTTAAAGAGAAGTTCTTAATTGTAGATCTCTTTTGAAACAGAAGTAAACAAAACTATTCAGTACTGTAAAACCCTTCAAAGATAGGCTTTTAAAGTGGAATATGGAATAAAAAAAAAAGGGAAGTTTATGAATAAATTCAGATGTAATGCTTTTTAGACTTTGGACAGACAGGTGACCTCTTCTTGAATTCTGTGACGAATGGCAACAGGCAAAATCCCTTAAGGAAAGAAAATACTGGCCACCTTACAAAGCCAGATGTCTAAGTCCAGTGACTGCTGATTACAAAATATTTTAGGCAGATGCTCTGATGTCACCCTATATTAATTTGATCAATTACAGTACACATGAGAAAAAGACAAAACCTTATGATAAGGTGCAGCCCTTCTCTTATGTAGAAGATAAAACCAAACTTAGCCATATATGCATATAAACTATATATTCTTATGCACTTCTGTATTAATTGCACACATCGTTGAAACATCAACTCCTTTATCTACTTTGCTTTGTGCTTTGAATTATACAGAAATTCCAAACATTTTCTGCAAGATCCTAACGACTTAATGTTTTGCAGTTCTTTTAAAATTTTAATAGGGAGGGGAAAGATACCACACAGAGATGCCATTGTAAATGTAAGTCTCTGAGATTTAACTGATTTATAAAACACACAAAAATAGACATTTACTGTCTGCAGCTCAAAACCGCTTACTTGAAAAAATAAAAAAAAAATCTACTCTGATACTAGCAATAACATTTTTATTTTTATTTTATTTTATTTTTTTGGAAATGAGAAAGGGAGGGGAATAAAGCCATGCTACATTTGGATGGAAAAGGGAAGAAATATTTATCCTGGAAGCTAATTTTAATTAAACAGTGACTGTTAGAGAATGCCATGATAATCCCATGCAATACCTTTTAGCACATCATGAGTACAAAATGGTAAAAACACTTTATCAATCGTCTCTGATGCTATGTCCACATTAATAACTTCTTATATAATTATTGTAATTAAATCATTATTATTTTATAGTCTTGAAATCAACTAAACAGTTTTGTATATGCAACTACGTATATGGTTATGCTCATCTATATATGAGCATATATATAGTTGTGCTCATCTTCTGACCATGCAAATGATTCTGGTCCTTGGAAATGACGGAGAGCAGTGCCATTTTGCAGCATTTACTTGCAGATGAAGGGTAGCAAATACTCCCACTGATAACAAAAGAAATGGCAATGATTTTGAAACAACACAATTCTTTGTGCAGTATTTTTTCCAAAAGAGTCTTAACTCCTGCCAAAGTACTTAATTATAAAAAAAGAATACTAGAATTAAACAACAGCTATGAGCAGTACAATGCATAACATGATCAAATTTTACACTGTTCCTTTTTGAGAATGTTCAGGATGAAGACTTGACCTGACACAGAACTCTAATGTTATTAAAACTACTTTTAAATTCATCATTTAAGAAAATTTCGTTGTTATAATTTATATATATGTCAAAACATCACAAAAAAAAAAGTGTCCTTGCATGATACACTTTGCAGGTACAGTCTAATTAGTTGGACATCAGTAGATATCCTGCTAAACCCCATATTATTAGTAGTAGTATCCATCCTTAACTAGGTACAAGTTGTTCCCTTCCCCAGACGCAATTCCCCCTAAACCCAATCACTCTGGCTTGTCCACTCCTGAGTCACCAGCTCTGCTTTAAGCCAGCGGCATCTCAGCCTGCACTGCTCTCACTCCCAGGTCATCTGCCTAACCTAAGCAGTTTGAACCCATCCACCCTTCCTATTCTCACCTTTGCTCATTGTTTTCTCTCCACACCACAGTCATCACCCCCAGATTCCAAATATCTCTGAATTCACATCCCAGTTTGTTGTTTACCTAGGCTGTATCTAAAAGCTCTCTTTGCTCCTGTTCTTCTAACCAAGCTTGTCCATAACAATCTGCTGTCCCCTCCTGCACTTCCATGGCCTTTCCAGCCAGTTCCCTTTTCCACTGGCCTCTGCCTCCATTCTCACCCCTACACACATATATACGCCTGCACACACATACAAGTCTTTATGTGTATATATATGGATGGACAGATGTTTCTGTTCTACCCTTGGTTTTCTTTCTCTCTTCCTAGTTTTTAATGCTCATGTAGCCCCAGTTTTCATCTACCTCCCCTCTCACTTCAAAAACACCTCCCAGTTTGCCATATCTTTCAGTCCCAATACTAACAACCTCATCCAAGTACTCAGCTTCTTGCTCTTGCACCACTCGCTACCCACATCATGCATCTCACTGTTACAGCTTCACAGTACAGTGGCTCAGAGAGGTGGAGGGCTGCATACTAAAAGCACAGGAGTGATAAGCTCCCAGCTTTGGATTCATGAGTCTGGGTCCAGCCCAACGCACAGTGGCTCAGATCAGTACTGGCATTTAAACTGTATCTAGAATTTGGGGCGAAAATGAGAGTTAAACTCGGAGAAGTCTCCATTGTACATATGGGAAGGGTTTTGTTTGTTTATTTGTTTTAGTAGCTTGTAAATTGAATATACTTGAAAGCAGATTTTTACAACAACTGAAAAACAGAGGTATTCTTGACACATCTATTACCGTCCTGAAAAATCCTAAGTTCCTGCTTCAAAGCCTAGCATCTTCAACACTATCCTATGGAACATTTGCTAAGATGGCTGAACTTTCTCAAAACCTTCAGGCTGAGTGAGACACACACCCATACTGGACAATACCAGCCTGAAGTCAGTTTGCCAAAATTATGAGCATCCAAAAGCAGTACTTCATGACAGGCAACTATAAAAATAAGTCATAATACCAGCACTGTTTGTAAAAAAGTGTACAAGCAGACTGATGGATCCAGCACGAAAGACTAGCTGGCAGAGAGAGAGAAAACAGACGTAAGTATCCATATCCATTTAATATAGGAGAACAGCTGATACCTCAGATAAGCCATTTTTAGTATTTTCTTCCTGTGTCTTGATCTCAAAATGGTTTTGCCTGCCAGAACATATTCTTTGTTCTAGAGGACCAGAAGAGCTTCAGTTCTGTTCCTGGTCTTAAATCTTCCATTCGAAAATACGCAGACATCTAAGCTGCCAACATTGCAGATGGCTACCTCTCTATGCCCTCGCCTAAAAACCTAACAAAACTCCCTTTAACCAATTTGACACCTAGGTTTACCCTGTTTGAACTCAATAAGCAGTCTGAACTCTGTAATAATCTGTTGTCTGCTCAGACAGGCTCATTCTGTTCTCCTAAATCTAATCTGCGTTGGATCTGCCCACCACTAGAGAAATTCAGCCTAGGGACTGTATGTAGAAGTCTCATTTACTTCATCAAATACATTTAATCAATTCCACCCTACTATTTTCCTTTTTTTCAATGTTTGATTACTTTTATGTCACCTATTAGATACAAACTGACTTTTTTTTTTTTTTAAAAACGATAAGTGGGTGATCTGACAAGGCCACTTTCATGTCTCCCATTAGATAAAGTGATGTTTCAATCCAATTCTCTGACAAACTTAGATGAGGATACTGTGTAGCTTCAACACACGCACACTGACAAGGTTCTTGTCTTTTCAGCCTTTCCTATCACAACAAACACTTGGGTAAAATTGAAAACCTCCCCTTCAGGATTTATTTAAATAGAGGAATCAATACTTGCATTTCAACATCCTCTACAAGGCATATAAGATAACACAAACAAACAAAAAAAAAATCCTTTTTTTCCTTCATGTTTAGGGCCAGGCTAATTGTTCATTGACAGGCTTTTTGCTCATTAACTACCCAATATTCATGTTTACAGCTCTTTAATAAGATAACATGGGATTAACTGCCAGCTTTTGAATTGTTCCCCCCCCCTCCCCCCCCATAGAGATTAAACCTTGTTAGAATCATATCTGTTCAGGTTAAAAAGAAAAAAAAAAAGGAACATTTGGCAACTTCTTACGTATCTCTTATCCTCAAAAATAAAGATTTAATTCCTATTCCTTTGTGATTTCAGGTTTGGTTCACAACGCCTGACACTAATGGTCTTTCTGCTGATTTAGAAAGTTCTCGTACCTGCTCTTCAGTCCACACAACATCATGCCACAGCAGCACTACAAACCTTAAAGAGGTTTACATAAGAAAGCAACTGGAATCTACTTACAGGAAGTTCCTATTTAGTGAAACTATGCCTACAATGAAGTCGCATGAATGTTATACAGAGTTGTAACCCACTCTACTGTGCAGATGCCTTTAAGTCCCTCCTTAAAAGCAAAGATATTTTGAAAAAAATCCTAACTCCAGCACAGGATTTACTTATTTGCAATTTGAGTTACAAGTTCAGCAACCAGAATGAAACAGAGCACAATAAACGTGACAAACTGATTCTCTTTCACTTACAAATGCTAAATTTGACTCTCCTGTCATCCTAGCAATGTAATTCCAGGGAAATTCCACTTAAGTAAGCTTAGTTACACCAGTGTAAATGAGAAGAGAATTAGATTCATTGTTTCCAACAAAGAGAGGGGAGTAATTACACCACCGTTTCTACACATACTATTATTAAGCCATCAGTAATTCCCAAGTAGACTAAGCATTACATGCAATATGGGTATATGTACATTTCTCATGATTTATTGATGGTAATGGACGAAAAATAGATACAGTTGCACTGAAATCAATCCATTATATTTGAATTCTGCTAACTAACATTGCAGAAACGCTGCTGAAAAAAAACAGGAAATACAATTTCTTAATTATACACCGTCAGTAAGAAAGCATATTTACTAATTAGCCCTTAATGCTGCTATTTCAATACAGTCATCTAAGGTATTACAGCGTAATGCTTAAAATGGGTCCTTTTAGGTCAGAAGGAATGACTTGCAGGTGGTCTCATAAAAGCTCCAATACAGGCAACAGGGATTACCATAATTACTTTGCCACTCTACAAGTAGTTAATGGGATTACACCCTAAGGCTATCCAATTGTTCACAGTGCCCAGTGCAAATTTTCTGAAAGAATCTGTACAAGCACAAATGGTTTAATGATATGGTTCATAATTTCCTCTACTGCACCACAAAAGGAACACTAATAAATTAGAACACCCTAAATCACAGAAATTGAGAAAACCTAGCTACTTTGGCTTTCTGTATCTCCTGTCACTGATGCAGTCAATCTTCCATTTGCCTTCTTCAGACAGCCTCGCTCCTTCCTCTGGTTTCCACTGCTATAAGGTCTGAAAGATGCTTTATCAGCCCTGTTGGGGCCGAACTCCTGAACTCCACCCTTTCTTCCTCTCTTTCCAAAGTTCTATACATTTACATTTTTAGCCACCCCTTTTATATCTTTTTCATGCTATCTTTCCTTGGACTAAAAAAAGCTCGGTTTTTCCACTATGCCTTATAATTATATATTCATCCCATCCTCTCTATTTGTTTCTTTCTTGATCTGTCCATTCAAATAACTCATCTGAGTTTTTGGACTACAATTTGTTTTGTCATGTTATCTCCATATACTAGTTACTCGCAACCTCCTCTTCCTTGTCTTGTCGTGCTTCTCTTCATTTTCTCTGAAACATCAACTAAAACCATATTCTTGCTTTTGGAAGATGGCTCCTTCTTCTTTAAGGCTCTCTTGCATCTTCTACTTGTGACCAGTTACTCCCCAGTCTAACCCATAGCCCAAGTTTCCTCCTCCCTAATCAACTTTAAAAAAAAAAAAAAAATTCTAAATCCATGCTCATCTCACAAACACTCTTCTTGACATTTCACCTTTCTGTTACTCTACCCCTCATTTTCTTCTTCAATATCCCCCCCTTCAATTGTTATTTAATTCAAAATTACCTACAGCCTAACAGCTAACTGTCCTATACCTTTTCTCAACGTGAATTCTATTGTCTTCCTCACTTTGCCTCATTTTTTCCCCCCAAAACATTTGTTTTGCTTTTTAAACTTCTTGGCTTAATTATTTATTTATGTCACTGTGCCTGCTGTCCTTCAAACCCCTCCTTTACTGGTAGTTTCTTGTATACATACTTTCCATATCGATTTCAGAAATAAGATCCTTGCTACATTTGCAGTTATTCCACACCTTGCTTAATGCCCTACATATAAGGTTGCCCAAACAAAATCATAAATAATTTGGGAAAGGAATCACATCTTTAAGAATTCCTGAAAAATCCTACATAGGTTTATAAATATGTAAAATTATTGAAGAGTTAGGAGAAAGAAAAGAGTGACTCCAAGATCAACTAATACTAAAGCCCTTTATCCAGTCTACTGTTTGCAAACAGAACCGTGCAAGCTTTTATACTGCAATAGGTACTGATTCCTCAGTTAGAAGTCATAAGAAATGTCAATTTGTATCTTAAACCAGAAGATAAAACCCAGAGCAGAATTTGGAAAGCAGAGTGACAAAAACACTACATCAGAATTAATTTCTTACTTGTGCTACTCCTTAGCCTATACATTTCTTTAATACCATTAAAGCAGCTATAATGTTACATCATAATTGTATATCCAAAAGAAAAAAAGTCCTATCCAACAAAGGACACTGTTCCTAAAATCAGAGAATGCGTAATAGTTGCAACTGTGTCCTTCTTAACTCCTAGAGGAAAAATCCACACCTGCGATGGATTTAGTTTTAGGGCACTCATTCTCTCCTTGCCAACTTGGATCAAGTTGTTTTCAGGAAGAGAAAAAGAGCCTTTATCCCTTCATTTCACTTTAGGCACAGAACTGACCGGAAGGGGAAGGTGCATAACACAACAATGTAGCTCCACAACTTAGGTGCTACAAAATGTGATTTTTCTCTGAAAGAACAAAAATAAAACTATGTTCCTCCAAAATACTAGTATAGAAGTAAGAAACAATCAAAATGCAATTTAAATCCAATTAATGTTAAGAAATTGTTTTAGCACAGTTTTCTGTAAGGATGGACATCCTTATATTCACACTTAAGTGTTTCCTGCTGTTTTAAAAAATGTCCCCCCATATGTTGGATTATGTGTATTTTATGTGTTCTTTTTTACTGTAAAGTTTTCAGATTTTGAAGTAAATATATTTGTAGAATGCAATCTCTACCATGGAGGTAAATAGCCAGTATTATATCCTCCAAAAAATCTTGTAAATATACTCTTAAAACATGAAATGCCTTCTAAACAGTGCATTTGGGAAAAATATTTAAATCAACAATCAATAACTAACTAGTTAATTAGCCCTGGCTTCTTCTGTCATTCCCTTGCTACAGCTGGATAGACTCTTACAATTTACATAAACAGAGTCTATATATTGAACCTCTTCTCAACTTTAACAAACTATGGGTGACATCCTTAGTGAACTAGCAATTGCAGGTCTTTATTCCATACACCAAGCATGCAAATACTGATTTCATTGTGAAATACCTTTGACTATCAGTTCTGCATAGTTTGATACACCAACCCCTCCTTCTGTCCGAATCATGCATCGATAGCTGCCAGCATCCCGCTTCGTGGCATTTACCACATTAAAAAGAGCTACAAATCGTCGAACATTGAACACTTTTATGTTCTTCAAAGGCGCATCCCTTACGTAAATACCCTAGGTAAAGAAACGAAAATAAAGAAAATTGTTAGTCATATTTAAAAAAAATACTGAAAATTCTATTTCTCATAAGTTCCCCAAGAGGGGAGGCAAGGTAAAGGCAGAAGCCTGTAGTGTTACTTTTACAGATGTTTACACTGTATGAGACTACTGCCTTCCCATGTGAGTTAAAACATTCATCATCAGTGGGTGACCGCTCATTTGGAACAGCTGCTTTCAACTCTTTATAGATTAACTAATAAAAAGATTGAAGAGCAATGTAACATTTACTTGCTTGGCTTACTTTACACANACAGTTTCTGTTTTCTCTTCCCCT
Organism: Chauna torquata; assembly: GCA_013399475.1. Classification (NCBI taxonomy): domain Eukaryota; kingdom Metazoa; phylum Chordata; class Aves; order Anseriformes; family Anhimidae; genus Chauna; species Chauna torquata. The sequence goes on along the minus strand of VXAL01013056.1, from coordinate 52,320 downwards.
CCACAACCGCTATTCAGCATATGCATCTTGAACAGCTTGCACGGAAGTGTGTGGTTCTCATATAGCAGCACCCACACATGGAATTGTCAGCGGCTCAGGTGGAAGGGACTAAGCACAGATCCACCAAGAGAATGGCCTCCAAGGCTGAAGTTGTCTCATTTCCCACTTCCTCAGCACGCTACTGGGAACTGGGCAATTTCTACCCCAGTGCAACATCTCGCCCTCAATTCAACATACTGCATGCACAGTATAAGAAAATCAGCTACATAAGAGCTGAGGAGCACAAGTCCCCTAAGTCTGAAGCCACCGGCCTGCTCCCTCATATGACCCAGTGCATGTCTGGAAAAGGAAAAGGGGAGGGGAGCAGACAGAAAGGAACAGAGATTACATCTTGCCATGTCCTCTGATGCAAAGATGAGGGCTGAGAGACTTGGCTTTCAGATCCTCACCAGAACTCATGCTCCACCTGCCCATGAAATAGGGTATGTCCACTATGAATGGTCAAAGAATCTTCAGAAAATGTAATAATTCAATTACTACAGCTGGCTGAAGAATTTTTACACAAAATCTACCTATGACATTTATTCAAACAAGAATGGTGCACTTTCCACACAAACGTATGCATTTTAACAAACTGAAGCCTACAGCCATCATCGAAGCATCAGGAGAAACTGTGGAGAACTCCAACAAGCACCTCCCAAAAGATGTTCTCCCCAGGAGGGCATACACCTGGTCATATGTTATTTAATGATACTGGTTATTTTTAGCTAGGTTTTCCTGACTTGAAGAGTTTCAAGCAAGGCAAGGGTCTTGTGCTACCTAGCCACAGACCATCAACATAGCTGATGATGTCTGTTTTTCTGTCCTGGAATTTGTAGTTTATTGAGCAGAATTTAAGACCTATATAGGAAATACTGACTTCAATTTGTTATGGCCTTCACTTGTCACCATACTGAAAGTAACCTTAAAATACCAGTTATAACCAGAGAGCTACAAATAACAGCCACATTAAACTCGTCCATAATCTCAAAACCAAGTCAAAGTTAATCATGCCATTAATGCCTAAGAAGCAGCTTAACTAACAGTAAATACTGATTCTCATAACAACACATTAAGGTAGTGTTTCTTAAAAAATAAGTGTGGGTGATGCACAGCTTATTTAAAAGAAAAAAGCTGGTAGGACGCCCAGGGAATGTACTATCACGCCTTAAAAATTACTCAATCTGAAATTATTACTTGAGAATTGCTTCAGATAATTGCCAGCTCCTTAAAATTCCTAGAATTCTGAGCTGCAGATAAACTGACTTCTCTGACGTGACTGGAAACAAGACTTGGAAAGAAGCATTCAAAACTACTATTGTGAAACTACTATTTTTACCAGTTTTGCCACTGTATTATCATTCTAGCAAGAATGATAGGTGATAGCAGGAAGCAAGCAGAGCAGGTTAATTAACATTTTGGAGAATGAACATTATTTAAAAGCAACTTTTTTTTCACCTAAAACAATGACTGATTAGTCCTAATTATCAGAGCTGCTGAGCAGTCACAGATCACATGCCTTTAAAATATGTTTCTACAGTTTTCAGACTTTAAGGACTCTGTGCACAGCCAAATCCTGTGCTTATGTTACCTCCACCCACACTAGCTTCTTCCTTTTTTCTAGTTGCAACATCAGGAAGCTCTACATGGGCTATTTTATCTGCCAAGAAATTGGTAAGTTACTCTCTAGGGCAAAACAGACCACCATACACTGGTTAATTCTAGCACCTAAACTAGCTCAGCTCATTTCAAGTGTGAACAAGAACCTCCACACTCCAGCTGCACCGTACACCTACCCTTCAACGCAGGGCTCCTACATCCAGAATTCACCAGGATTCTCATGAGTTACAATGCAACTGAAGAATTGTGCCAATATTTTTAAAGAATTCTTTCTTGCTGTCCTTCCACCTATCTGACAAAGGCTACAAGATGCTGTTAAAGGGAGGAAGAGGAGGCAAATGGAAAGGACTAGGCAATGCTATGAGGCAGTACAGTTTCTACCTTAATCTGCAAAAGCCAAGCACATAGAGAGACCAAGGAAAAGTGCGATGCATTCACACTCCCCTCTGGCCCCACACTCCTACCACAAACCTCTTCAGACTTCCCAGTGGCTGGTACAAATCCTGCCTATCACAGCCAGTTTGTAATATAAACTGCCAGCAGTCCTTGAAGGAAGTGCTCAAATACGTGGCCCTATAAGACGCGTTTCCCATCTTTTTCTGCGCATATGTAGAATGAAAATCCAAACTGATCAAGGCATTGCAGAATTTATAATAAACTATTGTTTCAGTGGGGCCCTATGATCTTTTTCTCTTTCTGTTTATTCTCAAACACACCAATCTTGCCTGATTTCAAATATCTTAACTGCTGTTCTAAAACAGGAAAACTTAGTTTGGTCAAATAATCGACTATATGGCCATGCAACACATGCTATCCATTCACATGTCAATAATTTTGACTGAAAAAGAGAGAAGACAGCACTTTTCATAGAGACGCATCATTTTGCCCAAATGAACAAGCTCCATGAGCCTTAAAGAGAACTCAACTTGGCTCTACGGAGGATTCGGGGCTTTTTCACTCCCAATGAAATCCAGATGTGAATCAGATCATTGTTGATGCCTTCAAAATTCATGAAGGAGCTCCAGAATAAAAAGTCTTTATTATTATTATTATAACACACCTGTAAATTATATGTGAGATATTATTATTAATACAGATTATCTTGAATGACTTTTCTTAAACATTAAAAACTCACAGAGGCAAAGTGCAGTGTGTCTAATTATATGTTAGAACTCAAACAGTCCTAAAGAAATCACGAGCCTGACATTTCCTACTGGAACTCAAATATAAAAAAATTGTTTTTTTTTCTCTTTAGTCTCTATGGGAAAAAATATTTTTGAGGAAAATGTAATGTTTGGAATAGACAAAGAAACATCATTCATTTACCTTCCACAAGAAAAAATACAGCTCAAGAGTGCAAGTCTTCCCTCTCTTCAGGGACAACAGCAAACAAGTAGGAGAGTCGCCTAATTGATTTAAGCCTGAGCATAAAATAATGGCAATGAAAGTAATGAATTCAAGTATATGAAAAGTTCGATTCACAGGCACTGGAGAAGAAAGTAAGTTAAAAAACAAAGCAAAAAACCCATCCAAACCTACAAAGCCCACCTCAACACTTATTTCAGCAAATGCCAAATGGCTGAAGATGATTTTTTAGTCTGAAAAATGCTATTTACCATTTCATATATGAATACAGAAAGGTTTCTGTTTTAACTGTACCCACATGGCCAGCTTCTCTCTTTTATCTGTGATTCACATTTCTTCTCACTCACTGCATAATGTCTTCAGGAAGCTGCACAGGTATGAGAGTGGTCACTTTTATCGGGGAGTTAACTCTGGAATTTGGAGGAGTACATCAACAATATTTCCTTTTCCATAATTAACAGGTCCCTTGAAGCATATTGTATGATCAACAACAAGGTCTCCATGCCACAACTGTGAATAGCTATTTCATTTAGAACAGCTAGAAATAACATTTATATCAAATGAACATTCCTTTATTGAACATATTATCAGATCCCTCTACAATTTTTTTTTTTTTACAAAGTATTATTTTTAGTAGCATTCACAAAAATATGATTCACTAATGCAAAATTCTGAAGACCCACAAATAAAAGAGATCACTTACAATCTCTTGCTTTACTAATTACAGTAATTAAAAACTTAATCTCAGTTCTTTTAAGATAGAAGCTGAAATTTACTGATAGGTCTTGCAAACTAACAGTCTTTATGTGCAAGTCTTCACAAATACATCACGTCTCATTGAAAATTAAACAAAAAATGACAGGTCTGTAATTTACTAATCCCACTGCAGAAAATGGTATAAAATTCATGATTTACAATGAAACATTATGGCATGATATATTAACACAGGTTCTCAGAGCAACTTTATAGGATCCTTCTGGTTTGTTATTGTTTTTACATCCAAGTGACCAAGATAAATACAGTTCTTTTTACTTCACTTGGTAGCTCTGTTTTGCCATGTGAAAGATTGAGGCTTTACTACAGATTAAGCCTGCTAGCTCTTTCTGCCTCTGGGACTCAGAGAACTGTGTGAACAGGACACTTCATTCTTTGGAAAGAGGAATCTGCCTTAATCATTTAATGCTAGACCTGCTTGGAGTACAAAGGCTACGTCCCCAAGGCAGAGCTATCTNCACCAAAAACAAACAAACAAAAACAAAACAAAACCAACCAAACAAAAAAAAACCAAACATATTCAAGAATGCCATTTAGGAGAAATAATGAATACATTTAACTGCTGAGTCACTGGCAAGAATACATTTTTTATTAAATAATGTTATATATTTTTTTGTATCCATCTATATTAAATATCTTAATTTAACCTCAGGATATACACAGCTTGAAAATCCATACCCGCAGTACCACCATGTTAAATGCATACAGAAGAGAGCTTAAGGCACCTTAAAAATGCACATTCTTTTTTCATTTTAGGTAAGCTAGAATGAAAAGAAATAGGTTGATGGTTATTTAAATTAGACTCACAGTCTCTTTTAGGCAATGTACTAACTCTAAGCCTTCTAAATGAACAGCAATTTAGCAGCAACAAGATATATATTAAACATTTCAGAAATAATTTTAACAAAAATGCAGCTGTAATTCAAAGGGGTTGAAGTTCCGGGATGCTACATCCCTCACTACCACTGCATTAATCACTCTCAAGGCACGTTCCAACAGTTTTGCCAGAAGACATTTAAAAGGAAACATCACTCAGTCACCCTCTGTCCATACAAGTAGATTAAGCAGCTTTTCATACATTTATTAAAAGAAACGGTTTGCATTATCCCACTTTTAAATATGCATATTTATAAAATCCTGATTAGAGTCATACTGGTGGAATCTCAAACAGCAGTACCAGAAGAAATTTTGTTTAAAATATGTATAAAATCTAAATCAAATAGTAATTAATACCTCAAGAAAATTGCTTCAGAGTTCATATTTTTCATTCTAATAATCTAGATAGTTGGTTGTACCTCTGAATTTCCAGAATTGCTTTCATAACCAAGACAACTGCTTGTCAGTCTAGATTAGAACCACCACAGATCCTGTGATTATCCTATATTTATTCCACCTGTGTAAGTTAACAAGTGTATTTCATTCAAGTAATGAGGCCATGCTGGAAAAAAGATTATTATTGTCCTGTTTGGAATTACTCTACTATGAGCCAGAATTGCACTCTGCATGTGTAACTAATGGGCATTCAAGCAAATTGTTATTATTTTACCATTCCAGAAAGATTTCAGGTTTCAGTATGTTGATGTTTGATAACTGATGCTTTTCTTCAAATGATATAGCTCTGCATAATTCTCTATTTACTATGACTAAATCTAAATGCTTGTTGGAGCCGCCAGGTAATACTGGAAAATTTACTGAAGTTACATATCGAGTAGTCACATTATCAAATATTAAGCAATGACATCTATTCGAAGATACAATTAAACATGCTGAAAGTAAAAAAAAGACATTATTGCATTTTCTGGAGCCACTTAACTCAGTGTAACTTACCCAAAGCAGTTACTCAGCACTTATATACTGAAATTGTTTTGTATCATTCTGACAGGAGCACATGTTATTAATACATAGAGATTTTCAAAGGAAAAAAAACTGCTCTTTTTTTTTTACATGAATTTCCAGATTGAGAAGTGTTAATATTCTCTAACATTTTTTCAGTGCTCACAAATACATAAAAATCCCAAACCTTCTCACCGTTCATCTTTAACAGCACACAACAGAATACAAAACCACTTGTACGGAATTAGGTTCTCAGAAACATCTGGAGAAAACAGAGCACTAGGAAATCTGTCTCTAAAGGAAAGGTTTATATTTCATAAAGAAATTATGGCAACAATCCATGTATCTGCTAAGCATTTTGCTGAACCCATAGCCCTATTTATAAAGTCATTTAATCTCACTCCACATCTTAATTCTTTGAAATACAGAGCACTAAGTACTTCTCATCATACTTTTATTTGTATTAAAAAAATCCAAGAGTTAGGATGAACACCTTACTGAAAAATGAAGAAAATATATAAATGATTTTAAATACTCTGGCTTTGAGTTCTGCAGATGCCAGGCATATGGAGCGGCTGGGAAGGAGCAGAGTGATGAGGAGAAAATGAGAAAGAAAAGATCGTTAGTGTAATTTTCATTCAAACATACAATGGAAAGTGATGCAGGCATTTGTCTGCCTTTTCTATCCAAGCACATAACAGGACAAGTAAAAAACACTGTGCTCGTGTCCCATATTCTCTTCACTGGAAGTGTTAGCTTGTTTGGAAAGAGAAGAAGCACACGATGAAGAAAGTTCAACATGCAAGTTCTGGGGACAACCTCAAGTTTTAAACTTAAAAAGTTTTAAAAGACCAGAATAGCAGGCAAAACCAAATGATGAGTCCTACAAAGTACCCAAGAAATAAACACACACACAGAAACATTTCATGACAAAAAAGTATGCCTTGTTCAGGGTGGGACAGCTGCCTCCTGCACTGACTTTTCAGAGTGGGAGGAATGAATGGCAAGAAGAGACGCACATCAATGGTTAAAGAAAGCTAAAGTAAAACGCTCAACAGTGACAATATAATTTGCAAGTAAAGACAGTCATAGCAGTAATAATCAGTAACAAGCACTGCGTATGTTGGTTCATGTAGCAGAGAGGCTAATTGGAGGGGTCTGGCTGGAGGTGTTTTACCAAAATTATTGAGTNGAGGCCACCTGTTTAGCTGGGTGAAACCACCACAGTCGGTCACATAGTTCGACAACTCCCACCCCCAACACAGGCCTCCCCAGGTGCTGTTTCCTTCCTATCACCTTCCCTTTGGGTTTAACTTAATTTAGTCTTTACTTCAGTTCTCTTTGCCTCAAAACAGCTTAAACAGCCCTTGGTCTTAAAAAAGAAGCCTCCATTCAACTCCAATTTGAACACTATGCCTCCCAGCAGTACGCTTGTACATTTTAACTACAGTATTCATTGTAAAGGTCACTGTTTCTTTCTCCCACAGGTCCAAGAGCATAGCGCAGAAAGCTTATTGAATTTACTTCATCAATTGCCTAACTTGTATGTGTCCCTAAGTGATTCTGCTGCTGCTGAGCTGTGCTCCATATCAAGGCAGTCTTCAGGGTCCAGAGCAGGCATACCTAACACACTGTTGAAATACAAGTTGAATTTAACCACCCCCTAGTGGCACAGGTCAACTGTTTCATTATCTCAGGTCTGCCAATCACCATTTACTATATTATTTAACACTCCAGAATAACTGGAAGATTAACACATCACACTGAGGCTCCTGAAAAAAGAAGAACCACTACTTTGGTCACTTCGTTTCAAATTTAGACAAGAATATCAACAAGGGTAGACTGCTGAAGGCAATCCAAGAACAATTTTTCTTATGAGTCACTTCACCAAATGAAAATATGTGTGGGGATGGAAAGGGATGGAGGAGAGGGATAGATTTAATTCACTTCTTGAGCATCCCCTATAACTTGCATATGTCTCTAAACATCTTCGGGTACGCAAATTTTCTCAGATTAATGTATGTAGATAATTTATTAATAACTGATAGTTTCTGAGTACTTGAGACAGTTCTAAAGCAGGGAAAAAAGAACAACTACCTGCTACCGGAAGCTTTTTGTCCAAAGTCCAAATTTCGTATCATCCTTGTTAAATAAAAATAATAACGGCTTCCTTCGGTGGCACTTCTGACTCTCTTTATAGATATAAGGTGCAACAGGACATCTTCAGCAAACGAGGAAGAGCAAAATCTGCAGGTTACTTGAAAACAAACTTTGCCAAGCTGTCTTCAACTGTCTTAAGGTTTTGTTCTGTTGTCCATAACCAAGGCTCTGGTGGATTCCGTAGAGTTTCCAGTGTACCTCCAAAAGCAAAACTTCTACAGTGACAAATTTTTCACATGTACTTTTCTGCAAAAATCTATTTTGGTCACAGGAGATTACTAAGCAGAGGATTAAGAGTTTGGAGAATATTGTCATGATAAAATGGTTCTTTTCAAGTCAAAAAATTTAATACTTATATTACAAGTTTTCAAATTCCACATTCCCTGCAGGATATTCCCCTGATATTCTAGTTGAAAACAAAATATGTCTTTTAGTGTCACAAGCATACTCTTGGCATAGCAGCACCCACCTCTCCTAGACTAGGTGATGAAGCAGTGCCTTTGGAGAACAACACCTTGCAATCTGATGGATGACTGGCAGAGCTAAGAGATGGATGACTGGAGAGAGCTAAGCAGCTCTCTCCCCTCAGTTTACAGTACTCTTTGTTGTACTGGATCAAACACTTAGTTTTCTTGCATTAAAATCATTAAATTTGCTCATGTCCATGCACTGAAAGTTTTTAGTTTCTTTTTTGTATCACTGTCAGTGAGGTCCATGTTACTCCTTGGTCTAAAGAGTTTCTGATTTATCAAAGGTTTTGACTGATGCCATAAAGTAAAACTTTATAGCGACTTCTGTCAGGTATTTTCACTGGATATTGAGTATTTTAGACAACATTTTAAGCTTCCAAAATGTAATCTGCATCCTCATCGCTTATGAATGGTGGAAGTGGTTCCTGAGGTCAGGACTGAATTTATTCTTGCAATTACCCCCCTATGCACTTATTTAATACTAATAATGAAACATGCTGACATTTCTTCATGGATACCAACATTTGGCTCTTTGCCTGGCAGGGCAGTCTGGGTGGAATAGGAGGCTTACCCTGTAAACCAGCTTTGCTGCCCAGGCTTCTGGAATGTTTCAGAGCAGAAAAAATATAAGGTTTATTTTTGTCTCCACTATTATAGTGGCACTGTCTCATACAAGTAATGTAAGGCTAGCATGTAGATTCAGAGTAGCTTCTGCACCATCAGGCTTTTTAGTTTTCCAGCTGTGCATTTCATTGGTCATAGTAGCGCCATGAACCACCACTGTGCTACATGGGAAGTGGGTAGAAATAAGATGTCAGTCTAACAGCCATTGGTGTTTGTACCGGGGCACTGACTTAGCAAGTTGGCCTGTATTTTTCTGTTTATTCAATGGTTTATTTTTCTAAGGAACATTCAGAAATCCCTTGCAAGAACCAGTCTGGGCAGCACACTGCTGTGGTCGAAAAGGTTTCACTGTGCTTGGATGTAAAAACAACAGAGTGGCAAGTTGGCAACACTCCCACTTCCAAGACTCCTGACAATATACCAGCTCCCTGATTTCGAGAATTAAGTCCTAAAGCAATCTCAGCACTCAGAGAATAATGCCAATGATAAGTGTACAGAGCACTTCATGGGCCACTCAGCCTCGCTGACACTAACCTATAAAGGAAAAGATGGTGACCTATAAAGGAAAAGATGGTGTACAAGGAAGAAAGTCACCTTTACTATACTTTCCTACCATACTCCAAAGACATTTTGTAAATTCAGCTACACATAGTTTACTAATAAAAACACTAGGCTGGATTGTTTCTGCTAGTCAGCTCTGAAATGTCACTGAAGTCAAAACACTTCACAGGTACATCGATTTCAAGACATCTTTCTATTTCTTACATATGTTATCTTGGATTTATTAACTGTTCATAAGTGTGTAATTTCTCCTTGTCTCTGGTACCGCTAATAATTGAAAATTATGTATGAGAAATCTTAGCATCACAGAAAGATTAATCAAATTTACGTATATGTCAGAATAAAATGAGCAAATCCAGGAAAAAAAGCCTGGCTGATGTTATCGCTGATGGTAGACTGCATCCCAATAGATTGAAGTGAGAAAAGGATTGCTCTAAGTGTGATGAAGCCTTTGGCCCTATTGTCCAGACAAAACTGATGTAACTGTTCGCAACAGAGCTTTTCACATAAGCAAGGTGTTTGTCTTCCTCAATGGATAAGCACCTAACCTAACAACTCCTTTATAAGAGAAACTGTGTCGGAAATTATGGTATACGTATTGAAAAACTTATTTGACTTCTCAAACAATCTAAATACATACTGTATTAAGGTATAAAGCATGCAGTACCTGCATTTGCTCACAGAGTGGAACAATTAAACATAGATACCTTGTTGAAGTATTTGGTGTGGGATCTCTAATACATATGAACACATTTTAAAATCTTATCAAGTTTGAATTGATATTTAGAAAGCTGAGATTTGTTACATTTCTTTTTTATGCTTCTCTTTAGGGAAAGAGAATATGTAAATGAAACTAAATCCTTCTATCACATTTTATAAAAGTTCTTAAAATGCAGAAAATCAGAAAAATTGAAGTTTGACTCCTAAAATTTTATTGTGACAGTTTGTGCAAATTGAAGCTCAAGTTAATTAAAATAAACAGAAATCCAAATAACTAATACAGTACTGCATGTAGCTGTTTATAAAATCAGGCTGTAAAAATTATCTAAGTGACGAGGAACAGGGATATACAGATAACAACACATAGTTCTACAGATGCTTCAAAGTACTTATTTGAATTTTCTTTTCTTCACTTCTACAAATTATAGGAAAAGAAGTTTCTTTTTGCCACTTCTTCTACCACTGCCATTTTATACACAGTACTAGACCGCAGCCTCTGCATCAGCAGATGATTTTGTATTTCTGACAGTCTCCTAGCAATATACTACACCTCCCACAAAAATTGCTGGAATTTGAGCATGATCAGAGGTTTAGCAGGTCAGTGTTCATTGATAGCCAAATCCCCATCCCAACTACTTTGCTGTTCTTTTTCTGTATGCTCTTATTACTGAGCATTTCCTTTCTCTTCCTTTACGGTAGACAAAGTAAATAACGAAATAAGAAGTATAAACTGCCACATACAAAAATTAACAGAAAAGACAGTCCAAGATGTTAAAATAGGAAAACAGGGGAATCCAATCAACTACTGAAAAACAGCACATGGATGTTGACACACATCTCATCTCACCCAAGAAATTCCATTTCAGAATTTCCTTATCAGTAAAGTTGCTAAATGCTACAGACTGGAATAGTGATTTTTAAACACTGTCTCAGTTTCACAAAATAATTGTGGTTGGAAGGGACCTCTGGAGAGAGGTAGTCCTGCCCTCTTGCTCAAAGCAGGTCAACTAGAGCAAGTTGCTCACGACTGTATCCCGTCGGATTTTGAGCATCTCCAGGGATGGAGCTTTGCTGGCTTCTCTAAGCAACCTGTTCCAGTGTTTGAACAGCCTAACAACAAAAATGCTTTTTTCTTATGTTTAAGTGCGATTTCCTGTATTTCAGTTCGCGCCCATTGCCTCTTGTTCTCATACTACGCACCACAGAGAAGAGTCTGGCTATGTCATTCCTACTCCCTCCAAGATTTCCCTTGAGACTTCCCTTCTCCAGATTGGAGAAGTCCCAGCTCTCTCCTTTTATGTCAGATCTTCCAGTCCCTTAACCATCCTTCAGTGTGGCTATATCTTTCTTGTACTGGGGAGCCCAGAACTGTACCCAGCACTCCAGATGTGTCTCCTCAGGGCTGAGCAGACGGGAAGGATCATCTCCCTTGACCTCCTGGCAACACTCTCCTTGTGCAACCCATGATGTTGTTGGTCTTCTCTGCTGCAAGGGCACATGGCTAGCTCATGGTCAACTTGTACACCAGGACTGCCAGGTTCTTCTTTGCAAAGCTGCTTTCCACCCTGTCAGACCAAAGCATATACTGGTACATGGAGTTATTCCTTCCCTGGAGCAGGACTTTGCATTTTGCTTTAGTTAACTTCATAAGGCTGCTCTCCGCCCACTTCTCCAGCCTGTCAAGGTCCCTCTGAATGGCAGCACAAACCTCTGGTGTATCAGCCACTCCTCTCAACTTTGTATTGTCTGCGAATTTGCTGAGGGTGCACTCTACTATCATCCAGGACAGCAATAAAGAGGTTAAACAGTACTTGCCCCAGCATCGATTCCTGGGGTACACTACTAGTGACTTGTCTCTATAATGCATTATATCCATTACAAAGTATAGTCAGTACCCATAACGAACACTAAGCACAATTGCTAACAGGCACACAAATTTTTCTATTAGTCAAATATAAACATGGTTTTGGTTCTTTTTCTTTTTTTTCTTTTCTTTTTTGTTTGTTTGTTTGTTTCTTTCTTTCTTTCTTTCTTAGCCTAAAGTAAGGAAATTGGTAAGAATGGTCAGGTTATCTGTATGTATGTTAATCCCCCCGATTTTCTTTTCTCCTCAAAAAACTTAAAACCTCCCAACACAATCCAGTTCTTTTGAAGGAGTATTTCAGTTCTTACTGTACCTGTAAAAATAAACAGCACAGTTCTGCAAGGTTACCCAAAGCATAAGGTTAAGTGTATTACAAACATCAGACAATGCATACTTAAGGCAGATAATGCATGAAAAGTTTTCATTAAAGATCACAGCTCATTAGACATTGGGCAATACAAACATGACACATGTCACAAGCCTCTTATATTCTGCCGTTCATAGAACTTCTTCTGTCATATAGTAAGATTACTATGCAATTAATGAAAAGCAAATAAATTAAAATTGGTTAATGATAATTAATAGAAAAGATACAATACTGAATGCAAGAAAGGCACTAAATATTCACCATGGGAGACAGGTAAACACAAGAAATTAACATACCAAAAACTGGAAACAATATTAAATGGTTACCAGAAACTACAAAAAGTTCAGTAACACCCTCTTCTCCCCTTCCTACAGGGCATTAATTATCATTCTAACACCTCAGGTCATCTACAAAGAAAACACACCAGGATGCACATACATCAGGATACATGTCAAAATCTTTAGTTGCTACCTGCTCATTTTACGTTACTAGTTCCACCTTTTTGTGTTACTAAGTTGTTACAAGTGTATATGATCCAATTTGAATAGGTAAAATGCTGCCTTGTGATCTTAGTACTAGAAAAATGTTTGAAACATTTTTTCCTTAAGTGTTTCCAGACTTATCCACAAAAATGGCAATTAAACGAAAGCTTCAGAAAGTTTACAGCATAAAAAAATTCTTATGAAACTCTAGGAAGTGGGTTCACCTCCTGGGATATTTTATGCAATTCACATAATCAAGCACAGGTGCACACACACACAATATTTTGTACATCCTATAAACATACTTCGTTCTCATAATTTGTCAGGAGTCATAGCATTGGTTCTACACTCTCAGAAGGATGTTTTCAATACTTCTCATTTTTGAGTGTATATATTTATTTCTAAGAAAATAATTTGTTTTCCAGAACTCTCTCTGACACAGAATTTGTATCTTCTTTTGAATAAATAATAAATAATGCACACAAGTTTTGCAGTTTTGCATGTAGGGGAATAAAATCTTTCATCCTCTTCATACCTTCAGCAGAAGATTATCTAAGATAACTGACAAAGTGGAAGACTGCTTTCAGGAGAGACAAGAAGAAACACCAAATCCCTTATTAACAAGTAATATACTGTTTACATATGGTAGACAAGACTTGCCACTAGACTGATAGCGTTCTTACTTTCCTGGCTGCAAATGCAGTAGCATATGTTCTGCATGTATAAACCATAGGTTTGAAAGATTTCACCCTCTCCCCCCTTCAGAGAGCACCCATTAGCCTCCTCCTTTTGGTAAGTCTGATGCTGTCATTTATCACAGCTGTAAGACATCTCCTATTACAAGATACTATTGTTATTTCAACAAATTTTTACTCTTAGGTCTATATTTCTGCAATAAAGAAATGTGTCTCAGAATGATATTTTAAAGTAATTATTTGAATTTCAACCACTTTTAGAAGGAGGCTAGGAAAAACACATCAGTTCATTGAAGTGATGACCTCTTTTTTTCATCAAATGTAGCTTTCCACTGTTTGAGGAAACGGTTTCTCAATAAAGGCTACCCTTGAGGTACCTGATTTAAGTCTTTGAGGTCAACTCCCAGAAGTACTGAGCACTTGCTATTGCAGCTAACATCAGTGGACACTGAGCATGAAAAGTGCTATGGATTGCATGCAGAAGGTCAGATGCAGATGTCTCAGGCTATTTCCAAAAGTAAGTGATAAGTTTTGCTTTGATTTGCTGGTGTCTATGTTTCTCAAGTATAAAATGAAGATCATACCATTTCATCTCACAGAAACAACTTAATGTTGTGAAGCACTAAGTTTAGTAGTAAAAATTCTGCTAGAAAATGAATAAGCCTGTTTTTAGAATTGATTTCTATAGTATTTGGTATGCAAAGTGAAGCATATACTAGTAATGAAGGAACTCAAATATTAAGGAACTATTCATCAGCTGAATACTAGCCACTATAGTGAACAAGATGGGAGTTCTATAGGAAAAAAAGATGTTAGTATGTAGCTTAAAAAAGGAAGGCTCAACAGATTCAAACTTCTAAGGCTGCAGAGGCACAACTTTTCCCAAGTATAGCCTTGAAAACAGTTATTTTAATATTTAACCAGTTTTCATTTGATAATAATTTTAATGTCAATTACTACTGAGTATAATATTTTGTATATGTAAATATTCAATACATGCAAGCTCAAACTTCATATACCTGCAGAGAAGAAAATCTGTGTATGTGTATACCTTGGGTTTGCAGTGGAAGATATCTACCTGTTTTTAAGTAAACCCTCAATTTTCTAAACTTCATTCTTCTTTGTAAACTATTGTTTAAATTCCTAGCTTAAAGATGGTGCTGGAAAGTAAAATGTTTATTCTTTCACTGTGCAATGCTGCACCAGAAGAAGGTTACTTCCAAAAAAGAATTCTTTTTTCTCCCACAATGCAAATTTTTTTTTTCTTCTGCCAATTTACTAAATACTAACACCAACACAAGCTTTTCAGAAGACAATGTCTCAGCTGCTTTCACTTGACCATTAACTGGTCTACGTTCCACATGTTCGTTTCTTTCCAAATTCTAACTTTGGCTCCCACCTACAAACATATCTTTTTTCTTTTTCTGAAGTGTATTTCCATTCCTTGGGATTACCAGCCTGTGTAGTGCCTAGTGCTTTATCTTATTGTTAGTGTCAAGTTCTGGAATTTGTAGTTTCAAAGAGGAATTAGTTCAATTAAAAAAAAAGTTACAGCAACAGCTACAGACCTTACAGCACATGGATGACAATTGTGCTCAATCACTCAATAGAACAGAAAGAGTCATTCCATACTGACAACAACCTGTGTTGTCCACAGATGTGATAAAGAAAATGTTAGCAGATGGGACACATCTGTTAATTCTCAACACTCTTTCATTAATGTCATCAGATTTATTTTTAAGGTATGCTTATGTTTAGAACATAAGCTAACAAGGATATGAATTCATAAATGTACAATCTAGCTGATAACCTTATTAACTGGACATTAGTTACAGCAACGAAAGCAAACTTATACGATGCTGTCATGTTCATGAGCTCTTTCATTTGACTTTAACTGGAAACGGTATCATTGAAATTAACCACAACTAGTTGTTAAATTATCTTACAAACCTCCAATCATAGCTCATGCACTGGGGTCCATGGCTACCTATTAGGATCAGGAAAAATATGTTTTTCTTGCAAAGCACTGCACTATGGAACAGGTAAAGTGCTTTCTGTCTCCCTCTTCCTGAAACAGTAAATACTGGTCACAGCATCATGAAACAAATTTCGGGTCTCAGGGACCTAATTTGGGCAGATAATCTGTGAGTTGTGGTACCCCTTCACCATTTCAGTTACAAAACCTTCTATAATACTCCAGACTTCAACGTTCCACAGGGAATAAAAGTGGGACAGGCTTGAAAATAAAGGGGAAAAAAAAAAAAAAGGTGTGTGTGGGGAATAAAACAAGACCTATGGATTTCACTTAGGACTGCTTCGAGGCCTTGGTATTATTGAACTAAGAACGTCTATGCCATTTGCAACAAGTACTCAGCAAAGACAAGGAGACTAAAATAACCAACCAAGTTACAATTATTTATCTCTTTCAAGGAACTTATATTCCTAACAGTCCTGAGGAGTGTAAAAAGTAACATATTTGCTTGCCAGAAAAAGGTGTACTACTACACTTGATGTCTGCTGCTGCATACAAGCTGGGGGCTACTATATAAAAGAAATAGAAGTACAAGAGGGAAATCCTGCCAGCACTGGAAACAATCAGAAATGTCACTGAATGCAGTCGTTCTGTGATTTCACAGGCAATTTACCTGTACTTCAGACTAACTATGTGAATTGGGACAAAAATGACAGGTACTGGAAATTATTTGGGAGCAAATTATCTCATGATATTTTGGAATTGCCATGTCCAAACGCATCAGAAACACGGACAAGACCTACATTGCAGAAACGCTGAGAAGCCCCTGACAAAATCAGGGGTTCCTTTTGCCATCACACAATCGTATTTATCTATTTATTATGGTTTTCCCTTAAGGATTTAAAAATTTAAGGAAACCATCCAACAAAAGGATGGTAGAAAAGGCTTTATATTACTAGCGGACAAACTAGGCATATCACAGATTGAACAATCTATTTGCAGTACCACTAAAACCTGAATTACCTGACTGCTAGCATAAATGTTTCTACAGAACAGTGCTCATTTTATTCTGGCTCTAGTGTACATAAGAACCTCTTTTATTAAGATGTTTTGTAACTAAATATTGCTTCTACTGTCACCAGCAACCAAAGGACCTTTAATGTCCATTTAACCAGTCATATGACACAGAAGATACCATGTTTTCTGACATCTATTACAGACAGCTGCATTGTACTCATGGTCCTGTGGTAGTGTCATGAGATGTTATAAGCAGGCATATGCTCTCAGATGACCGATGGAGAACTCCAGGTCTGGGATCTTTCACCCTGTCGTGACCTAGTATGCTAAAACACAACCATTGGGAAGTGTATCTTATTGCCATGATTTGCAGTATCCCACACATGGAGCTGCGTGACCACTCTTACTCTAAGCAGACATCCATGGAAACTGGCAAGCAAGTACAAAAATAAATCCAAGCAATCCAGGAGATCCCGTCAACTTTCAAACTCTTCTTACACAAGAGCTCACCTGGAATCTGCACAATCTTGGACTGATTACCATAGGGAGCTGCAGTTATAGGGGCAGGCTAAAAAAACATTGGACATATAGGAAGATGAAATTCCTCAAAAAGTAGTTGGCAGCAGTCTGTCACTACTTTCTTTTCCTTCACATGGAGAAAAAAAATCTTCTTGTAATCATGCATAGGCAAGGGATCACTTAACTAAGGTCAGCAAAGATATCCTGGAATCACTATTGCTGTTAAGAAGAATGATTTTATATTGAATAAAATCTAGAAGGAAATTCAATTTCTAAAGTAAAGAAATAACATTCCAGCCTTGCAAAGAGTTTATATACATACTAAATTCCATGGAAAAAAAAAACTAAAGCTGAAATGACACTGCCCTGAAACCTATGTAAAAACTGAATGGGAGCAGGATTTCCCTATAATGAATTCTACCTTCAATTTGACAAAAGAGCATTATGCAGAAGTTCAAAGGCTCTAGAAAGGTTATCATTGACAAAATAACAACCTATTATTTTCCCATATGTGCTAAACTCTTTTCATGACTGGAAAATCATTCTTTCGTAAAATCTCAGTTGCTTAGGGAAGTCAGCAGTCTAATTCTACCAATTGAATGGTATAATACTGTCTTTAAAGGGCTGGAGGGTTAGAGAAATGTCAGCCTTATATCAGCACAGAGGTTGAAAATGCTCATGCAAAACCAAATAAAAACAAAGATTTCCATTGCCTTTTGATCAGGCTCTTTCTGTGTAGACGTAACAGTTCATCGTTCATATACAGACAAATATGTTTTTGCTTTTCAAGTGGTTTTACTTTTTTTTGTGTACTGGTTTTCTATAATTACCCAGCTTCTTAACCTGTCCCACATATTTGAATCATTTCCAACATGCTTGATGAAATTTTGTACCAAGCGCAAGGTGAAAGGCAAGCTATACTAAAAGCCTGAAATTGTTTAAATGACAACAACAAAAATAGAGAATTTCATCTCAAAGTCCCACATTACTATTGCTTCCATTTCTCCTATCCCTCCCTCTCCACCTACTGCAGTTCCATCTGACTGATCTCCAGGTGCATTGTTTCAGGGATCTTTATTTCCTTCTCACAGACAATGTCTCAGTTCTAGCATGTTTTTCATATATGGAAAGTATAGGGATCTGGAGGTTAGTATATCCCTAATGCTAAATCTAAACACAGACTACTATTTGAAGCGGAGAGCAGACAACTCTGGAATGACAGCAGCAAGCCAGCCATAGAATTTGCACCCCATTAGTAAAAGAGATCAAGGAAGATGCATCTTTTTGATACAAGGTTACACATATGGATAAGGCGTTGGGAGGCAGCCCTTAAATGAAGATCTGACACCTATCTAGAAGCTACATTACTGAATAAGTAAAAATTAAGGGGTCAATGAATAAAGGTAAGATTCTTTGGCTCTATAAAACAGAAAGCCAGATTTGACTGCCTTACTGGTCTTCTCCAAACTTGAAAAGAAAGAATGTAATTTTAGCTGAAAATACTAGCTTAAAAAGAGATAGAGGCAAGCCAAGAATATCATTATGTGTGATGTTGCAGTTAACCAGAGAACACTAGGAGAAAGTGATGTGGTCTTCCTCAGGGATTTACCATTTATTCATGATCTCCACAGATCCAGTGGATCTCCACAAAACCAGTATCAGTTTCTACTACAGAACACCTACTATACAGCAGTTCAAAGGCACTATAAAATATAGTATTGATCAAACAGACAGCTCCATCTTTTTTCATATGTTTTACAGTCCTTCCAGAGTGGAGAACTACCCTCCCCCCCAGATCTCAGTGTATTAGGAAAGAAATAAATTACCTGTAACCAAAGTCTGTCACTTGGACTGAGTTTACCATTGGCAGTGCACTGAAAAGTAGCAAATTGTCCTGCATTGACTTCCACACTCTGAAGACGCAAGAAATGGGGAGTTTTTGCTGTCGGAAGAAGAAAAAGTATTGAATTTATGCAACATAGGAGTATTGGCTACGATTAATACATGGAACATATTTAATGGCCCCACTTTAAAAGGTTCAAATCTCTGACCACACATTATATTTTGGGTTATTTTATTCTCTTATTCTTCTGTACCTGGGAAAGAGCAGATGAGAAGGGTGCTATTTAATTGTTCCTTCCGTGTAAATTATCTTAGCTCAGCAACCCTTTTGCAACAACAATCTGTATTAATAAAGATGATATTGAAAACCAATTGATGTTTTGAACAAAAATCTATTAGATACTTACACTACTGACTAGAGATAACAGCAAGAAGTTGAGTGATGTTGTCAGGGAAACAGGTTTTTCTTTTTAACCAGGTAGTGTCTACAGAGGAGATGCTTTAGAATTGTAGCACACCAAACAGCTAAAATGCTAACATAACACTTCTCACCAACTACAGCTGTATTCTTTAAATGCAATTCTTTTCAACAACACTGCAGAAAAACAAAATACAATGCATTCTCCACACCAATGCTTACTTTTCATTTAGAAAGAGAAAATGCTCCCAGTAAAAATGAAAGCAATACAGCTGCAAATAACCTAACAAATGAAACAGATATTCAGACAAAAACCATGTCCACTGAAGGAGGAAAGACAGCATATGTATTTTTGTTTTACTGGGAAGAGTCAACAACGTGACACAGAAAAACACAGAAATTTGATACAGCAACTCACCCTTGAAAAGGCATTATTGCCCAGCTATTCAAATCCTACTGCAGCCAAGGAGAATTTTTACACTGCCTATACCAGCAGATAAGCTAGGCTCTGAACATTGCTTTCAGTCCCAGAAATGTTAGTGCTAGCAATAAACTAAGAAACTAAACATACACTTTCTAGCAGAGCATCACAATTGTTTAAAGCGTTGATGACACTTTCTTAGAAGAGCTTATCACTGGGACAAATTACAGTTTTGAGGAACATATAAATAATCAGCTACCAGAATTCAAGAAAAAATCATTTAATATCCAGCATAAGGCAATATAAGAAGCAGGAGATGCCATAAAATAGCCCAAGTTAATATCTAACTACAGGAGGAAATGTTTTCATAATTGTCCTTTTGGAAAATTTATTAGACATAATGCTTTTCTTTTTTTAAACACATCCCAGTGGAATTAGGACAGACAGACTTTAGGTCAAAGTCATCCTCTTTTTTGCCTATTGGATTATTACTGTCTGACTATCCAGTAAAATTCTCCAGTAACTCCCCCATTTCTCTGTCTCCTTTTTTTTTTTTTTTTTAAATCTGCTTTTACCCTACTTATTTTTCCTCAGTCTTCCTGAACTCTGGAAAACTAGCCTTCCTGAATTATGAGGTATGGTCTACGTAGAAAGGGGCTTTAGGTTTTTTAAAAAAGCAAATACACACACACACATGGAAAACCCCAACCAATCAATCACCACAACACATGCTTTTCTGTTCTACATGCAGACTTGCCTTCTATTTGGTCTTTGTCCATACTACCCAGACAACTGCCTAGTATGTATTTTTCCCATTTCAATTTTTGTTTAAAAAGTTAATCATTCCAAAAAGTATTTTTTTTCTGGCAATATACAGGAAGAACCATCATTATGAGTCTTGCAAAGTTTTATACACAAGATAGTTCAATTCCAATTTTCACACTTTTTCCAGTTTTCTTCTAGACAATTAACTAATTTGATGTCTTAATTTCTATCATTTTAGTTACTTCATGAAAGAACTGTTTCACTAAAGCTTCTGTATTGCAACATTGTTGAATTAGAACTCTACACACTACCTAGTATAACTCAGTCTCCCCATTAATAAGAGCTACTTGGAGGTTTTGAGAACAAATGCACAGATAAAAACTCTCAAAATCTGCATAAGAAAAATTGTTATGCTGATAAAGTGCTGCTTTAGACTTACCCTAGCCAAACCAAAGATATAAATTCAAAATGCAAAAGCACAAATATTGCCTAACAACATGAGAGCCTGCTATGTTTATTAGAACTAAGTGATTCAGAAATAACAGCTGCTGAGTCTGCATAACTGTCTCCACATTTGAAGAAATGTCTGTGTCTTCTTGCCACTAACACTAAAACAATTTTTATGAGGTGCTCTAATATCAACTGGTAAATCGCTTTTTATTTTAAATTGCAGCTCTTACTTACAAACCACAAAGAATGCATACAGGTACAATATGTCATAAAAGGAGGGTGAAAAATTATATAGAATTTGGTGGCTTTTTCCCCACTCAGTCGTTTGGTCAATAAGACTACAACCTACAACTCAATGTATGACCTTATTAAGTCTTATTTAACAAGTAGCAAACATGTGAAATCATTGTTTCTGTAAGTAGTCTGTTACAAGACACCTGGATCACTATATTAAAGCTTTAATTCACAAGGTTTTATTTTGACATCAGTTTTAAAAGAACTTGGGATAGTTAAGTATTACACATCCTTAATAAGGGGATAAGGAAACATATCTGAAAAATAAGGAAGTAAAAAAGTGCAGAAATTTAGCCATGAACCTGAAGTATAACACATGGGGAAGTACCCTAAGCAATCTTGTTTAGCAAAGCCACAGCTGTCAGCCAGCTGAGTTTTCTTTCTTCTAAGACTTGGAAAAGTAGTCACATATATTCGATTCAGCTCTTGTGTTGTCCGTCCCCCTCGTTAATGCCTCAGCTTCTGGCTGCATTGAATTTTTCATGCTGACAGAAAGCTGTTCAACAAATCTTGATGATTTTTGTTCCGAGGGAGTCATTAGATGACCCAGATAGAGTCTGGTTCATGCCAAGTGCTGTACCCAAGTTCTATATTAGACGTCTTCTAAGCCAGTAACGTGCAGTGCTCAAATGCTAGCAACATTTTGTACATACTCAGCCTATTTTCATAGCAGTGACACTGTTTTCTTACACTTTCAGTACCTTTTGCTCAACATTTATTGAAGCATAGTAGCATATTCATTTTAGATGGTTGACTTTAAAATAGCGTGTAGGTACTTACTACACGGATGTCCTAAAACTTTCACTTCGTCAATGGCCACATATCCAGGGTGACCTGAAGTTACCACCTCAAAAACAACCTGAGAAGTGAAAAGAGAATTTCAGTTAGCAGCTCTGTAAAAGAGGAAATATAAAATTACTTTGTTATGGAAAAAACATCAACTCTTTCAACACGTTGAGAACTCCTTGAAAACGAAGCACAATCAAAAAACCTTCAAAATGTGTTGTTATTAAAAGAGCCAGAACATAAATCACATTTGTCATGTTTATACTGTTTTTGGAGATTTACCAGTGTGGTCAGACATAGCTCATGATGAGAAATAACCACCCCTCTTGGCCCCCATATTTGGTCTGCCAAAATAGTTACATAATAATCATCTTAAGTATCAAAATTTGTATTTTATTTTTAATTCTTTCACTTGTTGAACACAGTCCTACTTTTATTTAATAAATGACAATTCAGCAGTATACAAAGCTTTATACAGTATCAGACGCAAACACACCTATTTTCATGAATGTATTTTCCACGCTTTTAATCTTCCACCAAATGCAGTGAATTAAGTAAAGCAGATCCATATGCCACGGTTTGTTTAATGGCTATAAATAGGTCACGAAATAAATGGACTGTTCTTGTCATTTGAATTAAGCACACTCAAAAGCAAACCTCTCCAAATTTTGGCAGCCTTAGCTTTAACAGCCCAAGAATGTTTATGTGTAATAGAAGAAAATATGTCAGTAACATTAGCAGGTACATTTCCAAAGCAATGCACAAGAAGTTCATGCTCAAATCCAGGTTGTGATTTATTTTCCATTTTTTTTCTTTTTTTTAAATACTGCCCTTTTGCTTGGAAAGTTAACCCTAATTGCCTCTTCTAACTAGTCTTAGGAAGCCCACTGAGGATGCTATGGTTTAGAAACTACTTTTCACACATATGCGATATTCGACCTTGGAATAGACGCAGAAGGACACTACGTACCATATTCTTTACTGCAATTATTTCAGTAGAAAGAGACTGATATAGAATGCAAACATGTCACAACGATAACATACAGTCCCATAATATTTTATCACAGTTTCCTGCTGCTGAATAAACACTGGTAGAACACTGATCCTGATTTAAAAAAAAAAACCTTGAAGTGAGCAAATTCTTTAACACCTCTTGCCTCTGCTTTCTCCCTTCTTTTTCATTGCTCCATCTGTGGACACCAATCCTCCTCTTTTCTCCCAGATACCATAGGATTCTTCCTAAACTCTGTCCGTTTCTCCTTCTTAAAGTCACTGGAGTGAAATTGCTGTAAACATAGCTTTAACTCCACATGGCTGACAAGAAAAACATCTAGCTTTCATTCTAGTTCTGTGCCTGTCCACACAAAAATTTCAACCTACAGTGCTAATGTTGGCCCCAGGTGAACCTGGCAACAAGAAAGCACAAGACGACGGTGAGGAAAGTTCAAAATCCATCAAACAATTTTTGCAGAAACAAGTTCTGCAAGACACAGATTGCTCAATCACAAGCCCCAGCCTGTGGTCTTCTAAATGCCTGAAGGCACTCTGATGGCACTCAAAGTTGATACTGACAATCCAGAGGAACAGAGCGGAGAGGCTATGTATTTGGCTCCTTGCGTTCAGTAGAGCATCCGGAGCAAGACCATTCAAAATTTCAAAGCATCTCTTTCTTACAAAGAATATTTTTCTAGTGGAACCAGTCTTAGGAACTACCATGGAAAGCAAAAGTAAGAGTACATAATTCTTAAAGAATTACTTCCATTCAAAGACCTCAAATAGCCTTTCAAATGATGGTCATTATTACCCTCATCTTAGCAGCCTTGAAATGGAAATACAGAGAGATTGGTGACTTGCACAAAGTAACCTTGAGTTCCAATGACAGCACAAGACTGAAAAAAATGGTTATGCTGGTGCCCTTGGAGCAAGGAGGAGACTGCTGCACTTCTTGGGGAGCTACCAAGACTACTCACAATGGAGTAGGTCTGAAAGACTGTAGGGCATGAAAATTACTGCACAGTGCTGGGAACCTGCAGTTAATGCAGGGATGTTACAACACAGCAGTGAAAAACAGGGAGTAGACAGCCAGGTCTCAGAAATGGCAGAAAAGTTCCTGGGGACTTTTATGCTGGCTCTAAGAAAGTCAACGAGAGAACTGAATCCAACTGTGGAGGCAGACCAGCCTGTAAAAACCCAGAGGGCTGGGGACAGCTGTGTAAAAACCTTTTTGATTCCTCTCCGATATTGCCTAGTTGCTTTGAGTTTCCTCTGTTAAAAAGGAGAAAAACAAAAACAAAAAAACAGCTAACTTCCTAATTTTTATTGAAATAGAACTTTTTTTTTTTAAAAAAAGTCTCTTTTGGGGAACTTACTGCAAGGAAATCTGCATGAAGCCACCTGAAAGGTCTACTTGATCCATGATCCTATCACTACATGGGAGAGGAGGTTTTTTCAGGCTCTTCATTTTCAGATATGCTAAATTCTAGAGAATTACACGAGGTATCCAAACATGCACACCTTTGAAGCAGTCAGCCAAATGATAAGTTTTCTGCTAAAAAATATTACTGCCAGATAATGAGGATTTAATTAATTTTTAAAATAGTTGCATAAAAGAGCCTTTTATGAAGAATTGTCTGACTTCCAACAAAACCAAACACCTAAGTAGAAGATCTCAAAATAATTTCTGTAACTCTGGGGAGCTTAGCTACAGGTTCTCCGATAAATTTTAAGTACTTCATTACTGCAATATACTCACAGAAAAAACTTGTAGATCCTAAACGCAAACCAGCTCCTTTGGTTCACTGGCAGGAACAACAACCTTGAAATAACTAAGTGGGATATACTTATGACAACAGAGAATGACTCAATGAGTGATCTAAAATATTCTGCCGTATATCTAGATGACATACCAAAAATGTCATTACCACAAATAAGCCAGCAATGCATGAAGAAACTGCCAGCTGGACATGCTATTGAATTACAATTATTGTCATAAAAGAGGGCAAGTTCCAAAGAAAGGTAATACAAGTTGAAATATAGTCAATCAGGCTTCCATTAAAAGCAATAGCCAAACTGATATCAACTTATCTGACTGGAAGTTTTGGTCTTTTCTGATGGAAAACATGCATTTTTTAGTAAATGGAAAGAGACACTACAGCCAGCAGTGACATACTGTAGCCAAAAAGACATCCCTGATGTGCCTTTTTCTTCATGTATTCAAGAATGTGACACATACTACAAGTACGATAATATAATTTCCCATCTGTTCACAGGCTGTGAAATACTATCAACTTCTGTATCCAAATCCAGTATTCTGTTTTATTTAAATTAATAAATTAGGATTATGGACTCAAATATCTGCTTAAGTGAGCACGTTCCCCTTTTACAGTAAAAATAGTAATTTGATCCTACAGATGACACGGTTCTGAAAATGCCAGGAAGTGTACTGCGTACTGCATGGGAGTGCTCAGGACTGGACCTGGAAACACTTCTGGTAACTCATTTTTCCACTGAAAAGCTGTCAGGGCTGTAAGGACTATTCACAGATCTGGATCAGTTTTGCTAATAATTTCCCTAGAAATAAAAGCCAGCAACTTATTTCATGTCCAGATTTCTCCAACATATCACATTTGAAAAGTCATTTATTTTGCAGAATTTCACCTTTTTACCCCAGATGCCAAGCTTTGCATTTCCTCCCAGCTGCTGCAACACCTGTGGGCCATATAGCAGACTCTAGTCAAAATAAAGGCAACATCCCAGCAACAGCAGTCTGGGCAGCCCTTTGATTTTTTAGCCTTATTATTCCATCATCTTATCAGGCAGGAAACAACTGGTTAAAACACCGAATCCATTTGCTCAGGAAAAAACTGGGCTGAGTGCTGTCCTGGGAGCTGTTTTACACCCAGCCCTGCCTCCTGGGCCTGCCAAACAGGAAACAGGGAAGCAGCCTAACATCAGCGTCCCTGCTTCACTGAAGGGCAAAATTAGCTTCTCGTTCCTGCCGCTTCCCCTTTCTACGTATGAACAAAGGGGTCTGCTCACCAACGTAAATGCTTACTACTGAAAATGTGCGACTCGCGATAACTTGTCTGCTCCCGAGAACAATAGGAGTAAATAGTTTTTGTTACCACACAACCTCATTTCGTAAATCCTGCCTTTGTTGTTGCAAAATCACAATGCTTTCAGTCAAAAGGTGGATTGTACCTAATGTAAACACTCTTTACTTCACACGACTTAAAATAGCACTTTGCAAAAACAAGAAAGAAAAAGGAGTATTAGAAAAGCTCCTTAAGGTCAGGCTCCTTTTCTGCTCCCTGGGAGCTGGGCCGAGACTCCTGCAGCGTGCATCACACCCTGCTGACAGCACGTGCGGCCTTCTCTGTGCTGTCTGCTGTGCCTTACCCCCAGCAGTGCCTTTCCTTGCCTATATCGGACACCAGTGATTACAAAGGTGCTGGGAATTGGCGGTGTCTTGCACCCCTGCGGGTTGAGCACTTCGCTCTTGCACCTGTCCTAGGACTGCACCCTTTGTTCCTGGGGCTAAAGCTGCCTCTTCAAAGCCACCTTAACAGAGATTTCTGACCTGGTCCTTCACAGACCATGCACAAACCTATCAGAGCTTATTTGCTTGGGCTCTCAGCAGCACTGCCACACCTAGAACGTGCTTAGGCCTCACGGGTTAGGAATTTATTGTATGCCATTTGTGCCCCCATCTATCACTCCTAAGCAGCTACCGTTCAACACTCAAATGAGCACTTCAGCATATTAAACAACATTTACGTGGTTGCTGCCAACCTGAGACTCCAAAGAAACCTCTTAAGGGTGAACAGCACTGAAGACTCAGGTCCTAACATTCAGGCTTATTACATCTTCTTCTTCTCGTTTTGTTTTTTAAATCAGTTGTGGTTGAACATTTCTCTACTGAAGTGCAGAAGCTTTCTTGGTTTAGGAACAAGGGATGGGAGAAAAGACCAGGCTCTTGTTTATATGACAAAAAGCACATCTGCTTATTCTTGGACATTTTTATATTGCTGGGTTTTTAAAATTTAGATATGTGGTCTGCCCTGATGCATCTTTCTCAAAATAACTACTCCTAAATCACACTACTCAGGGAAGAAGAGCTGTTTAAGATTTGTGACCAGTAGTGATTCAAAAGGCAATATGCATTTCAAAGTTTCGTTTGAGTTCAAAGCACAGTTCAAGAACTGTAGGCGTGCAGTTTAATGCAGCGCATGCAACACACGAGAACATGAGCGTGACCTTCACTGAGCAAGAAGCTTCACTCTTTGTCCTAGCTGGTGACTGAAGTACGTTGCATAAACAGAACTCTAAGTACAGCCTGTACAAAGCAGGTTCTGAAAGAAATGAAGTTTAAGTCCAGATTTGAAAAGGCAGGTTGGATCTACCACTTCTTATTCCCTAAACTCTCAATTTACAGGGGAAAATGTCAGACTGGTAAAGGGTAAATCTCATCTTAGTGTGAAGTGATATCATGTAACTTCTTTGTGTCCTCACTGAAAAAGAATTCAGAAATTACTACTACCAGGCACTTACCCCATTTTCTCATTCCAGCTTCACAGGAAATTATGTTTAAAGAAGGTGCAGTAGCATACAGAGTAGCATACTCCACTGGATATTATTTTTAATCCTTTCAGTTCCAATCCTGGATTTTAAAACTACAGTGTTTGTTGTTTTATTTAATCAAGATTTGTTTCAGCTCAGTGCTGCCATGACTGACTCCCAGTAAATTACAAAGCAAGTAATTCAAAATATAAAAAGTGATAGGGGGACAGTGTGTAACTTGCAACAGTGCTGTGCCAAATTGCTCGCTTGCAGGGTTAGAAGCTGGAAACACAAGCCTCTCACCAGACTCAATTTAGTAGTGGCATTTCATATATTGTAAAGTTCTAAAACTGGAAGTGCTTCAAAAATGTAAAATATATTTCAAATACTACAAACTGGTCTGAGAATCATTAAGTAACCTAAAAAAAAAAAAGAGAAAACCCTAAAATCAAGATTTTTTTCCTCCTGCTGGAGGATCCAAATGAGGAAAAACATCAAAACATTAAAGGAAACAAAAACAAAAATCTTCCACCTTCTCATTAGAGGAGTAGCCTTTTCAGGACTTACTTTTACCACAAAGCATCAATTTTATAGCTTCCCAACCTACTAAGAGTGGTCCCCAAGAACCTAAAAACAAGCTCACGACCTGTAGACATCTACATAGCATTTAATCCTCTTTCTCTGTGTACATCTTAATTCTGTTCAAGTACGGAGGAGGGTGAAAGTCTTAATAATTAGGCAAAGCCTTGTTTTGTTGTTTGCAGGCTGCCTCTAACGGCATGATATACTCCTTCTGTAACACAAAAATAAGACTAGCTCCTGTAGAAATATCTAAGCTACTTTGAAACAAATAGCTCAGAGACCAGGAGCCACAGCAGAAAAGAACAAGCTGTGCTGATTATCTTTGACTCTCAGAAGGTGCTTGGCAGCTTGAACCTATGTTACTGCAACTATACTGTAATCAGTAGCTGGACTGCAGTGTAGACATACCCTTAAAGTTAAAGGCAGATGTTAGGCAGTAGCACTTAGAACACCATTAATTAAGGAATTAAATGTATCTTAATCACCAGAATACTTCACAATTTAAGTTTAAATACGCAGTAATTAGGCTACAATTAGTGTTGTTACATGCAGGTTATCGTGATTTATATATGTAGTACAGCTTTCATATGGGGTGAAACCTACACAAATAATTACCCAGCAAAAAGAAAAGTGTACGCTAAGAGAAATTAATTACTTTGTTCAGAGACTGTACTTCTAAAGAGTCAATTCTAAATGGAAACCCAACGTGAAAGGTATTAACAAACTTGGATAACTGGTGCTACAATAATAAAACACTGTTAATTATTAAACCTTTTGAATGCTTTGCATATATGTGTTAATAATATGTGGTTTAAACAAATACACCTTTAGAAGTTGGATTAAAATTCACTCCACACTACACAATCTAATTTCTATTCAGCTACCATTAGTGGGAGTTATTTTGCCTATATTCTTCATGAATCAACAGCAAAACAGAACAACACCGTTGTGTTTTTAAACATCCTGGGTTGTATAAATATTATAACTCTGGAATGTTATCATACCATTTGTCTGTAGTACATTTTGGTTTCATTTGCAGCTAGACACCTTGTAGGTGTCCTATTAATGGAATGGAATTATAGTGCATTCACAAATATGCTGATGCCTACATGAATATGCAGTTTAACACACAACAAAGCAAATCAGACAACTACAGTGCCTTCTCCCTTCATCTACTAAAGCTGAGCCTTTTCCTGAACACTGCTTTCAGGAAACTACCAGCCTTCATGTATGAAAAGTTAAAAATCATTCCTTAAAATTCATTCCTTAAACAATCTTTTCCTATCACTCCTTAAACAATCTTCTCAGTGGACTTTTCTTAGTTTTGTTCAATAAGGTCTGCCAGCCTCAGATAATTCCTGGGAGAAAGTTCCGTAGATTTTGGATTTTATGTGAAAAACACATGGATTTGTGCCAGAAGAGCTCAGAATTTTGGAATCAAAAGAACAGGAGCTTAGGAAACAGAACTGGTGCTAGACACCTGTCAGATGGGTCTTCCGCTTCCTCCCACCACACATCAAGCGATCTGAGCTGCCACCTAACTTGGACACATGTTCTCACAAGATCCACACATACTCTTCCTCCTCCTCCTGCCCTCCTCTCAGATGCTTGCAGCTAACTTCTTGCCTCCCCCCAAAACAGACTCCATGAAGAAGAAAGAGCACGGAAACAGATGAAAAGAGTTCAGAAAAGCAGGTGCCGGATTCTGCACCTGGGAAGGGGTAACCCTGGCTACACGTACAGACTGGGGGATGAGAGGCTGGAGAGCAGCCCCACAGAAAGTGATCTGGGGGTTCTCGTTGACAGCAAGTTGAACATGAGTCAAAGGTGTGCCCTGACACCAGGAGGGCCAACCGTGCCCTGGGGTGCATCAGGCATGGCACTGCTGGCCGGGCGAGGGAAGGGATTGTCCCACTCTGCTCTGCCTGGTCCGGCCTCACCTTGAGCGCTGTGTGCAGTTTTGGGCACCACAGGATAAGAAGAACATAAAACTATTAGAGAGTGTCCACAGGAGGGCTACAGAGATGGTGAAGGGTCTGGAGGGGAAGACGTATGAGGAGCGGCTGAGGTCACTTGGGTTGTTCAGCCCAGAGAAGAGGAGACTGAGGGGAGGCCTCACGGCGGCCTGCAGCTTCCTCACGGGGGGAGCGGAGGGGCAGGGCTGATCTCTTCTCTCTGGTGACAGTGACAGGACCTGAGGGAACGGCATGGAGCTGTGACAGGGGAGGTTCAGGCTGGGTGTTAGGAAAAGGTTATTCAGTGAGAGGGTGGTCGCGCACTGGAACAGGCTCCCCAGGGTAGTGGTCACGGCACCGAGCCTGCTGGAGTTCAAGAAGCGTTTGGACAATGCTCCCAGACACATGGTCTGATTTTTGGGTGATCCTGTGTGGGGCCAGGAGTTGGACTCGATGATCCTCGTGGGTCCCTTCCAACTCAGGATATTCTGTGATTCTATGATTCTATGAGAAGCAATGAGAAATTGCAAGTGTCACCGGGCAAGTGAGGAAATTGCGTTAGAGATTTCTGAGAGAATGGAGGCAACCAAAATGGAGATGAGTGACTATAAGCTATCAAAATGGAGAGCTTCCTCAAGAATAAATTAGCTTATCTACTTTGAAACC
The DNA here is from genome assembly GCA_013399475.1 of Chauna torquata. Lineage (NCBI taxonomy): Eukaryota > Metazoa > Chordata > Aves > Anseriformes > Anhimidae > Chauna > Chauna torquata. The sequence continues at coordinate 21,500 of VXAL01013056.1, read as the reverse complement.
AGTGAAGCTACACTATTTTATATTAATTCCTTGGACCTCCACAGATATTGCTATAGCACGAAACATTTTGGCACATCAGCTAAATTGCAAAACCTAAGCTGGTATAATTTCAGGCTGTATGCAGCAAACGCAAAGAAAATGACTTACTATAGTCTGCAGTGAACGAAGGGTAGATTGTGTCAAAATATCTATATTTTCAGAGGCTAAGAGAGTACACGGAATCCATTACTGACAGACTCAGGTGTCTATTATGTATCAGCTGATGCATGGTAATTTCTCATACTGCAGTATGATCCAAGCATATAAGGGTTCACCTAGGAATAAGAGTGAACGGTCCAGGGTTCAGGTCTCAAGGGGAAAGTGGATGAGAAAGGTTATCTTTCTATTTCAGTGCCCAAATATCCATATTCCTCAGATATTTGTTAGATAAATCATATTGTTAGAAATCTGATGCAGATTATTATTATTACCAAGCACAGATTTAAAACTCTCTGAGCTTGCTGCATTTTTATCAAAGTTTTAATTTAGCTTAAATTTACTAGTCAGAGTCTGGCTTTCTTCTATTAAAATTCCCCTGTCCACATTACCATTTTTAGTGAGGCTTTGAAGCACATTCCTCATCTTCACTGACTGTTGGTTCACAGAGCAGTTCTGCTGCATCCAAACCAGACTTCTTTTCAGAAGAAATTATATTGAAATTTCCTCTGCTAAGTCCAAACCCAGCTGGGGACATTATGGTCCAGACTGAGTCATAAGTGACATAGTCACACGTTCACTCAGTGTCTGCAAAATGTACAAGCACCATATAACTCTCCTGAACCACCCAGAAAGCTCACAAATCCCCCCAGTAGATGCCATGTTACAAAGCACCCAGAGTCATATCACATGTCAGCCACATAACTGTCTGTGGGATGCTCTGCTCGTCTCCTATTGTCCACTGAGGCTAACAACACAGACCAGTCCTCATTATTTCATTCAAGATACAAAGGCTCTTTGACACCACTGGAGGGCATTCTCAACACTAGCAACGTCAGGCCCACAACCTTGCAGAAAGGTGCCCTTTCACCCTGTGAGAGGTAAAGGTGTGGCTAAACCAAGCTCAGACTTTGTGGTCAGGATATGGCCTCATGCTCCAGAGAGGCAAGTAGTACGCAGCTTCTCCCACAACGCTGAGGAGAACCTGAACTTTGCTAATAAGCCTGCTCTTCTGGAAAAGGTGCCAGTATCCCCTCAGCAAGTCTATAGCCAATCATAGGGGATCCACATCATGAGTCCTTCCAGTGAAGTTTGCTGAGATGTCCATAAACTTACTCTGGATCCCCTTCAAGAATCTGTGATGAGCTCTAGCAATTCCTAGCCACCTTGGGCAGAAAGCCACATTGGGTGTAAACGTGGACACTATCAATACTCCCTACACAATACAGGAACGTACTAATAGAGGCAAGAAGAAATGAAGACTCTCAGATCTCTGTCACCACTTTATCTACAGTGCAACTGCCCAGCTTGAAACTGGTTAGCCATTAACCAGTACGAAACATGGGTTGAAGGGACATTGAGTAGTAACTCTCTTAAACAAAGGAATGTGGCACTTTGTTCAAGGATCCTGAATTTCTGCACAAGAATGACAATGCCATTCTACAGGAGATCAGCTTGACAGTGTGCTCATTTGGGTCTTTTTTGCACCCGCTGCCCGGTGTACCGTGTACCAAGGACAAGTAGGTGAAGCAATCACAGGGGAAAGGACTCCAGTGAGTTATTCAGTTTTTTTTTTTTCCCCCCCCTTAGAGAAAAAAGGGTTTAAAAGGAGGGGCTTCAGTTCACGTGAGACATCTTCACAGATCAGCTGCTGCAGCCACAGAAGAAAGTCCACTATCACCCTAGACAGTACCTTCCAGTGGATATTGCCAAACTCATTATGAAAATATGGATGGGGCAGCAAACACCTGATTACTCCCGACACATGAAGGAACAGAAACAAGGCTCTACTGTATGTGGTACTGGTGGTCAGGGCATCAATATAGGAATTAAGATGCTTTCAGCCTCTGCGCAACATACACAGAGAAAGCACTGTGGAAGGACAACATTGCACTTCCTAGGGAGATCTGCAGTTAAAGAACCCCTATCTTTGGGATAGCCTTCCTCCAGAAAGCTTCAAACCATAAGTACAGTGAGAAGTTTCGGCCCAAGGAATGGAACTAAATTGAAACCAAACTTTCCACACTGCAAGTGAAGGTGACAGGAGCCTGAACAGCTGTGGTCTGCTTCTGTTACAGCATATTACTTGCTCACGTAGACATAGACTGTATTTTCATGGGAAGGAGGAGAAAAACTGTTGAACTAGTGTACAACAGTAAATAACTCTATAATCTGTAAACTTTCCTACAGAGAAGCAGCACTCTAAGGAACTGACAAGTGAGCCTCTCACTAAATCTTTGGGATGTAATCAGAAGCATATTCCTATGATAGCTACTGTTCTATTTACGATTAGTATCTGACAGAACAAATGGATATTGCATTCAAACTGAAGACTCAAACTGAGGATTCAAAGGACTCTGCTGATTCTAAAGCAACAAGTATTGCTCATCTAAATCACACTTGAAGACTCTACTGCAGTAAAATCTATTGACATTCAATTCCAGCATCCGTAATGAACTGAAAGAATGAGTGAATTTATTCTAGAGAAACTGAGGTGATTGACTGGAATCAATGGCAAAATTTCTAAATTTTTTCAATGTGATTATTTCATCCACAGTTAAAGTGTGTGTGTGTGCATCTCACACACTTCTATAAATATATGTAAACATTTAAACAATCATATCCATGTAAAAACATTTAGCATCATCTGCAAAAATGTAATTAAGAAAGATCAACAAAACATACTGAAACATATTTTGATTTAAAGTCAAAGTGATAATTAAGAGCCAGGTGCCTACTATGAGAAACAAAATTTCATAAAAAGTAAAACATACCTGATAAAAATTGGGCCAGAAAGTGCTAATTGCCAGTTCTGCTCTGTTCCAAGTACCACCAGTAGATGTGTTCCAGACTGGGTTGCCAATAGGACCATCATTAACTTTCACATATACATTCAAAGTGCCAGGGCTAGATCCACTCTTGCTTGAAACATAATAGTGGAAATCAATACAATGTGTATCATTTTCTTTTAGATGGGGCAGCAAGAGGTGAGCTTTCTGTCCTGCAAACCTCCCAGATGTATTCACCAACATGAAAGAACCTGCAAAACAAAGTCACTATTTCAGTTTCTTGATTATTTTAATTTCCTCTCCCTTTTATGGCAATCCATAATTAAAGCATCATTAAAAAATAATAATTTTGCCTTGCTTCTCCTAATATCATAGTAATTTGTATTTAATCTCAAATTACTTTTGAGAATCAAGATTATTTTCGAAAGCCAGTAAATATTAAAATCTTTATTTTACATATGGAAAAAGAAAGAAAAATAAACAACAACAAAAAACCCTGTAGTGATCTGCACTGCACTGAATCTACAGATGTTAGAAGAGAAACAGTTGTGGGTGGCAACTATCTGAGCATTTCTATATGCTGAGTCCCACTGAAATCAAGGACGATTTATATGTGCACAGATGCTGGGATGCAGTATCTCACATAGATGTGGTCTAAAATGTTCTTGATTCCTTAGCCACACTCAAGCTTATCATCAGCTACTTTCTTTACAGATTAAGCGTGGACACCTAATTGTCTCCTGGTCTCGAGAGCTGAGAAAAGAAAGAAGAATAGAAAACACCCAGCAAATTGGTAAGTTTAACAGAAAAAAAAATGGGGGGG
>VXAL01013056.1:0-17665 GCA_013399475.1 Chauna torquata | reverse complement strand
GGGGGGGGAGGTAATGTTACAGTACGGTCGTAACTTCAAAACCAACAAGAAATGTAAAGGTATAGTCCAAATAAAGTTACACTCAAACAACCCTCACATGAAAATCTAGTCAATTTATGCTGTATTTTTCAGTGCCTGTTAATGTGTTTCATTGAAGTGTACCTTCAGAATAATCAACTTACAGAACAGATGTGCAACTAAAGAACCTGAATGACTATATAGTCATTTCATTGGAATAATACAACATGATTTTCAAGACATTGATATCACTGTGATGAACAAACTCAAAACCAAAACAAAGAATTCTACTAATACATATACTGTGATACCATAGAAGGAAATAAAATTCAACAAAATGTCTATTTTTGAATGAGGACTTATCAATGCAATACAATAAAACATCTCAATAAAAAGGTATTTTAAACCCTCCGTTCTTCACAAAAGTCAGAAGAAAATGGATATATTATAGGTGCAAGTTATAAATGCATAACTACATGTTTTTTCACAAATACAAGCACACACATTTCTCAAGCAGTTATTAGAAAACAACTTTCTTTCTTTTTCAATTTGATGGGTAATGATAACCTGGAATTTCAATCAGATGCAAACTCGTAAGTCATTCCTGGAAACAGAATGCAAGTGTCTGGAGAACTTCCGTCCAAACTGCACCTTTGTCTTAAATAGGTTTAATTATTCAATAATATAGTTTTGCAGCTACTCTAAACTATTTATCAGGTATAACTTCTCATTAATTTTCAATCTAGACAAAGTAATTGAGTTTCTAAAGTTGACAAAAACTGAAATGAAATGTGATACAAAGGAATCTGAATGTTTTACTACCTAAAAGGCCAAATAACGTACTGGGACAAATCCTTATGCATTAATAACGTAAGCCAAAGTCACAACGTGCTTCTCCAATTAAAAGTTCATACTACATTTAGAATTCACTTCAATTTTTTAAGGTTCCTAACATTGGCTTTTCATACTCTCCTAAGAATTTTTTATTTTATTTTTAATTTAGCAGAAGGAAGAAAAAGAAAGGGAGGAAGCAAAAGAAAGGGAGGAAGCAAAAGAAAGGGAGGAAGCAAAAGAAAGGGAGGAAGGAAGAAAGAAATATTCTTCAACTGCTTTTCTATGCAAGGATTGGTTTCTACAAATTTCCGATTACACTGTCCTTGAATCTACAGTACTTACGTCTAAAACACTTGTATTTCTCGCTAAATTTCAGTAGTCAAAAATGTAGAAGGGCCCCAACCAGAAGAAAAAAGAGCCCCCCCTCCCTCTCCGTAATCCAGATGCAGCAGAAGGAGCCCCCCCCCATATTCCAGATGCAGCAGCCAGGAGGTGGTATCCCTGCTCCTGACCTACTGGCACAAGCACAGTAAGGAATGCTATTTATTATTTCTGCTGGCTTTCCACACATGGTCTCCTTGTTTCAGCCTGTCAAAACAGCACACCATTTTCATGCAGCATGCCCTATGTGTTTTTGACTTCTAACACAAACATCTTCAAATACTTCAGCACAGAAAGCAGGAAATTAACTTCTGCAAAGACACAAAATGCAGAAGACTCCTGTCCTTATTTTCATGCATACAGATGAGCCTAACCAAGTTAGTAGTCCTCAGTCTTTCCAATACTTTCTTTAGGATGATGGTTCCTAAGTTATGCATGGTCTTGGCCTGATCAAAGTATAAAATCCTCCTGTGCTGGAATTTTAGCTCCTGTTGCTCAATAATTAACTAGGATGCTGAAGAGTGAAGAATGAACAGGCATCCAGCTAGACCAAGAGTTATTCCTGTTATATTACCAATAACATATTTCCCCATCTTTATAACACAACAAAGGGTTTAAAATAAAACCCACAAAAGTATATTTGGGTACAAAGAGGAAGCAAATAAATCTTAAACTTAGCCACATGAATCTTTGCTTTAAACAGGAAGGAAATAAACCAATGTTACTTCCATCACTTAGGACATGCTCTGCTGTTCAATTTGTTCATTTAAACTTAAAACATAAAACCTTTGAAATAGTTACAATTTATTATCAAAACAACACTTACAGTGTCTATGAGTTCATTAAGAACTAGCTGGCAATCTTTTTTATATTGTAACACTAAGAATGCCATGGAGAAAAGTACATCTTTTCTTAGCCACCTTGAAATTTCAAACAAGCCTCTACCTGATAACCCAACCAATTTTATACTCGATGCTGTTCAGAATCCCACAATGCTTGATACAAGTATCTTTTTAAGAACTATTTAACTTCTATCATCCTGAATAATATAGTATGCACTGCACAACTGAACCACATGACAAATTATCAATGGCTTAAGAAAAGGAATATGGTCAGCCTATTTTGAATGTGTCTGTAACTCCCTTTTTGAAAGTGAAAAAATACAAAAGAATGTCACTGTAAACAGAATAAATCTTACTTTCCCTTTTGTAAGAACAGGGAATCTTTTAAAAGAACTAAGTTAAGCTGCAGTATAGACATACTATACCGATGCTGTTTTAGTTTTTCTGCTAGAAAGTTTTCAGATATGCTGTTTGTTTTCTGCTAGAAAGCATCTGGCAAGCTCTTCTTAGTCCATGAGGCACGGAGTAGGAGACAGTGACATAAATGCATCCTTTTAATTGTTTGACTGAACTATGGGCTGAATCTCAGGAAATGAGACACACAAGAAAGCCACTAAACTCGACCAGTTGGGTCTTTTGGGACAGTTTAATTTCCGACTCGAAGGTCTCACCAACACTTTCAGAAGCTGAAGTTTCTTTTGTTCTGGCACACGTGCAGCAGCAGGTTCACTCACACAGAAACTTTGAAAAGAGCTGAAAACCAGAAGGATATTCAGTCATCTAGTATGACCTTCTAAACATAGGTTGATTAAGTGATGTGTAATAGCATGCTGTTTCAAACACAGTAACTTCTATTCTGAGCCTAAACGTAGGCTCTAGACAGCACTTAAGGTAATATTTCCAAAGAAACCAGGCATGTAGAAGATGGATACAGGAACATCTGACTGTAAAATCCTGGCTTCAGAACACAAAGCAACAGAAGAGAGACTCCTTGCATCAGGCACAGGACATGGCTTGTGTGAACCAGACAGAAAAACCAAAATGCCTGTATTTTAAGCTATCTAAAACCAGCCCATTTAATGCACAGCCACTTCAAGCTAGCCAATGAAGAAAAACTGAATGTAGATACATCTTCAGCATTACTCATCTTTGAAACTGCGTGCTTTGCTCGAAGTACAAGAATGTATTCTGTCTGTCTAGGATAGCCAGCACGGCTCTTTTGAAGATAAATGCTTAGGTCTCTTCCAGTGGGCCAGCTGGCTGTGAAGCATAGGCACAGGAAGCCTCGGGTACACCCAACCAGCAGCCCATAGGCAAATCTAAACATCAGAGGAAAGCCATCAGCATTCTGGGGGTTTGACTAAAGTTAATCCAAAAGAAAACAAGGGTAATAAATGTCATGGAAGCCCACAGTTGATGCCTTAACCCTTTAATAGCCCTTACCCTTAAAAGGCTGCCATCTCATGAAGGAATTCAATTTGTTTTGCTTGGCAAAACCTGTTTTTCCCTTCATGCAAACTCTGATAAAGATCAAATTTCAGAGGTAAAAATGACATGAAATAAAATCAGGTGTAAGTAAGAGCAAACGCTGTAAAATCAAAGCAAAAGTAATGACGCGCAATGCATTTGAATTCGGGCCTTAGCTTCTACACCTACTTTTAACTATGGATCTCCCCGCAAGAAAGAAAAACAAATTAATATACATTAAAATGAAAAGGCATAATCATTAGACAGAAACTATTACATGCATTTTACTTCAAATGTTAGTGTGTGTGTAAAGGAAAGAGAAAAGTGAATTGAATGCATTAAAATCTTTCTTACAATATTTTTTTTCCAAATCAACTTGTCTTCAATGTTAAGTCATGTAGAAATTTTCTCTTACAACTTTTACTATTGTCATCAGTTAAACTGATTGCTAAAATAATACTATGCCAGATGTTTATGTAAATCTAAAGCATGTGGATAAACTCCATGCACAAATAAACACCTGATTTTGACTGAAAAAAAAAAAGTTCTCAGCCATGAAAGGAAAAAAAATAACATCATACTATCTTTGCTAGAGAGCATCCGCAAGAGTGGATCAGTTCTCCAGAATCGTTCATCACACATTTGGGCACCTGACAAACACACCGCAAAAAATAAATGCAGGTATTCACTGGTGTATCTACCAGGTAACAGTCACTTGCGAGGGAACAGGATCTAGAGTAGTACTCCACCAAGAAAACATATCAAATTATAATCAATTCAATATACTCCTAAGAAGAAACAGTAAATGCACATATTACTATAAATATATTCCCTTTAGAGTGAACTATTTCCCTAGATGTATTTTCATGTTTAAACACATGGATGATGATAGTTTCCTTAGTCGAAAAGTTTAAATGGGATTTACTTGTGTGCAGTGCTTAGCTCTATGTTTAGGCACTACATGCAAATTAATAGTTCAAAACCACACACTGAAATCAAACTCAAATAAAACCTAAGGTAGCTGATGGTGCTCAGCATCCATTAAATTCAGGCTTCTTTAATACACATGCATTAGAAGTCACAGAGTTGCTAAGTTATCCATATTTCATCATTTTACCTAGAGGGTTTAAATCAACAAACTGGTGGATTTGCTACAGTTACTGTTGTTGTTTGCAGTTCCCCACTGCAAAATGTTCCAGCAGTAATTCAGGAAATATTTGGTACGCTGAAATACTAATTCTAAGATACAACACTTGAAAAAGATGAAGTAGACTAGAGTTGGTCGAGAATAAACGGGCAATCTAATGTCCCAGTAATTTTCATTAACATCAACGGAAATTTTCTGTGAGGCAAGCACAGAGGAAAATGAAAATCCTATGATACTTTTTCCACCAGTTACCCAGCAATAAATAGTATCATGACAGATCTTACTAGGGTTTTGTACACAAAAAAAGATGCTGAAAAGATAGAATGACACAAGAACAGCAAGAAAAATCCCAGTGCATTTAAAAAAAAAAAAAAAAAAGATCTGACAACTGGAAAAGCAATATACACTTCTACAAAAATGATGGAAATGGCACGAGAGATTTTCCAGTCACTTCTGCAAGTTTCCACTGTGTCACATCACCTTGTTAAGAGACACTTTTTATACTTGGAATGTCAAATGCAATGAAATTGAATGCAGTATCATTTTTCATGCATGAAGAAAATGTGACTAGTGAGCAAAGAAAGTTACTTTGTTGATTTTTCACAAGTCATGGTTGTGCACAAATGATTAGTTTTCCTTCCAGACCTAACCTACCCAGGAACTGTGATTTCATTGATACAATAATAAACATATGTAAAAAAGCACTGGAGTTTGACTTTTGTAAGCATCAATGTTTGACGATTTTGGCTCTCGATATTTGAAAAATGTGCTAGAAGAAGCAAAGCAGAAATTCTGAATTTAAGAACAGATATTCTATGTATTATCTTATTAACAAAACACCTTCAGGTGCAGAAAGGTAAGGCTGAAACATAAGGCTCTCTGTAAGGCTGAAAGGTATCAAAAATACCTGTTATGAAAAATGCTCTGACTAGGTAGATACAAAGGGTTATTCATTCTTTATTAATGAAACAGCATTCCCCAAACGCCAACCAACCCTAGAGATACCATTCACTACAGCTGGCCACTGTGGTATCACTTCTACCGTGACTACCGTGAGTGCCCAAGACTAAATATGACTGTCCAAGATACTGCAACTGCTGTGCATATGCAGATAAACTGCAAGGCCCAAGCATAATGGGTCCCACTTTCAGACAGGGCAAAGTCAATATATCTGTTCTTTTATTTATTATATTTTATAAATACATGTACAGACCATCTTGGAAGTACTGCAGAAAGCGGAAAACTTGAATTTGATGACAACCTTGGACTCTTAATTCCCAAAGCTAGTAAACAGAGGAGTTTTGGTCTTCAGTATTTTTTCCTACTATTTACTACATTTACAGATAAAGGAAAATACATTTTCAGGTAACATTTGAAAATTATGGAGTTGATGTAATCTGAGAAACCTCTCAAAGCATGGCTAACAGAGCCTGAAGAACCAGGAACTTCTGCTCAGATACATCACTTCCAGATGCTACGCTGTAGATAAGTGCACATAAAAATCAGTACAGCTTGCACCTTGAACTGGCAAAAAGAGGTGTGCCAAAAATACACCAGCTGAAAGTCTTCTTTTCAGTGCCTCAACTAATATCTATCAGTTCTGTTAATTAACTTATAAAGCATTAATTTCTCAGGTTAATTGTAAGCCTTCTCTTGAGCATCACTTAAAGACATTAAATTTCATGTTATAATTTTAATCATTAGTATGAATCCTAAAAAAAACAAAACAATAACCATCTCAACTGTTAAGATTTTTCTTCCAAATTTTCAGCTACTAAAACTCTTGAAAAACTCTGTTAAACTGTTCCAGCATAAATCCTGTACACTGTTTGAAAAGTGGATCAATCCACTTCTACCCACAATGCCATCTTCATTTTCGCAGAATAACTAATAAGTCTAATAAGCCTGATAATTCTTTCACCAAATTCAATTTCTTCAAATTCTTTCTCATCTAATATGCATAGACTCATTTTGTTAGAAATTGTTTTGATCAAATACAAATATGAAATCACATATTTCTGAGTCATGTATTTCTGCAGTTGCTTTTCCAATAGCCAGTAAGGTCTAAAAGAACCGCTTTCTGAAGAATGCTGTTTGTTTTTCCAACCCTTTTCAATATTTAATGAGTTTCACTATTTGTTCTACAGTCTTTGTTCTGTTTCCTTCATGACTCTTCTACATTTTCAAACACTGTATTGATATTTTGAAGGCTGTTTCTTATATGACTAATATTACCTCTTTGCAAAGAGCAAGCAATGTATAGAAAGTCCATACACACAAAGTTCACAAGCTATTAGAGAAAACAACTGCATATGGACAAACTGTGACAGATCTGTCTCAAGTTCCAGATTCAAGTTCTGAACCAATCATTGTATTTTAGAAAAAATAGAAAGGAAAGTAAGAAAAGGCAAAGCATCCATATGTTGGAGTACACTGCATACTAATTAATGCAAATAAAAACATCCCCTGGTGGAGAGTTTACTTGAAAATAAAAACATGAAGGTTACAGGTGAAGAAAAGGAAATAAAGTGAGGGGAAAGTGGGATGGGATGTGTAGGGAAAATGTATCAAGAAAAAATTCATGACTCCAGGAGAGACAGACCAAGACCCAGGGAGACTTTTAAAATGCAAAGCTATCCAGCAGCATCTCCCCAGGACTGGAAAAGGCCAATTCACACTGAGTGCTCTGCAGATAGAGCTGGTAGACATTCAAAACAATCGATTTCAATTAACCAAAATTAGAGAACAATGGTGATCCTTCTACAGTCTCACATAAAGTAATGTGAAAAGGTATTGGTCTCATTTCTACCCTCAAGCTTGAAGAGAGACTGCCTTTAGCAGAGGGGACTCAGCGTTTCCAAGATGAAGGTGTAAAGTGCTCCTCCCCGTGAGGCTGTTACAGTAGATACCCCCAACCCATTTTCAAATAAGTACGCTAACAGAGTAAGAACAAAGATCATTCTTTGAATATATACGTCCAAACTAGGGGAATCCATACATCGTAAAAGCATTTCCTCCATCTTCCACTGCTGACAAAGGACTAGAGATAGTTTACGCAAAAAAAGAAAAGCCAAGAGTATTGTCCTACAGCTGGATAGTTGGCACGCAGAAAATGATGAGTCTCTGTCCTGTGAACTGTTATGTGCACTTAAAGAAAGAATACTGAAGAGAACATATTTGCCTGAATTAAAAATATCATTCAGAGAATTACTGGGAGGAAAAAGAAAAGCTCAGAGGTTTGAATGAATGTGACTTGCAGTTAAAGATCCTGTAGCTATCACATATCACGAGCTCCTTTAGTTTCAATGTTGAGGGCGTAGAACATTGTTGATGTGGAACGAAGGTAAGTTAAATACCGGGTTTGTATAAAGCCTTCTGAAGGGCAGGAAAAAGGGATATCATTTGAATTCCAATTCCACTTATGAAAGTAACTTTTTATTTTTATTTTAAACAGAAAGCAACCTGACTTGCCTGAATATAAGGCAAATCCAATTACAAAGTAACTGTCCTTTTGTTTGGAAGTGGCAGAGGGGGATGAAGTCTCAAAGTAGTCGTGCTACTTTCCATACCAGCCGCAGTCACTGAGAAAATACACTGGCAGCTAACTAGCCATGGTATACAACTGCCCAGGAGTGCTTTTTGTTTGTTTGTTTTTAAGGAACTGTATTCCAATTGGGCTTCAAAGAGAGAAATTTGGCACAGGACAACATTTTTGTTTAATTTCCGTGAGACTCCTCATCCTCTGTTCAGCCTGATACGATATGGTCTGATAGCTCCACCAGCTCGAGCAACAGCTTCTACAGACAGTGAGAACTGTGCTAGAAACTGTAAAAGCAGTAAACTGTTTTATAAAATCTACACACGGGATTTCTTTAAAGCTAGCCTAATGCTTTTTACCCACTATAACATTTTTTAACTTTTATGCTATGACTGTATCTCAGACATGCCAGAGCTTTGAGTCAGACCTGTCTGCACCTTTTCTTTAAAGTGAACACACCAAAAAATACCAAATGGGCTTTGAAGAAGCTATGTTTTATTAGAAGATAAACTTGAACGAGCTCTCTTCTGTTTGAAAACCTAGATTCTTCAGGTGAAAGAGATAAAACACAGACATTCAAAAACAAATATCTTTTCTGCCCAACTGTGTCTTTGCAACAAGGACCCTTTCCTCCAGACCTGCTTTTCACACCAGCAACTTTCAATAGCTCTACTTGTTCTCCCTTGGGTCAACAGAAAAATCTCCTGTTTTCATCATCTTTGGCCTATCTTTATGTCTGTTTCCCATTATTCTAAGAATCCTCTGCAAGTGCAAGCTCTCCAGTCAGCACATCTATTACTGCCTGCCCTGTTCTTCCCTGGAAAAGCTTCACCCATGGCCAGGTGCTCTCAAGCAAGAAATCCTCTCCTCCCCTTCAAAGAACTGCACCTGGCCAAAAAGCATGCAGTTACCAACCATGGACTTATCACAGCATGTAACAAGCATACAAAAAATAGTTTTTAGAAAATACCTTGAACCACTATCTCATCCGTCACATACAGAATGACAACATGTGCATGACGGTTTTTGCATGTTCCTTCTGTTTGCAAGAAAATACGATGGAGTTTCCAACACACACACCCAGAGCTGGCCTCACCGATCAATAGAGACAGAAATACAGCGCCTTTACCAGCACCCCTATGAACACACATGGCACTTACACAAACAGCATGGACAGCCCCCTCCTGGTCCTCCTCTCCAGATAGTGGGGATTGAAGTCTGCTAGTGGTACACACACCCTGGTTCTCCACAGGTGCTGGCCCCTAGACCCAAAAGCCCCTGGTGTTCACAGTCCCACACCAGTTGCTGGCACTCAAATCTCTTATATCACTCCCTGGTTAGCCTGGTTTGAAGTTCATGAGCATTCACACACACACTCAATGCAGACTGTGCACCCCCACAGAAGATGGTTAAAAAGAGGATTTAATAAGACCACAGGATAGACTGCAGTGATCCAGCACCTGGCACAGCCACGCAACTATACGAAATGGTCAGCTATTTACCCCTGATGAGATTCTTTTATCCCCTCATCCCTCTGTTTTCCCAAGTTTGTTCCTCTCCAGTCCAACTCTATTGCTGTCTTTGGCCCCCATGTTAGAGGTCATACGTGCAGCAAAGGCGGCAAGTAAAATACCAAGCCACATCTTCCAAGGATTCCCTGACCTACCAACTTGTATTTTCTTATAATTTGGCATTCAAAGCATGAGACAGTTTCTTTTGTCGGTGAACATAAATATCTGTTGAACTAAACATCACATCTCAACAATTAATGCTATAGCCCAGAAAGTCTCCCTTCTTTTATAAGTGCACTCTCTTTGTTACAGCACAACAATATTAGTCTTTATTTTTGTAAACCATTCAACCATGCAATTCAGCATTCAAGAAACAATACACAGGAGATAAGCTGACATCAGTTTTAACATGTTTCTGGTGAGCTCCCGGGGTAAACTACTTACTCTTCAGTAAGTAGTAAAAGCTTTGGGGAAGTAAAAATAATAGAAGTAGGGGGCAGAACATGGGTTGATGCTGCACATTGACCTTACTGAAAAGAGCCATCTCCAAGAACAGGGTTAAGTGCTATTGGTATACTTCCCCCTTCCCAGTGACAGGCTGAAAGGTTTGTTAAACACAGAGGTTAATATAAAAAGCGTCTCAAGGCCCGAAGATGGTGAGCTTTACAACTTTAATAGAAATTCAATTTTGTTCCAGCTTTAGGTTGCCGGGTTAATGTTTGACTAACGATCATACCTATGTATACTCTTCAAAATTTTGGACTACCTCAGCAATAAGTTACTTTTCAGTAAAAAATTGTCATTGTACTTTCTGCATGTAGTATTCCCTGGAAAAAGTACTGCCACCTGCCTGATTGCCAATTTCCCAACTACTGATAGAGGCAAATTGTCATCATAATACTGTCAGGTGTGTGAACTACTACCAAGGTGTTGCCCAGGTTAGTATCTGCAGTAACAGTGCATGCAAATGCCATCCATCTTTTCATTTCCACTTCCAGAGGCACCCAATGTCTGATAGTTTGTCACAGACCTGTGATACAGAAAACAAAACATTACTATTGCCTACAGCACTAAATCGCACAACTATACAGAGCCTTCTGAAATCTTGTTTGACATATCAGTAATTTTAGGAGCATATTAGCCTCAAGAGCCATTCTCTTACTGAAATAATTTACTCCTAGTTTCATGAGTTTCAACAAAGATAACTTACAAGAAATCTACCTTATCTATCAAAAACTAGGTAGAATAAAAAAGAAAATGGGAACTCCATAGATCTACAGTAGATTACAACGTAGTGTTTATTCTTTTGAATCAAAGCTACCATTTTTTTCTCATTTGTTCAATATCTTCATTTGAAAGCTCCCTTAGCGTGGACCGTATGTAGGATAAATTATTTTACGTCCATGTAAAATGCCCAGCAATCAGAAGCTCACAGGTCTACGTACAATCAGAGATGCTATTATTTTTTTTGTTTTTCTGAACTAAAACTCTCATTGAAACTACAAAACACAGGTAGTGGGCTTTTTCCCCAGTTAAACTACAAATTATTTTAGATCAGCATTTACAGCATTTTTCCCTCAAGGAAACACTGCAGAAACCTTAGCTAGGGATCACTGAGGAAAATTTTCAGCACACCAGAGCCTGTGTTTAGCCGAGAAGCAACACAGCTCAGGACCTTGACTCTTGAGCCCTGGTCCCCACAGGGAAGCATGAGGTTACACCAGCACAAAGGTGATCCCCTGCCCTATGGCGGCTACAAGACAGTTTATGCCTTTATGGATAAGGAACTGCACTTTCTAAGCAATACGCTTTAGCTATTTACCTTTTATTGTCTCATAGCAATCAGTCTGCACTGTCAAACCTATATTATAACAACATAAAAGCTTTGAAACTGCTATAATAGGATACACAATTGGGGTTTTTAAATCTTTTTAAAAAAAAAAAAACAACTACCACCAATTCAAAATCTCCTTTTAACATGGAATTTAACTCTGGTCTACACCAAGATCTATATATGTGTGTGGGTAGTGTGAGTATGTATCAGCTTGAAATATAACATTAGTTGGACTTACTCTGCACAGGAATTAGAGACCCATTACATCTCCATTCCTGAATGTCTCTTTTTTTTTTAATGTTTTGCCACAGAAGCAGCTGACAGTATTTTCTACAAATTGGTACATAAAGCCGCATTTCTTTGAGGTTTTCTCCTCTTAGTGATCCTGTTAAGCTTAACAATGACAGAGACAAAAGTGACATATCTTAAGTGTTCAGATTTCTTTTTTCCTCTATAATTTCCAAATTCTAAAGCAAGTAAAAATTACAGGGGTATTTGTTACCAAAGGTGTATGTTACATGGAAGGGTTACATGAAAGGGTTTCAGTACATGACAGAAATTAAAAAAAAATAATAATTATAATTTAAGGCATGAGGATTTTATTTGGTTAAAGAACACATTTTACTATTAATTCCACAAATTTGCAATCTCATCTCTAAAATAAAACTCTTTTCATAAAAAAAACCACCTTCTTGGCATTCCTGGAAGAAAAAAGACTTTCTCTTGGCTATTTTATTCCAGGCATATTAACCTTTACAGTAGAATCTACTGTTGAAGGCTCTTATCTAGAAGAGATTACGTCACAGACTACATCACAAACAATACTGTGCAGGTTGCCAATTTATCTGTGCTTATTCATACAATACTTTCCTTCATTGTGGCAACAGGCAGACTTTCCAAAGTCATCTGAATACTGATAATGTGGGAATTTCACTTCCTGTTCTTTTAAAGAGATTTTTCCCAAGCCCCAGAAGGAACCACTTTTAAGTTCTGTACTACTGCAGCTATTTTCTATGCCCTAGTCAGTATTAACTTGTATCCACCTTAAATGTAGCAGAAAACATCTCTAAATCGTTTAAGCAGTAGAAATGAATATATTTATCTCAGGGAACTATAATACTGTTGGTTTTTTTTCTGTGTAATCCCAGTGAGGATACTGCTTGATATCCCTTTTTGACATCCTAGTCCGCTGGAGATGCATTAAAGATACTAACTTGGGCCTGATTCATCATTGAAATAAGCCCTCTAGTTCTCATGATTCACGCTCCCAGGAACTCAATTGTCACTCAAGGGAACAACGGGGTCGATGGTTTTTTCCAAGAACGAAAGCATAAGACTCTAATTAACAGAAGGGCTTAAGAATGTGCTTAGGTACTATTCAGGAAAGCACTTAGATACTTAATTTGACTTCAACAAGATTAAAAATTGAGAAGGTACATACACAGTATTTCTGCACGATGCCGTCTGGAGTTCTAAGTTACGGCTATTGCAGGAACCTGACATTTCACATCTTCTTTAAAAAATGTTAATTGAAATATCACTGTCTTCAAGGATACAATTTTCAGTAATACCTAAGTGATTCAGAAATCCTGGAGTTATTTCATGAGAACTAATTTGTCAACAAAATGCAGTAACTACAGACAGCAATTTAGGAGCTGTAAGCTGTAAAATTATATTGGCACAAATATATACTGCACATATTAGTAGAGTATCTGAATTAACTCTTGCCCCTAGAAGCAAGTGCTAATTAATTCAGCAAAACTCAGACTGCTAAGACCTGAAACTACTTTTTCAACAGTATTTAGGCATTTCTCGGCAGCCTTGTAGTTCCCAAATGAGCTAGAGTAAATGAACCATGCAGAACCATATTCAGTAAGTGAATTGCATGGTGTATTCAGTTAAACTTTATATTAAGTGTGGCTAGTGGTCCATAAAAATATTAAGGCTTGGTAGCAGTGCTTAAGCCAAAAAAGTCCAGACAACACTGACTTAAACTTTAAAATTTTAGCCAAGCCTGGATTTTAATGTGGGAGTTAAATACTAAGGCTAAAATCCACACTTGGACATCTGAGTGATTCAGAAGTGAGAAGACGGATAAATGACTGTTTTCAGTGCTGTGAAAGGGGAATGTGTATTTATGTGTATTTTAAGTATGCTGCAGGACAAAGCAGAACCTAACAGAAATCAAGCAAAAAGATAACAAATGCTCTGCCCTTTTCTTCTTCCATGATATTTTCTTACCTTTAAAGTTCTAGGCTGAAACTTGGACAGGAAAGCAGAAACCCCCAGATTTAATTATATATTACTCAAAAGAAAGCTAGGGAACTAAAGTGACATTTTTAGATCACCTCGTCACTTTCTGCAATAATTTCAGCCTGGTACCCTCACGATACAAGCTGCTTCTCCATGCTGCCCATGGAGTTGGGTCTCTCCCTTTGAGAACTGCTGTCCCAGTGGGGCCGACCCAGCCCTACCCCTACTTTTGCTCTTCCGCACCCTTACCTTTACAAGGCTTTCCTCTCCCACTGCCTGTAACTCCTAACTCCGGCCGCAGCCCAAGAGCCCACCTGAGAGAGAGCAGATCCCACCTGCCAAGCTGGGCCTGGTGGTCGGGAGGACGAAGGAGCCTCCCACCGGGGCCGCGGCCCCCAGTGGGAAGGGGAAGCAGCCAGGAGCCCAAGGCTGTTCACGGTGGGCAAACTCTTGCCAAAGGGAGCAAGCCCGGAGTTCGCTTTTCCTCCTGCTGGAGGACAGATCCCGACTCTCGGGCAGTGAGGAATGAAGTGGGATGACAACCAGCCCCCTCCATTGTGTCCAGGGGGCCCTCAGCCTACACCTCAGACCAGGAAAGAAGGCAACATTGCATGCGACACACCCAATGCCAGCCCCTTACCCTTCCTTCCCCACTCCTAGGATGCTACCCATGTTCCACCAATGTATTTATTTTTTTTAAATACCTCTTTTGACTGTTTCTTTTAAGTAATGGTTGTTGAAATGCTGCTGCACAGCATGAAGCAACCCTTATTGGCAGACCACCAGCAACCCATCCCCGCGCCAATGCACACCAGCGGGGGAGCTCGAGGTTGACCGCAGCAGTGATAGCTACAGCAGGGTTTTAATACAAATATGCTTTAATGTTTCCACCTGTCGCTCATCATTAACATGTTTCACATCAATAGCTTTTTATTTCTGCCACCCTAATACTAAAACCAAATTGCTATGTACAAGCAGGCAGCCTTAAGCTGCGCGGTGTATCTAGGTAACCAGGAAAACAAGCAACCTAGGAAATAGACTTGTCGTAGGTATGCCATACCACTGACTAAAGGTTCTGCGTTTTTAACATTTAATTAAAAAATTAGCTTCTAAACTGACTTATATTTATTGTGTCTGACTGTAGTCTAGTTTGTTTGACTAAAATATGATTTTAAGTCTCAATTCCATTAAATTTCCCTTCATTGTCTGCAAACACAAATCATTTTAATGTAACTTCTGAAATACTACAGACCCTTTTTTTTATTTTCAAAGCCTGCTTCACATAACCAAATAAACTATACTTTAAAAGCATTTTATGAGACAGAAATCTTCAGAAATATTATGAAACATTACCATAATGAACCAGATTACATTAAAACATTAAAGGAAAATTGAAAATGCTAAAATGAATAATTGCTAGACTCAATTATCCTTTACTATATTATAAATACTTAGTGTTTCATTTAGACTACAACTTGGTGTCAAAAGCAGGAACACAAAACATGCTGACATAAATTGATTTTCAGGCAAGCAACAGAATCACTTGGCTTTACCAGGAGACTGTAGAATTCATTCTCTCTTCTTCTCCCATCCTGGTTGCTGCCTCCTTCTTTTTCCTGACATAATTATTGTAACTACGAGATTTTACAATTTGACTACCAACAAGACATTTTAACCACCTTGTATGTTGACTGATTTTCAGAGTTCTTCAGTTACCACTGACTTCAGAGAAAGCTGGTCAGAGCATGGAAATGATAGGTTTCCTATTTAGACATCTACATTAAAAAAAATAAAAAATAACAAAAAATAAAAATCTAAGCCTGCATCTTTCAATGAAATCATTTGCCAAGCAAATCGTATCAGTGGCAGAAAATACTCAAAATAAAAGCTTCACTTATAGTCCAGATATTTTTTATTGGCTACTATTGCAAGTACTACCTACAACTATAATACTTAGCAAAGGTAAAAATAATATAGTACATTTTCCAGTACATTAAAAAAGTAAATAAATACTTAATAAAAATACTTAATAAAAACTTAAATAAAGTACATTTTCCAGTGTACTTTGTGTGTATTAGATAGTACCTTGAATATAGTAAAATTCAGACTTCAAGCTATATTCTCAAACCAAAATGGGGATGGAATTGAAAAAGGAATAATAAAAAGGAAAAAAAATCTGTGATAGATATTGTTCCATAAATAAACTTTTTAAAGTTACTTCGGAAGTTGACTAGTTTTGAAATAGATGCCCTTTCTCCCAGCCTCTGTAAGAGTCCAAACTCCTAAGTCTCTACTTCAGAAAAGATAGAAATAAACTATAAACAAAGTTACTCTTTAGAAAACACCTATTCTCTGAAACACAGTGAAAAGCCCAGATGCTTAGGCAAGCTGGATTGTTTGCTAACTCTGTTGGACTAATCTGAACACTGAGGGCAGCGCTCTCTCTCTCTCTTCATTACACTTCTTGTACTTTTCTGAGTCATCTGCCTTCTGTTCCTTCTTATCACCTACTGAATACAAGAGGAAAGGTGAGAATAGTTTACCAAAAAGCAAACGCACACTTCTACATTACCAGATGTCAGTAATCTTTTTCACGTGTTGTACAATTATGCATTCACAAGTTCAGAGATTAGGATTTAAGAGCACACTGAGAACATCTGAAATAAAATCCTTGCAAGCATATTTCTTGAAGTGTGTAGATATTTTAAACAAGTATTTTGAAATGGCCTGCTGGGACACAGAAGTTGCCATGTGAAGCACAACAGCTATGTACTGAATGCCATTTATGCACAGAAGTAATTATTTGTCATGCTAAAAAAGCTGTGCACTTTTTCTCATTTTATTTGAAGTTTGCACTATCTATCTTGTTACTAAAAAAACTGTCTAATGAAAATTAATTTTCTTTTAATTCTCTTATGTAAGCCTAGAGACAGGGAGGGCTTTTTAATCACTTGAAACACACTTAATTTAAAAGAAAGAAAACTTTCCAGTTAGGCTGCAACATCATCAATTTCATCATACTCAAACTCGATTTTTTGTGCAGGCTATAACTTGACAGATAGCACCGTATGATGAACAATTAATAGTTAAATGTACGTAGGCTATTCCTACTCCTTCCTCATCATTTTGATAAGGCTTGTCATGATATAGAAGGTAAAACTCACTAGGCTTTAACAGAATGTAAGCTAATTTCCTGAAATAATAATGTAACAGAGATTTTTATTAAAGCCTAATTACTTCGACTTCATTATCACTTCAGTAGGTGGACTGGCTGATATCATTATTGTAATGGAGGTCAGCGAGAATGAATCAGTCCACTCTTACAAATACACTGCTTCCTCTCATCTTTTTATAATACTCTGTCACCTCTCCTTGTATTTCAGTAATAAAATTCACAGAGGTCATACTGGGAAAGTGAAAAAGCAATGACTGAAAAACGTCAATGGTAGACAAGCTCTTGCTGCCTTTTTAAAAAAAACTTCATCCAGAACTTTTTCTAGCCGTAGGGACTGACAATATTGCTAATATGAAGTAATTTAACTTCCAGTCTTGTTTGGCAGATGAGAAGAATGTGTTATGAATCTCCTTGCTTTCTCAAAAGTCAAGGGCAAAAATTCTGGAATATGCTCTGACAATGGCTACTTCAGGATCCGCCCACGGCTTTGCAACTCTAGCTGAAGCAAGGAGATAGGAATAATCTTGAATCTCTCTTTTCTCTATAATTCTTTTTTTTTTCTCAGCCAAGCATTTCAAAACAAAACAAGATCCATGGCTATCAGAATTTCTAAAACTGTACCTGGATCTTAAATATATGCATTAACAAGGCAGATGTCATGGTGG
>VXAL01013055.1:47758-68931 GCA_013399475.1 Chauna torquata | reverse complement strand
AATTCAAACAAACCCATCTTTTCTTTCTTTTTTTTTTTTTTTCCAGACAGAACAAATATTAGGTGCCTAAAAAATTTTATTTGTGCCTAATGGATTTATTCTGCTTCATGGGAAAAATAATATTTTCATTTCATTATGTTTTATAACTCCATATATGTAGAAAAATTTTGGATCTTCCAGGAAAAACATTCCACTGATTATTTCACCTACTAACTTCAATTTGAGACTGGTCTGATCTATGCAAGCATGAGAAAAGCATAGATTTAAAGTCAAAGCTTTCAACATGGTATTTTATAAGATTTTCAAATCTAATTACTATAACCCAAAGTGTATACTTTTCAAGCTTGGGTTTTGTTCTGCTAATTCAATGGCAAATTCATATTTGACTTTAATGGCACCCTAATTTCATTTCACTTTTGTTACATGTCAAAAAATACTAATGCAAATAGCTTCAACTTACCAGTCAGCCTACCAGACATGTTTTGTTAATGACTCATTACATTTTTTTAGCATGGATTCAGCTACAGAGTAAATCATTTATTTATCTAGCTGCTACAGATTGCAGTTTTCAAGCTTTTCTATGAATGTTGAAATATAACACAAGTATCTAAACAAATAAAAGGAGAGAAAGAATTAAAGAGATCTCTGTGGTCTGGATTGATATACTAATAATAGCAATAACAACTGAACATGCTCTCTATTATATGCAGAACTAATGATGTGCATTCAAGTTTACGAAAGTGTCTTGAAGTGGTGCTTACAACTTTCCTTTATCAAGGATGCTGGTCAATACTTTATAGATTCCCTGAGCTTATTTATTCTGATCAAAGTATGGAATATAAAAGATTAAACTCTTCTATTAATTACATGCCTGAAGGCACATTAACAATGCAAGTGTCAAAGCTCTGCTAAAAATTCATTTTGCATTTTTAATAAAAACCGATAGCAAGGTTTTACATGCATCTAGCTGTCAAATATATATATATATATATATTTTTTTTCTGTAGCTTCTTTATAAGGAGAGTGTAGAAGCCCTGACACCTCACCAAACACAAGGGTAGAGGTAATTTGTGCTCTGAAAACGGACTACTAGGAATCTTCCCATCAAACAATTCACAGTCATCTTCTCCTTAATAACATAATGGGACTGAAAGGTAACACAGTGTTACTAGGAATCTACACTAAATTTTTGATATATTACATCAATTTCAAAACTTTCAAATGCTCAAAATATTGCTGTTAATTTTATGGAACATAATTCATCCATTATCTATGTCAAAATCCACAATTTTTTTTTTATGCCTTAAAAATCTCTCTCATGTTTCTACAATACTCGTTTTCACTCCTCTCCTTTCCTGTCCTGCAGCAGACAGTAATTTTCTTAACTGCATTGTATGAAAATAAGAAATAAAGGCTTTTCATAGGGTCCCTGAAAACCATCTTAGTGTAATAAGCTTCAATGAAACTTGGACTTCTGAAGGTTAAAATATTGCAAAAACCCTTTGCCTTTTGCCATAGCTCTTATTTATCATGATTACCTACCAGCTTGTGCTGCATTATCAGGTAAACAAGGTTGACAGACCTTGCCATCAATAGAAAAAGAACATCACATCTTGAACTCAGCTGTTTCAGGGCTGCCAGCTGCATATTCTCTTTCAATCAGCATGGAGTACTGAAGCAGCCAAAGTGTAAGACATGATACAGACTGAGATGTCTGTTGGTCCAAACACAATACAAATATAGTATATTATGTCTCCATAATTTACCACATAACTCTATAAGAAATTAAGTCATGCTAGATAAAATGTCACATAAATTCTAGTAAAAATTCTATCTAAACTACATTTGTTAATAATTGAATGACCAGAGTAACTTTTTTTTTTTTTTTTTTGAGCTGGAACTACTGTCCCTTTGGATATGTAGTAAGGCAATGCTGTTTTTCTAGATTATGAAGGTTTTAGCAAGTGTTGTACCAGTCTTTTTTATCTGGATGTGAACGCATTACTCCCAGCTGATTTGGGATTATCTGCATCTTTGACTTTAACGTGGCTTTTTTCTAAACAAAGTAACGTTGATTTTAGAGAGAAATGTATGATCTCTAAAGAAAGCAATTTATGAGTGATCTATGAAGACTACCCAGAATAATTTGCGATTAATTTTTGTTTACTTAAAATGTCCAGGCAAGACCCTAGAATTGCTCTCTGATCATCACAAAGAAGAATTCAGCAGCTTAATTAAACAGTTCTGTGAACACTGATATCAAAAGCTGAAATATACAAAAAAAAGCTCACAATTACAGGCACATTTGTGAATTCTTTGACAATTTCATGATCCATTTGCCTCTGATGAACCTCAGCAAAACTTGTATATGGAAATAACAGTTAAAAGAAAAGCTTATTATTTTGTTCTAGAGGGAAAATGAAACTATTTTCAATTGTCTCCTCCATCTTTAATTTTGGGAGACAAAATAAGAGAAGGAGAGACATAGTATGAAAAATAACAGATGTTTACTTATTTAAGAGCTATGTACTAAATCTTCCCTCAAGGGAATCACCAGCTCCACTAGTTTTGTCAAGCGCTGTCACAGAGCCAAAGTGCACTTCAACATGTCTAATCAGCCTGCAGCCTAGCAAACTGAGAAAATCACTTAACACTTTCTCTCTGCAAATCTCCTTAGGTGTGACAGAGCAACAAAGTGATGGTAGAGGAGGGGAGGGGGGGCGGGGAGAAGGGAGGTCAGGGAGCAAAGCCAAGAAAACAGAAAGTAGAAATGTTTCAGGAACACCAATAAGATGAGTTTCTCTTTATTTCATCCCTCAAACACACACATTTTCTTCAGTTGGCTTAAGAAAATTTCTAAATAATTCTCTCATATTCTAGCAAAAAAAAAAAAAAAAAAGAACGTCAAGCCAGATAAAAATTTTCAAACGAAAACTACTGTTAAAAAAAATCATTTTATAGCTTGTATGAGGAAGGTTGCATGCAGTTTCCCTTTTCCATGCTAGAATATGACCAGATGTTAAGGGTCCAATGACGTTCCCCTGAGTTAGTAGTTTCACCTTTGTCTACAAAAATAAAATATATATATATTGATGACCCTATATAAATACATGTCATGATGACCCAAGCTGCCTATGTGGCTGGTACATATATACCAGGACCATATACCTAAATCACAGTTTCTGCTAAAAATAATGACAAACAAAACTGTTACACTGCAATATCAGTTAAGCTTTCTTGAGTTGTGCCAGAATGTTTATCATCAACCTTTCCCTCTCACTGTTATGTCAAACTGTGCTGTTAATG
Organism: Chauna torquata; assembly: GCA_013399475.1. Taxonomy (NCBI): domain Eukaryota; kingdom Metazoa; phylum Chordata; class Aves; order Anseriformes; family Anhimidae; genus Chauna; species Chauna torquata. Next base: position 65,625 of record VXAL01013055.1, on the reverse strand, counting down.
TCTATTTTTCTATTTAGTTCAAATGCTTGACACTCAGGCAACACAAAGAGAAATGACAGACAGATGTTGAAGTATTGAGGATCTAGAATATACGCTTGTTTTTATTTGATTATGTGACTTTTCCACATTTAGGAAATAATAAGGAAAGAATCCTTCTCTACCCAAGAGAATGTGGCTGAGGTAATGTACTGTACTGTGTTTCTCACACCATTGACAATGTGTTTATTCACATCACTCAGGCTGACAGTCAACAACAGGAGATCAGATCTTCTGTATTACAGCATGGTACATATGCTACAGCTATTAACATAGGTAGTATGGCATACAGTACTGCTGGTTGGCTAAAAATCTTGTCTCACCTGAAAAATAACTAGGAAGTTACTGGGAAAATTGCTTATGGTTATTTTAATGGCAAAGTATTCGTAAAGAATCTTAATGAGGAAAAAAAGATCATCAAATACCACCAAAAAATATGAAGAAATACCAAAAAATATCATCAAGAAATACCACAATTAGAAAACCTCATGGAACCAAACTAAGCGGCTTTTGAAGAGCAACTTCAAAACTGAGAATCAGCAATCAGGAGAAGTAATCACATTCTCCTAATTGCCACCTTCATCTCCACCTTTTCTCAGCAAAGATACAGCTGCAATCCCATGTTCTGCTCAGGTTCCCATGCTGTCCAAGACTTAGATGATACTCTACAGCCCCATCTCAATTTGTCTAAGACATTGCCTTTATACTTCCCAAGTTTTTAAATGCTTTCCAATCCATATATATTTCTACAGGAGCTGTGGACTGCAATGATATATGACTTCAGTAAGGTACTCTCTTGGGTTTGTAAATCACGTATTTCTAAATGCTAGTAACCACAGTGCCATGAAATTCAACTAATCTAGTAGTACCATATAAACCAGCTAACTGATCAACTCATTAAGCAAAGGCTGATACTAGTATTGCAACCGTAACTGTAGGCTGGAGTATCAATATAGTTTTATATAGCAAAAAAATATTCCACGAAAGATTCTACTCAATATGCAATTTGAAATGCATGATCCAACAGATAAGTGAAACAAATAGGAGTAGAATGTAGTAAGTTATAGCATTGTTTAATAAGACAGTCAGATTTCATATTTCACCCTGAGAATATAGGTTCCTGATAGATCAATATATATATTTTGAACTATTTCCCTTGTTAAATTTTTATTCTACACAGTATACATAAGGAGGGGTATTTGCATAGAGCTACTGAACAAGGGAAAGTTAAGGTATAATTCAGGAATTTGGAAAATCCCCGGTTTATAAAAATACAATATTTATATAAAAATTATTGCCCCAGTGTGGGCTGAGATTTCAAATATTTTAGATTCTGACACTTAAGTTCAGGTGTTAATATAATTAACTGAAAAAAGTATTGTCAAATTTTTCTCCTTCCTAATTCTCTATTCTAGTTTTCTGTTTAGATATTTATTTCACAACAAATTATGACCTGTGCTGAATCATGACAGTGCCGATAGTCCTTTCTTCATACATTGGCAGAGATTACCTCACCTTGAGAGTGTTGCTTTTGTAGGGACACAGAGAGAGCAGATTGAATTTCCTGGCATTTTCTGGCTGGAAAAAATAAGGGATCTCTTCACAATTTGTATTTCTTCTATAGCAGTTCTGCAATGTTCAGATATCTTTGCTATCTCCAGCTGATTTCCCTTTGCATTCCTGGAGTTTAATCATGAAAAGTTGTTGCAATGGGAGAGAAGCTGTTAAGGAATTTTCAGCTTAGACTGAAAGTAGCATGCAGGAAATACTAGTTTAAAAACTATTCTCACATTAATAAACTTTAAGGAGACCAAATTTATATAATTTGAGGGTAAGACTTCAAGTTCTAAATCTTCATTTTGATTCTAATTCTCTGTACTGGGAAGTCTTACGAACTTCACAAAGACTCTTTACTACAGTTGCTTCACATCTTTGTCTCTTTGTTGTAGACATATCGTGTGGGACATAAAATTTGCAAACAATAATGACTCCATCAGGCTTTGTGATAGTAAGTACGCAACTAAAATGATAAAAGAAAACCAGTGTCTTAGTTTTGATAAATCTCTGAGATTAAGTTCAAACTACGTATTTCTCTGACTATCAAGCAAGTTCTGGGCAGAATATTATGAAGCAAACTTTGAATTACACTCTACACCCGTGTGAACTGCTGTGCTGATGTTTCTGCCAATTTACATACTGATGTTTTAGTTTCAGAATAAAATCTCTTTTTTATTATCAGTTATAACAATTACATGTTGACTACAAAAATAAAAATGACTGACTGAATTTTAGAATTTTTTAGACTGACTGACTGACAGCTGGCATTTCCTAACTCTCCTGGTCTTCTTTTAAATAAAAGTTGTTTATATAATTGAAGCTGGTGTTTTTGGAATCTCTGTACTGAAATTAGCACTGCAGTAATTTGCAAAGACCTTGAAACAACCAAAAATGTTTTTTTCTCTACATATGAAAACTCAATACAAGCAGTAGCATTAACAATCATACTTGTAAAAGGCCTATTCAATCATATCTGATTTGGGAGTAGCATCTCTATCTCTATTTTATAAAGAACCTTCTCTGGAGATTATCCCCTGTACAATTTTAGACAAAATTAGACCAAATCCTGAGTGTTTCTTTGAACATGGGTCAATAGGCCAATGAGTCAGCCCATTCAACTTGCACTAGTTCATTGATTACGATGCATCAACTGGGAAGGTACACAAGAATTATTTGTATTTTAAACATGAATAGCAACACTACATTATTCAAATCATAGAAGAGTGCTTAAAACAAGCCAGCTAAGTGGTTCACTGCAGCTATAACTATGCTTTGCAAGGGCACTGCCTACACTTTCAAATTGTTTATTTTAATGCATTTCCCCAGAAGATCTGAAGTGTCTGAATTTAAAGATTGATCTTGTTCTGTTGCATATTTTGCCCTTTCTGATAAAAAATAGTGGTGTAGAAACTGGAAACTCCTAGTTATGACTGACAATTGCAATGCTGTCATCTTGTTAGAAACAGGATAACTATCTACAAACTGGGCCGTGATTCAAACGTTTTAAATCTGAGCATATTTAGGAAAACAAAGATATCTTCTCAATAAAATTGAGGTACTTCCTAGCTAAAGAGAGCAGAAGGTTTATTTTCTGGAATATATATTGTGCAGGGAGCCCAGGGGGTCAGTGCAGAGGGCTGCCTCCACTACTCTCCGTGCTGGGGAGGAGAGGGAAGGCAGTGGAGAAGCCAGCCCCTGTTCAACCATCTGTCATTGAAGGACACACAGAAACTGTTTCATTTCCCTGTAACTGTCTCTTTTCACAAAGATAAGGACTGAAGATGCGATATCAAGCAAGAGTTTATGCAGCCTAAGCATACGCATCCATAAGCAAGGATGCTTCCACATGGGCGATGAAGGGTGTGCCTGATTCCTCGCTGACTGCATGTTATATTCTCTTAACAGCTTGGGGCAAGGTTGCCTGTTTGCCTTTTCTGGGCTGCTGCACTCCGAGCCCAGTGCACCCTGCAGTAACAAGGAGAACTTGCCCCTTCCCTGTGAATAAAAGCAGGCTGGGACTTAAAATTTCAGCAGTGCTCATTAACAAGATTTGTCCATATCTAAAATGATAATATTTGCCAAAATATCTGCTTTGTATATTTTCAATGGCATATTACCTCACATGAGATTAAAGGTTTCTTAGAGCACTTAGGTACTATGCATAATCCATTCTTTGCTCAGCTTTTCATGGTAGCTCTGAAACTGTATTAGGAATAGTGGAAAAAGTAAAAAGTACTTTAATAACAAATGATTTTAGCTTTAAGAATTTATCATTGCTTACTGTTAGCAAAATACTAGTGAAAACATTGAAGACACTATCCTTTCTCAAACTTATTGAAAAATAAGACAATATACCTGCTTCTTGTTAATTGCCTTCTTGCATATCACACAATAATCCAAAATCTGCTTTGGATAATTCAGAATTTCATCTTTGTTTTTATAAAAGAAAACAATTTAAACTTAGTTTTCCTCCTCTATCAAAGGTGCTGCAGAACTACCAGACGTATTCTATTGTATCAACCATAAGCACACAGCTAAGTGGAGGTATGTCACCACAGCTGTATAATCTTTTTGCTGAAAGATCTTAAAATCATTTCCAGCTATTGGAACTTTCCTTTACACAACTGACAAACATTACCTAGTAACACATCGCTTAGTGACTACGAAGATGAGGATGATAAAAACAAGTCTCAGTTCCCAAATTCTCCTTAGCTTTTCTTTCACTGATACACAATAGTATATGGAACTCATTTGAAATTGGTGAACAACAGAAAAAAGGGGAAAGGCTGTCACACAGAATTGTAAAGTAATTCTCGAATGTCTCACTTCACATACAAAATAGAATAGACTTACCTTTAAGTATCTTCTTGAAAAAAGGTTGCTTTTCAAGGAATCATAAGCATTATTGGAAGACTGAAATTTCATCTAGAAAAAGTGTTACATATCAGAATAACATTGTATACTCAAGGATTGCTTAAGGAATAAGTGCAGCATTCCACCATAACAATCCAGTACTCTGAATGTAAGCATTTTGAATTTATGACAGACATTATGTCAGATCTTACAGTCCAAATGGAAATGGCATTTTCATTCAGTAAATGATTTGGAGATGTTTATGTTTTTTATTTGTTTAATATATACAAAACAGATAAAAATGAAGGTATTTTAGTAGAATATAGATAAAGTTTTATGAGCTTTTTCTTAAAAAGCCTTTTCATCTTTTAAAAAGATGAAAAAATAGAGATATTAGAATATCTGACTTGTACAAGAGTACAAGGCTGTAGGGGTGCACATCAGGCAAAAAAAAAAAAGAAAGCAAAACACCTCCCCCCAAAAAAAATACACAACTTTTTTTAAACATTCTTTAAATCATTGCCATTCACGAAAAAAAAAAAGCACAAGTTTTCAAGTTCTTGCTCTTCCTCACTGATGAATGGGGTCAGCTCACTTTATATGGCTCATTTGTGCTTTCCAAAATAAATACGTATAGCTATTATTTAAAAAATCATCACAAATATTTTAGTAAAAATAATCAATTACCATTTGTATCTATAAAAGATACAAATCTATTCTGGTACTTTAGCATTTGTATCTATAAAAGACTACTTTTTTTCAAGTGCATTTCAGCTAGCTCTGATCCTTAGTGCTAGGCTATTAGAATAAAAAAATATTCAATTATGTTTCTCTTAATAAGTTTTACTGCATTGTTTCAACATTTATCATATTAATCTATAAACAAAAACATTGTTCTAATGTTTATCCTTTACAAACTCTATACGACAGAAGACATTAACAATGTTACGTATTTTCTAATAACAGCCACACAATTGCTACCTTCATAAACATTGAAAGTAAATGGGTGGCATGCTGCTTTCACATTTTTGTAACTGTCAGTTTTGGAGGATAAGGAATGTTTTTTTCCCTTTTCTTTTACTTCATGAGTAGTACAAAACTGACTTACCAAACTGATATGTTTGGGAACGGGCTTCTTCCCTGTCTTGAATTGTCCCACAGGTATTCCCTGCCTTGGATACCTTGACAAAGATTTTTGATAACATCCTTTTGACAGCCTGATTTCAAACATACTGTATTGCTTAAAAGAAGAAATCCATAAAGTTCAGTAAAATTCTTTAAACTGCTTCATGGGAGTTTATGGCATAGCTGCGCATCACTGCCACTAGAGCTTTTCATGCAGCTTGCAAATTGAATGACATTTTTTTGCCCCATGAAAGCAGTCAGACCACAAGGGGTTTCTGTAAGGAAAAACACAAACTTCTAAGCATTCACCTTTACAGTCTCTGTAAACAGCTGGAGGAAGCCAGCCCTTTCAAAGGAGAGCAGCAAGCCCTGCATAGTTCCTTGGAAGAAAGGTTGCAGGCACCCTGCACTCAGGGAGGTAACTCTGGGCAGGGGGAATACTTGGCTTACTTTTTTTTCTTTTCTTTTCTTTTTTTTTTTTTTGGTTTTATTCTTTTTGGATCCAAAATTAAAGACTACAAAAGCCTGAGACAAACTATGTTCCAAAGTAAAATTAGCGTCCACTCTAATACAGGTCAGACTATTTAACATTTTGAAGCACAGGGATATTTGTGCATGCCATGAAGCTCACACCAAGCAATACCCTTGAATCCTGCAATCTTTGTTCATCGTTTATCCACACTTGGCTCATTACAGTTCTTTGGTTCTGTGCAGCAGGATCATGACATGACATTTTAATATGCATAGAGTCTGCTTCAAGCATTTCAATTGGTTTAAAACTGTTAGCTTTTTTTTTGTTTTTTGTTTTTTTGTTTGTTTTTGTTTTGTTTTTTTTTTTTACTATATTAATTTATTGCTTCAGTGTTAGTCAACTGAAACCTTTGCCAGATGGCAATACGGCCCCTGAATACTGACAAGAAGAAAATATTTATATGATGCAAATGTTTGCTCATTCATTAAGTATTCATGATTATTTTTTTTCTTTCAGCTGCAATGCAAAGGGAGTCCAAAGGTTCAGATCTTGTGGTAGCATAATTATTAAATAACCTAGCTCTCTACTATCTGTTTCAAAAATTGAGCAAAAAACACTTAGAAAATTTAGCACAGCATTTTTCACACCTACACTGCATTCTAAGAGATGAGAAGTATTTTCAAACTTCCAGCAGTTTTTATTGTGTGGCCCTCCTTCCTCCCCCAACAGCAAAGGAGCACTGCAGAAGAATAAGTAGAGATGACCTTCTCACAGTTCACTTCTAAGCACAGGCTTCTCTGCAAAACTCTTTAATACTACTCCCAAATGAACCACAGATCATTAAAAAATGATGCTAAAGTGCCTTACCTCATGAAATTTGCTCCCTCCAGTACTGACCAGGCCTTGGGGAAGTCATCTGCAGCCAGACCTACCTCTAATCGCAGCCTATCTGTGCTGTTCAGAAATCATTCGAGCCAACAACCAAAATCCAGGATTTCTACAATATTCTCTATTCCTGATAAAAGTAGCAAGTGAACTAAATACACAAAAATTGAATTGGGGACATGCAATGCACTGCATTGATTGCAGCTGACTACCTTTATTGGACATTAAAAACATATCAAGCCCTTGGATTAGCAGGACTACAGCATTCAATTGAGTGATAGTACTTTGGAAACAAATTGAGGAATAGTCTGAGGAAATAGGACTGCTCTCAACAGAGATGAAAAACAGAGACACTATTCATGTATTGAAACCCCTTGTATTAAGACTCCTTCATGCCAAACAAGGGACCAAATCAGGACCAGCAATAATGTCTTAGGTTTCAGCTACACTACTGTCACAAATTTATGTCATATCTTCTCCTCACTACCTTAGATCATTTTCTCTGATATTAGTTGATATTAGAGTCAAACATACTACATATTGATACAAAAAAGCACTTTGCTGGAAGGAGCTTCTTTCCTAGTTTAACATTCTCCTGACCATTTTTGTGGACCAGAAGGCAGTGACATACTATAACTCCCTACAGATAATAGATCTATGCTGCCTGGACTTTTCAAAGCACTGGTCCCAGTGCTATTTACTGCTTTGGTCCTGTGCTGATGTCTAGTGTCTGGAGACAACCATGATAGCTCAGTGAATCCAGGCACATAAGGAAAAAAGGTTTACCCTTTTTCTCTGCCTTGACCATTAATTTTCTAGCTTCCTGACTAAAAAAAATCCATTCCTTACCATGTAGTATGCATCTTGGAAAGAATCTGAATTCAGATTTTCTTTTGGCTCTCAACATTTGAAATCTGTGGCTTTGTGCTGAGGCTATTTGCTAATCATAGCATGTCAGATCTACAATACTTGGCAAAAAGTGCCTAACTAAAGGCAATCTCCTGACTGATCCTCAGTCTTGACCAAGTTTCCTCCAGATGGTCTGCCTCTATGAACTAAACTAATAACCTCTTAACTATTAAATTCCCATCCTCTGCAGAGCAAGGCCTTTAGCTTCCAGCCTTTCTGTAGATTATGAGTGGGTTTGCACAAGACTATCTATAAAGCTTGCTTGTCTTGCCTGTCACTAATCTCTTTGCACAACACACATTGCTTTATATAGTCAACTCTCAGTTGACTGTTCTTGCCTAGACAATTCAAGCACACCTCTGTCATCAAGTACAAGTTATTTCACTACGTCAGTTCTTAAACCTGTTGGTATTTCTACTCAAGGTATTTTTAAACAAATAAAAATTAAAATTAACTATAAATTAAATTTAAGCAATAAATTAAATATATATATTTCACATACAGAACTCAGTTCTCACAATGTAATAGGTGTAACCTCCTGCATCACTTGTTCTAGCCATCCTTGGAGTATGCACTGTTTTTCTGCCTGCAGCACCCGATCCTCTTCAGTGCCTTGCTGGATTGCCTGGAGCCTCCCAGATGCGAAGGTAATGTAGCATGTTGATAGACTTTCTCACTTGTTCCACAGTGCCATCTGTATTGTGCTCAGGAAGGTATGCCCTGTTCAGCATGTCTGTCACCAGTAGTGACTTTCCCAGGCAGAGCTTTATTTTCCCATCATGGGCTGGAGTCTAAATAACATGCACTGTAATCATGAGGGTGCACTCTGCAGTAGGTTTCGTGATGCTCATAGCCTGGATCCATACTCTAACCATCAACCTGTGCCCAAAGATGAATTAAAGCAACTGTTCTGTTCCAAAAAAAAACACAGCTAGCAGCTCCTTTTCTCTAAGCATATGCCACTTCTGCATCTGTTAGTGCCCTACCGGAAAATGCTGCGAGATGCTGGGTTTTACTGCAGCGCTGCTGGTAGGCCTCCTGTGCTCTCATCCTGTGGCCTTAACTTTTATGCAGCACTGAGATTCTTTAAAACAGGTCTCATTTACAGTTTTAATTGCTTTTATATGAGTCTCTGACTAAACCAATCCTGCAAACTCATGTTTTTCACAAGAATCTAGAAAGATTGTTGACAGTCTGTTTACATTGTTGACTTTCTTTTGAACTACTTACTTGAGGAATATCTTTGAAGATTCTCAATGTCCAAAACAAAATCAGATATTGGAGGTAGAGAGGCAGATTTTTTTTCCCCCCATTTTCAGCAGGTCCAATAAAGGTCATAATTTGTGGATAATTTGTCATAATTTACTGGATTGCCTCTTGGAATATAAAACAAAATTGACATTACCAACAACATCCCTAAAGCAGCATATCATCTGGTACCTCATGAAGTGTCTGGGATGGATAAGTTTCTGCTTCATCACATTGCCTCTTCTTTACCCAACTCTTGCATATATATTTTATTTCCTTTTTGAGCTAGCATTGCTTATAGTTACATTAGTTTTCATTAAAGAGACTGCAACTGGAAGAATTAGGAAGGTGAATTTTCCAGTTAGAACAGACTGATGCATCCTCCTTTCTGGAGATATTATAGATAGATGAGGATAAAGACAGTCAGAGCCTAACTTAGAGATTCATGAAGACAAACCAGCACAAATTGAACCTCCAGAAGGAATCCTGGATATGATGACACATGATTCTGAATATACTATGAACTATAAAGTTCATAATATAGATAATATATAATATTACCGAGTTGCATGCAAAATCTTACCAATTAAAAAAAAAAGATGAACAGGAAAAAGAGAAAAAAACAGTCTAGCACTTATAATCGTACACTGTCTGCGGTGACATTACAAACTAGCAACTTTTATTGGCTCTTTCAGTATGTCAGGCACTATTCCTCACACTGTTAGCTCACTTGCTTCTCATCTTCCACTTTCCCTCTCCTCCTGAGAATGCTTAGAAAAGTAATAGGTTAAAAGACGTTATCTTCATTTTCTCATCTTAAATACCCAGATTTAGCTCTTGCATACACAGTTCCCAAGTCTTGTTTTATTTTTTTTTTTCCTTGGAAATTTCATATTCCAGATGGACTTGAGTCCTATCAAAATCCTAAATTCCTCTTGCTTCAGTCTGCTTCTTAATCACAGTCTTTCTTACTAAGAATCTCCTATGCTAACAGGCATCTTTTCATGTACTGCACCCTCGGTAACAAAACACACTTGTGAAACTGAACTTGTAAAACTAAACTGAAACAACACACATGGCTTGTAAAACTAAACTGGCTCTTTAGAAAAAGAATTATTTCCTGGGATCCTGCAGCATGGCGTTGTACATACGCTCTCCAGGCTGGGTTTCTCCACTCCTACGACCTCTGCACTTCCTGCTGAGTTCTGAGCAGATTGGTGAAAGACGTGAATGTCTTCACAACAATGAAATGAGAGACTGAAGAGCTAATTCTTCCTCTCTTATATTGACTTTTTTTTTTTTTTTTAATAATCTGAAGAGAAGCAATACCATGTGTTAAGTATATTTACAATATGGCTGGTTTTGTTGATTTTTTGTCTTAACTTTTATCCTTGGGAAAATATGCTAAACATATTATTACAGTAACACTGAATCCAGTTTGTTCCTTTAGAATATAGCTTGAAGTTACCCTTATTTCAAAATTTAGTTACTTTCCATGCGGCAAATTTTGTTCTGTCAAAGACAAACTCAGATTTTTCAGTTTTGTTTTGTAACCTTACTGGCACTGCATAGCTAAAAGGGATATAAACACCAATAAAGGAAAGCAGTAGATCACCTTATTTTTGCCTTGAGTTTGTGAGTTTTGAAAAGGGAAAGTACAAGTTCCAACCTCATACTTCACATTTTGGATGAATGAGTAAAAGGAATAACAACTACAAAAAGGTCAGATGCGATAACGTAAGCATCGAAATTCGTACTTGCACACTAAGCTATATCAATGCATTCAGGAATGCAGCCTAATTATCAAAGCTATTCAGAACATGCACCTTCCACATAAATCAGGAGAGGAACATGGGAACCTGTGAAAGTCATAGTAGCTGGTCTGAATGCTTAATGTTTGGAAAAATAACATTATAATTTTTGTTTTCACCCGATTCAAATATTTGGACTGAAAGTTGATTTTTCTCAGCATGAAAGAACATGGCAGGATTTGTGTATTACACCAAGATCGTATGCCAAGACTATATACACACTTAGGATCACAGTAGAAAAGTTTGTGAGTACACTTATTCTTACAGTTACCTTATGAGTGGGGAAAAAAAAGTGGAGGTTTAAAAGCCAACATATTCATAAAAAATTAGCATCAAATTTGCACAATAATGAATAAACCTGCATTGATTATTAATCAAGTATTTGGAAGATTTTAAACTGCTGATTAAAAAGACTAATTTGAATTTTAATAACCATTTTAGAACTTTTCAAATTACACTGTCAAATGTTTACATAAAGTTAAATGAAAAGTTAAGGAAAACAGAGAAACAATTTTCTTGTTTGCATAGTTGATGAAAATTATGTAGCTTATTTTCAGTTATTCTTTCAAAATGAAAAAAAATTTTTTTTTTTTTTAGGGCCACATATTAAGATAGTGTAGACCGAAATCAATCTATACATGAAATTCACTTCTACCAACTAGTGATCTGGCCCAGAGTTTCCCCCTACTTCTTATTTACAACAAATTTTAGAACAAATACCACACGTGTGCATATAAATTAGATAGCCTCATCAGGTTAAGTTCATGCCATATTGAACAACATTAAAAACTAGTTTGTAAAGCTTCTTCTTTGGAATTGACACTTTTGTTCTGTTTTCTTTTTCTTTTTCTTTTTTTTTCCTCTCCTCCTCCTTCCTCGTATGGATATCTAGGTTAATCATCTAGATAAATTAAAGGATGAAGGGATTTTTTGCCCCTTTTGTATATATATGCAATTTCAACATGATAACAAGTATGACATTAAAAAAAATAGATTTTTATAAATAATAAAAGACATCATTAATTCATAAGTATTTCGTATTTTAAATGAAAAAAATGTGTAATTTTGCTGCTTGCTAAAATAATTTTCAGGAGGCAACTGGTACCTTAGCATTAGGATATTCAATTAGTTTTCTGACCAATGTAGATTTTCCCCATTCACCTACGCATGATGTGTAAGATGACTTCAACGTTGCAGCAAAATAACGAGTGATATTCTTGCCCAATCAAAAATTGTCTCCATTCGTTTCAAACAGAAGTCTTTGCTTTACACAGAGACCCTAACATACTGAAAATCATACATATAGTATCTATGTATCCTGTCATACAGTAATCAAATCTCTGTGAACACATAAACAATCAAAATGTAAAAGACTACATGAGCAAGAAAATACATCCTATTAAAATAGAAATACTGTAGTTGACAAGCTGGAAAGTTTTTACTACCAAAATTGAAGAGATTACCACAAAACCTACCTTCCTCCTACTCTCCTCACAGTGATGAAAAAACTTCCAACTATTACACTTCCTGTTTCTCATTTATCTTGTTTTTAGCAGAGGCTCTAACTTTTCTCTTTTTNTTCTCCAATCCACTTACCTTCATTTATTTTTCTTTGGAAATTTTCTAAATTGGGTAATGACAGTCAAGGTATATTCCAAAGATTCTAGCCATGTTTAATGAAGAATTTAGGTTTATTTTCACTGTCTTTTCTATTATCATTAAAGCATTTATTAAAATGTGTGTTTTAGGTAAGCTAGTTCGAAGATCCTTAGAGAAATCCAGGTGTGCTTGACATACTATTCTTCAGTGGTCTCTTCAGACAGTTCTGGTACAGATGCTTCACTTTATCTACTATACTTCTGTAGCTCTGCCAATTTAATTTCATGCCCAGCTCCAGAATGCCAAGATAACGTAGCTGTTGCTAATGCCTGAAAACACTTTCATGTCTTTTTCTGACAAATTGCTGGGCAAAATACGTCCACATGTCTTTAGACTAGCAGCAAACAATGGTGCTCACTTTTCCTCAGTCCAAAGGTTCATTTGGCTTATTATTTCCAACTGGGCATAATATACTTTCCAAGATGATTTTTCTTCAAACCTGACTGCTCTCTGACTTGGTCAATTAAACAAATCATCTGTGTAATCATTTGTCTTGGGTTATCATAGCAAGAAAACTGATGCTGGATTCCAGACTCACAGAGAGAATTCTTTTCCATACCAGGAGTTTTCTTCATTGCTGAAGATGGAAATGTGTTGTTAAGAATAAATTACATTATTTATAGCAGAGCTATAATTTCTCATACACATCAGTTTTACTAGCTAAAATGAAAAGTCACTTCTCATCCATATCCCTACGGAAACACTTAAAATACTGCTACATATTACGGCACCAAAGAAGCAAAATGTTACTAAACAATGCTATGCCCTCTTTTGTTAGCTAGGTAATTTGTTGCTCCTATATCTAAATCATCTTCCCTTCTATGCACTCAATTATGTTTGAAGTTAGCACCTGAAGTTTTCATTGAAAGCAAAAGTCCTGTATGTTAGACTATGCACAAAAGCAGGGACTTGCCTCAGAAAGTGTACAGTAAACTTCAAAACCGCCAAGGTAAATTGTATTGACATAAGCTTTCAGATTTCTAATGAAATTCTATCTCCTTGTAGTTCTAATTGAAGCTGGAGGTTCTCTTTCCAAAGGAAATCATATACATATGTGAAAATGAAAGCACTGCCACTTTCAGAAAGAGTTTCATCTACCTTGCATTTTCAGACCTTTACAGCTATCTCTCATTATACATCTCCATTTAGCTTTAACAGTAGCTGACTGCACTTTAAAGTGTCTTTGTTCATTTAACTGTTAGCTCGTTTAGGCCACTATCCTGGCTACTTCTCCACAACAGGAATTTAATGCATTTTTGGTCAACGTAAGTTCATATTGGATATATGTCTTTTAGTTCTTCTTCAGTACTTGTTGATTCATAACCAATTCATCAAAAATAACAGCAAGTCTTTCCTTTGAAGAATGTTTTCATCTCAAACATTTCCTTTTTTCCTTTCCCCCCCCCCCCCCCCTTGTTAAATTTAATTGTGCAAATCTTACCATCACTGCAGATTTAGTTCAATACTTTCCTTGGTTAGCTTTCCTCTGCCATTTTCTTTCATGTTTGCTCATTTGTGCTTCCTCTTCCACAGATGTAGAGACTCTCTGATACTACCTTTGGATGACAGCCAGTCTTGAAAAATTCGTGTCTCTGAAATCCCACTTTAACCTATGTATTCCCGCTGTGGGTGGGATAACGTTTGTGGTTTCCACATACCTCCAAGGCAAACTCTTCATCAACTTACATCTCTTTCAAAAATACAAAGTCTGAAAGTGCCATCAAATTGAATTCATTTGTTTTGGAAAGCTTTGTTCTTTTTTAAGAGTGATAGATCTTTCTCTGTTAAAGAATTGACGTGTATATCAGTCTCCTTAGTACAATGTTCTTGATATATGTATCAGTCAATGGTAAACTACTGAAATTGCTCTAAATGTAAGATCTGAGTGTAAATTCTACTACTAAGCTGATGAAAATTTCAAAAACTCCCAAGTTTTATTAATAGCAAATATCTTTCATTTAGCAAGGAAACAGAATCTCCAGAGCTGCTCAGGTGCTTTTAAATACATTTTCTTGTACTTGTTTCATTGCAATGAACATATAAATGATTTATTTTAATTTTCTTAATTCCAGTAATACAATCTGTTAAAGCAAAGCAGTTTCCATGCAGCTTTGGAGAGCACTATTCAGTTTGTTGTAGCTGTTTTCAGGGATTCTTGTTAAATAGGTGGCTCCATATTTGAAAATCCTTAGGATTTACTACATTTGCAAAAAGTAAAAACTATATATGATACTTACCTATTCCTGAAATCAGAGCCTTAAAGACTGCTATAACACAGATTGTAATGTAGACTAGCTAGAAATATTTTTCTGAAAAATATGAAATCCAGTTAAAAAAAAAAAAGATAAATTACAGTTTTAAGGCTTCTGTTACTGTATAATCCAATATAAATATGGCAGTCACATAGCTAGATCCCCCCACAACTCATAAAATGATCCCTAAGGTTGAATATTTAATAATGCTGTACTTTAAAACAGGTAATTCCTGCTTACATTTTTACACATGCTTCTCCTGTGTAAAGCAGATTAATTCAAATTAAATTTCACACTAATCTATCTAACTCTGAGTGTGTCTCATTAAGCTTCGCTGGATTCAGACAATTCACAGAAATAGTAACGGCGCTGCAACAGTAATTATACTGGATTTTATAGTATAAGGTGGTGATATGGTCACTAAAGAAATTATGGAGAATTAAATATTTCCCCTGTAAAAAATTTAATTTGAGCAGAGTACCTGGAATATACATTCAAATGTATTTGTAAGTAGCAACTTTGTAAATAATGTTCACACAAAAGTGTGAAGACAGTATAGCTGTTTTGCACAAAATTGTGGCTCTTAAAGTACCTTCATAGTATTTATCTAATTCAAAATCTCATGCACTAAGCAGGTAGAACAATTTTCTGATATGTGACATTTATGATATTTTAATTATCACAGTTTCCAGCAAATAAATATTGCCTTTGTATTGGAATTAGAATAAAATTACATGCAAATGTCATTTGAAATCACTCAAGAATTTATATTCTTCAATTTATCTTTTTCACCTTTTCTACTGTTTCATAAGTTTATAGCTATTTCTTTCAAATAGACTGACCCAGATGTGAAACAACAACAGGAGCCATCTGAACTCTTCCTTGGGCTTAATTTACTATATAAATCAATTAAGCAATTTCAGGTAAAATAGTGATTGCAACTAGAAGAACAGAAAAGAGTGTTAGGAGAGAGAGGGAGATGATTAAGTCATTAGCCATCTTGGACAGAGAGAGAAAGCTAAATATTGATTTTAGAACATTTGTGGTTTAGTTGAAAGTTCGATGTGAGGAAATTTATGGTATTTCAGAAAACTAATATATCTCCTGAGTCCATGATTTGTAATTTGTTAATCTCTCTTAGATTTATGACTCCAGAGTCAACTTCTGAAGGTAATTTGTAGGTTTCCCTTAGAAATAGGGACTGAGGGAACAGAGAAGGAAACAGTAACATTTGTAAAAAAAAATGCTACTGATTACAGGATTTTTTATTTTTCTTTACTTAGTTGGTATAAGTGTCTTTTACTTTGTGGTTAAATAATTCTACTCACAGAAGTTGTACAACACTTGTTTCCCTTGGTAAAATGAATTGCATTCTGCTTGAATGTAGGATATCTGTTTGTGATATGTGGCATTTACTGTACTGTTATCAGAGATTAATTGATAATCTTCAATTTGTTATTTTGGAAAGATGGTATGCCATGTCATACAGGGAGTACATAGAAGACAAGACTAGGAGAGCAGGACTAAATCTCTCTTATAGTTTTCTAACCTTGTTAAAACAAACAAACAAACAAACAAAAACACTAATTACTTTTCCTAAAGGTTTCAATCAGCATGGTTCATATGAATGAAGTATTTTTGCTGAAGCAGTTCATGAAGAACATATTAGTATATAGTATGTGTCCACTATTTAGAGAGAATACTAATTAATGAAGGTGAGAGTGAAAACACGTCAGTGATGTCTTTGAGCTGGACACTGGGAGTTAGTCTTCTGCCAAATGCACAAAATACATTTTGATGCTATCTTGGTGGAGGATATTGTCCAACAATCAAAGCAGCATATGTACTTTTGTGCCATCATAATCACAGTAACGTCTCTTACATTGCTTTCTGAAACATATGATGATGCATACTTTTCTTTCAAACCTGGATTCTAACTTTAAATATTACATTTTATTTCAAAAATTAAGAAGCATCTTTAAAACTATGAAACAATTTCTTTCCAGCAAGGAAGAGAAAATGAATTATGTCTTGCAGCACTACAGAAGAACTCAATTTAGACTGCTTGGGAAATGCTAAAGTCCTAACCACGACTGCTAGTCATTAGTTAGAAGTGAAGTTCTGCAATTTTTTAGGCACCCTTGGGCTGTACAAAGCACTGGTCTTTCCAAAAACACACTATTTCTGGACAAAACCATCTGGCTAGAAATGTTTTTCTACTGGTCAAGGCATTTTCTCATTCTTAGTATAGTTCTTTAAATAATCAAATGAACAAGAACCCAAAGCCTTCTATGAGGAAATAGTAGTCCACATTTGGGCAAAGCAGCCAGAAACTTTTTTTTTCCCCTGACAGTTTCACTAGAGATGAATCAGATGCAAGGTTTATGCAGTCTGTTACTATTTTCTTGCAAATCATATCTGAAATATAGTTTAATAACTTCAAAGTACCTTGTTCCTTAGTAATTTGCAGCATAAGATTTAGTTCAGAAAAAGCCAAATATTAAGTTTTTTTTTATTTTCTTTTAATAATTTTAAAACTAAGTCAATTAGTGGCTAAAATTCCTTTAATTCCAGCTATTACTCTTACTGCCAGCGTGAATATTTTTGTTGCTGTATAATGTTTAAAATTTTGCCACTCACAATGCTGAATTAGTGTGGATACTCACAATAAAGTGTTTACATGAGAGTTTATCTGACTTCAGATTAGATTTATTTTTTTTTTTAGCACTCTAACAACTTGTGATCTTGTGATCTTAATTGCTCTTCATTAATTCTTTGAATCTGTGTACATAAATGAGAGACATAAAAAATTAATGTAATGTTAGAACACAACCACACCATGGAACACCTTAACTATGCAGACAGTAAGAGTAATACTTTTGTTTTTCTGCAGATGATAGCAAAATAAATAAATAAATCAAAAATCCAGTCACAATTTATTACACTCACTAGTTTAAGTCATTAAAAACAATAAAAACAAATTTCCAAGAACTAAGTAACATTTAAGCCTCTGGAATGGCTAACATCCCTATAATCCTTAGAATAGAATAGGAATAGAAT
>VXAL01013054.1:65671-80113 GCA_013399475.1 Chauna torquata | reverse complement strand
TTTAAAGAAATGTTATCTTATATCTTACATTCATCTTAAGTATTTAATTTAGAAACAGTTTTCTCTCTCTCTCTCTCTTTTTTATTATTACTGAATTGACACAATGCTGTCCTAGCGGTAATAAAATAAAAATGGTCAAAGGATGTGAAAGGTACTTAGGCAGTGTTAAAAGATGTTGTCCTAAAGCCACACAAGTAACGTCATGTTGAAGAAAACCTGATTCAAATTATTTGTTCTCATAAAACACAATTCAGTCAAATTTTCTCTTTTTTTTAATTAAATCTTATACATATTTTAGTTTTATTATTTATTCAACAGTAGACTGATGTTATTATTATTAGGATATACTAATATATTCACTATAATCATATTTTTATGATAGTTCAATTCATAAATCAATGTAATTTATCCAGAGTGCATCAATTTCAGCATATGAATGTATAGAAGTGTACCTAAATTTTAAGTTTCAAAGTACCTTAATGCTTTGTTTTAAAATAAAATCATAAACATAGGTTATTTGAAAAAATATATTAGGATTCCTGTTTTTTAAGCATGAAAATTTTAGTTTCAGACATGCACACACAAAAAAACTTCTGAAACTATTTCTACCAAGAGTAAAAATCTAATACATACAGTAACAGCGTTCCATACCAGAGAAGCAAATTGTACAAATCCAAGTAATCCATTAAAAAAAAAAACAAAACTGCAGTCTAAATATTGAATAGCTAAAAAGTATCCCAAACATCAGAATAAGATTCTCCTTTTATATATAAAGCGGTGAAAAAAATTTAAGAAATCACAAACAGAACAAAGCTGAGATACTGGTTGAGTGTCTAAACCTTAAAGGCACAGTACTTCTCTGTTTGGAGCAAAAGAAGCTCTGTGACTATTGGTGTAAGGTGATTAATGGGCTCAGATCCAGTAAGCATTGTTCTTATTGGCATTTTACAAAAGACATATAGGCAAAATAACTGGACTAGGCAAATTAAAGTGTTTAGTTTAAGCTTTTTTTTGGTTATTGTGAAGACATATAGGGCACAGTCCGTCAGTATTCTTGGCATGTAATAGACTAAGTAAAATACACAGTTAATTTAAGCTTTAACTGAAAATGCTTTGAAATACACACATGAATATACTTGCTTCTCTCAGTGGGGGCATTTTTTCACAGCTTTCCTTGAATGAGTCTGATTTTTGTGACTTTTGAAGGTTAAGTTTCTTTGTGGATAACATTAGCCCCTTCAGAATCTAGTGCAGGAATTCGCTGTGAGTACAGTATTGTGCTTGGAGAAAGAATGGTATTCATCCTCCAGTCTCCAAAAATAGCTGCATTAAAGCATTCCTACTCCTTTCCTTTTCTTTTCTGCTAGATTGAGCAACAGATAATGCACTCACAGTATTTGGCTCAAGGTTGGGAAGAGATAAAACAAATGAAGGCAGAGCTCTGGATATATTTCCAGGATGCAGATCAACAACTACAGAACTTGAAAAGGAGACGTGCAGAGTTGGAGCTAAACATTGCCCAGAATATGGTACTCCAGGTTAAGGTAAGGAGGCTTTGGGTTAAGAACAGAAGGTAAGGAAGAAGTTCATCCTGTGGCTGGTTTAATTGCAACACTTGTTATACGCACGTATTGCATAGAATTGCAAATATGTTCAAAGGAAGAACAGAGAAGACAGAAGAATGAGGGTTTCCTTATTGACGCTACAGGGTGACACAGAGAGTAAAACACAATACTATACTGTTTTTCTGTTTTCTTTTATAACAACAGACAGTTAGTAGCCTACTATTTTGATTTGCCTTCACTTTTAAAAGGCTAATTGCTGATTGCAGTGTATCTGAAGATAAGATCTGCAACTTGTGCTTCCCAAGTTCTTTGATTCCAACACTTGTAAATTATTTAGATCTATTTCAAAATCAGTCTAGGAAACTATTCAGTTTTGCTGGACTCTGAAAAGCACTGAAGAGTAGGTGTGATAAAAACCCAATTTAATTTTCCTTCAGTAGTGAGATAAATGCCTTCAGATCCTCACTTATTTACAGAATAGCTAATTTCCATGGCTATTCTGCACACATCTCAAACATCAGTAAAGTAACAAGAAGGAACAGAAGAACAAATTATTTCTTTAACAAGTAATTAAATGCTTGGCTTTTGCATTTTTAGTCTAGACTGTTCTTGTGCTCTTTTCTGATGTGACAGGAGTTAGGTGAAAAGTAAACAGTACTTTCTGACTGTTCTAAAGAAGTGTTTGAACAAAGTCATAGCCCTTGAAGATACTTCAGCGTAATGTGGTCTAAGACCTGATACACTAGTTATTGTTAAAGGAGTTTTAGGTATTGGAATGGGCTGCCCAGGGAGGTGGTTGAGTCACCGTCCCTGGAGGTGTTTAAGAATAGACTGGATGTGGCGCTTAGTGCCATGGTCTAGTTGACAGGGTGGTGTTAGGTCATAGGTTGGACTTGATGATCTCAGAGGTCTTTTCCAACCTAGTTGATTCTGTGAGTCTGTGAAGAGGCAGGAGTCTGTACTTCTTCATTATTTCAGCAAGGAACTTTGGATTATTATGAATAGCAGGCACTTGTTGTACTGTCAGATGTGGTGCAATCTATTATTTTTCCCTTGTATTTGCCCTGGTGTAGGAAGACACCTAGCTCCATTTGAGGCAGTCATGAAGAAGGAGGCAGAGATGGGCAGTAGCATCTCATCTCCAAAACTCCAAAAGCTCTCAGTGAAAATGCATCACCCCAGCAAAGTGCTGGAGCAGGGCATGGTTGTTTAGTTACAGTTATTGGAACTAGAGTTTGGGAAAAGATTATATTTATCCTTAACAGTGCATAAGTGCCAAAGAATATTTGGTTAATTTTAGTTGTCAATATAATACATAAATATATATATATATATTTTTTTTTTCCTTGGGTTCTCTGTGACTTCTTATTTAGTAAGAAATGTGTATGCAGATAAGCTCATTTGTCTACTGGAGTTTAACTCAAATAGCAATCATACCTGAATAACTGTTGGCTTTGTTTTTGTTTCATTAATGACAGCAATAATGGTTGCTATTGGAGAAATAGGTACAAAACAAAGTATAGATGTGGGGGTTGAATAACTCATGGACTTTGCTTCCTATTTTTAGTCTCTAATGAAAAAAGGAAAAAAATGAGATACAAACAGTATGGGCAAACTGAATTCTTGTGAGACCCCGATTATCTTTCATGTTATAATGTAGTGCAAGTCCAGGAGCCTGGACAGCCGGGCGTCACTTGCTCATGATTTCTTTTTATCACTGGCACTGGGAAACTGCTCTGGTTTGCTGTCTTCACCTGAGAAGAAGGGGAAAAAGTCCTTTCTCCCCTCCCCTAACCTTTTTCCAATTTGCATTTGCACAGCATTTTCCTGGGCAGATAATTAGTACTTACACAATATATTTATTTCTGAGTTTTTATTTAAATTTCATCATGTAATTTAGAGTAGGTGTCACTGTATTGGTTTTGGTTTTTGTCTTTTTCAGGAATTCAGTCAGAAGTTACAGTCTAAGCAGTCAGCTCTTACCTCTGTGACTGAGAAGATAAACAAACTAACCCAAGGACAGGAATCACCTGAGCACAAGGAAATCGGGCAGTTGAGCAACCAGTGGCTGGACCTCTGCCTTCAGGCACACGGTTTGCTCATACAGAGGGAGGAGGATCTGCAGAGGACAGGGGATTACCACAATCGCATGAATATAGTTGAAGTTTTCTTGGAAAAGCTCACAAAAGAGTGGGACAACCTGGCTAGGTAAAAAAGGAGTAGCACACCAAAGGCTTAGTACATATACACTGAAAGAGTTGTTTACAGAGTGTCTATATCTCATTTTTCCGTGCCTCATTAAAAACAGGCCTCCCTTATTAATTATAACGTAATTAATTGTGTTGAAATAAAGAGAGTTTGAGGAACTGTATCTTCAGTCTTTGGCTTTAAGGCAAGTACTGACTGATCCCATCTTGGAGTATAGCATTTTGTGATATTTCAAGCATTTTGACTGTTTTGTGTGAACTTTTCATTTGTGTTTGTTGTCAGTTTTTTATTTACTAGAGTAGTATATTAAAGCTTAGTTGCTGCTGCTAAATTATCACAGCTACTTTTCACTCATGTATAACATAAACACACAGGCTGCGTGTAAAATTGTGGGAGCCTACTACTGCTGCTGTTACTGCCATGGAACAAGATTCAGCTTCATTACTTGTTGTTGTGCTCTGGTTGTTTGCATGTGCAGTATAACCAGCATGCTGTGTATTATTCATCTTAATTTGTTTAGTCAACTTGATGACCATATTGCAAATGAAAGAGAGAGGAATAAAAATGTTGAACTTTTTAATTAATATTCAAGACTGGTACTTTCAAAAGAATCTGAAAACTGGAGGTATTTATATGATATTGATTTCAATGTATAGTGGGCTCATAATTCATCCTAAACTCTTTTAAAACTCTGGCCTAATCATTCATTTCTCTCCTGTCCATTTTGATAACAGATCTGATGCTGAAAGTACAAACGTGCACCTTGAATCTTTGCAAAAATTGGCACTGGTGCTACAGGAGAGGAGATTTGCTCTGGAAGATTTGAAAGATCAGAAACAGAAGATGATGGAACATCTGAATCTTGATGACAAAGAATTAGTAAAGGAGCAGTTTGGTCATTTTGAGCATCGCTGGACTCAGCTGGAGGACCTTGTCAAAAGAAAAATTCAAGTTTCTGTTTCAACCTTAGAAGAGCTCAGTTTGGTGCATTCCAGATTTCAGGAACTAATGGAATGGGCAGAGGAGCAGCAACCTAGTATCTCGGAGGCTCTTAAACACAGCCCTCCTCCAGATTTGGCTCAGAGTCTTCTTATGGATCATCTTTCCATTTGTAGTGAGCTTGAAGCCAAACAGCTTGTTCTGAAGACACTGGTGAAAGATGCTGACAGGGTGATGACCAACCTGGGGCTCAATGAAAGGCAGGAGCTGCAGAAAGCACTTTCTGACGCACAGCATCATGTAGATTGTCTCAGCAATCTGGTTGGCCAGAGGAGAAAGCACCTGAATAAAGCACTGTCTGAAAAGACCCAGTTTCTCATGGCAGTATTTCAGGCTACCAACCAAATTCACCAACATGAGAAGAAGGTAACATTTCCAGAACATATCTGTCTGTTGCCAGAAGATGTGAACAAACAGATCAGGACTTGTAAGAATGCCAAGGTTAACCTGAAGGCCTATCAAAATGAAGTCACTGGGCTGTGGGCTCAAGGAAGGGATTTAATGAAAGAAGCAACAGAACAAGAAAAGAGTGAAGTGTTAGGTAAGCTGCAAGAACTACAGAATGTATATGATACTGTTTTACAGAAGTGTAACCAGAGATTGTTAGAACTGGAGAAAAATATAGTTTCCAGGAAATATTTCAAAGAAGATTTGGATAAAGCTTGCCATTGGCTAAAACAAGCTGATATCGTCACATTCCCAGAAGTTAATGTGATGAATAGTAACTCTGAACTGTACACCCAGTTGTCCAAATATCAACAGATTCTTGAGCAATCTCCAGAATATGAAAATCTGTTACTTGCTCTGCAAAGAGATGGCCAAGAAATCCTACCATCACTTAATGAGGTGGATCATTCTTATCTGGATGAAAAACTTAACATTCTCCCTCAGCAATTCAATACTGTCACTGCTCTGGCAAAAGATAAATTCTATAAGGTTCAGGAAGCAATTTATGCTAGAAAAGAATATGCCTCTTTGATTGAGTTGACAGCTAAAGCCTTGACTGAGCTAGAAGATCAGTTTATTAATATGGACAAAGCTCCAGCTGCTGTTTTAGCCAAAGAAGTTGTGTCACTCCAGCAGGCCTATAGAGATCTCTTAGGTGAAGTGGTGAGTCTCAGTGCAGCAGTAGATGAACTAAACCAGAAGAAGGAGGCCTTTCGAAGCACTGGCCAGCCATGGCAACCAGATGAGATGTTAAAACTTGCCACATTATATCACAAGCTGAAGAGGCAAATAGAACAGAAAATCAACTTGTTGGAAGACACAATAGAAGCATGTCAGGAACATGAGAAAATGTGTACACAGCTTGAGGCACAGCTAGAGGTAGTGAAGAAAGAACAGGTTAAGGTAAATGACGAAATGCTCCCAATAGAAGAAAAGTTGAAAATATACCATTCTTTGGTGGGCAGCTTGCAAGACTCAGGGAGTCTTCTGAAGCGAATAACTGAACATATAGAAGCCCTTTCTCCTCAGCTTGACCCATCTGCCTGTGAGACAACAAATCACCAAGTGCAGTCTTGGCAAGACAAACTAAAGTCTTTGCATGCTGCCATTGGTGACACAGTGATGGACTGCGAGAACAGACTTGTGCAAAGCATAGACTTCCAAACAGAAATCTGCCGCTCACTTGACTGGCTGAGATGGGTAAAAACAGAACTCAATGGAACATTAAGTTTGGACCTCAAACTGCAAAGCATCCAAGAAGAAATCCGAAAGGTTCAGATACATCAGGAAGAAGTGCAGTCAAGCCTGAGAGTAATGAATGCACTGAGCAATAAAGAGAAAGAGAAATATATGAAAGCAAAGGAGCTGATACCTGCTGACCTGGAAAACACTCTTGCTGAGCTGACAGAACTAGAAAGTGAAGTTCAAGAAGCTATACACATGAGACAGGTTAGTGCATCCTCAGTGTCATTAGTTTCTCACTCATGAAGCTGAAAAATATGGCACTGTGGCTTGGTTTGTAATCATCATGAAAGGATTGATTTTAATAATCCCGTTGTCTTTTTTTTTATAGTAACTTCGATTGTGGCCTGTTGCCATTGGTCAACATAGGGGGAATAAGACTTAATATGCCTATATATATGCATACAGAAATGCAGGCTCACTCAAAACCTACTTCCATCTAGTCTCTCCAGACCTGCATTTTAGATATAGTACAGGGAAAAGAAAGCAAACATGGGCAAAATCCAGATTCTGCTGAGGATATATTTGTTGCTATTGAGGACTTTTTTGTTTGTATCTCTATAATTTTCACTTTTATTTCAGGCTACCTTGGATAAATTATATAGCCTCTGCCAAAGATACTACCAAGTGACGCAGATAGCAAATGACTGGCTTGAGGATGCTCAGGAATTTCTACATTTAGCGAGAAATGGTCTTGATGTTGAGAACTCTGAGGGGAACCTAAGGAACCACATTGAATTTTTCAGCACAGAAAGCCAGTTCAGTAATCATTTGAAGGAGTTACAGGGCCTAGTGCCTGAGATGGAGCCCTTTATCCAAGCCACAACAAGAGAGCAGCTCATGCAGAATCTAGGTGCATTGGAAGAAAAGGGCAAAGGGACAAAGCAAGAAGCTAAAACCCAGCAAGAACTGTTGCAAAGGTATGATTTTCTTTTTTTTTTTTTCATTTAAAGATCACCTTCTTAGTGATGAAAGAGAGAGATCACAACACTTGATTTGTTACCTAACTGGAGTTTTGTAAAATGTTTGTGCTACTGGTGATGGAAACAGATATTGGGATTCAGAACTCTTGGATTCTGTTTTCCCTTCTGCCACTGACTAGATGTATGATCCTGAGGAAGATATGGTAAAGTTACATAAAGCTTGGAACAGCACCAAGAGACTGAATAGGGAATGATTATTTTACATACCACAAGAAGTGTGGAGGAACAAATGAAATTGAAGCAGACATTTTAAACTACAAAGAAATACCTTTTTAACCAACATTACTGTTTTACTCATTATTCCAGAATGTTCTGGATGCCAAAAGTTTGGATGGCTTTGAAACACAACCTAGACAAAGTCACTGAGGAAAATTCCATCAAAGGCTATTAAACACCAAGCTACAGTTTCTAGTAGTCTCTAAGGCACAGTTGAAAATCAGCAGCATATGCTTCTGTATGTGTGCTCTTTCCCAGTAGTCTTTCTTTTTTCTTGGAAAAAAATGGTTTCATATTGCATTAAATTGTTCTTCCTGACACTTTATTTGTTTAAGGTGTGCTTCTGAGTGGCAGGAGTATCAGACAGCAAGACAGAAAGTTATTGAAGTGATGAATGAGGCTGAGAAAAAATTATCTGAATTCTCAGTAGCTAAAGCATCTTCTTCTCATGAAGCAGAAGAAAAATTGCTAACACATAAGGTAAGCTGCTGAAAATGATATGAAATCCTCTTCCTTCAGTTAAAAATGAAAGTTCTTTATGTAGGTCCCTACCTGTGAAAACCCGAAGCTGAGTTTTTAGATCTTTTCCTATAGCTCTTAAGTGTTATAGTACATCAAGAACTGTTTCATGTTGTGCAGAACACGTTATATTTGTGGGGTGAATGGGACAGATATTTTGTAATTGCTTTTCTGCTTAGTAGTTGTCTGTGCATCTGTGACTGTAGAGGACTGGAAGGAGCCAGGAGATTCCTAACAGTCTTGCATCCTTAAGTCGCAAAATTGTGTACCCTACACAAAATTCAGAATAGAAACTTTCATCTCCTTCTGCATCATATGGAATAGTTTTACTAGGACAGGAAGAGATAGGATTTAATATTAACTCATTTAGTCTAAGAAAGAAAGAAAGAAAGAAAAAGAAAGAAAAAAAAGAAGAAAGAAAATTCTTTTACAAGAATTACTTTCTCCTCTAGCATTTAGGGCTTTATGGTCCTGTGCTAAATGCTGCCATTCAGCTACCTTAATATAGCCAGTTAGTGAGACTTCAGACATCCCAACTGTTCTCCAGCTCTCTCTCCATGAAGGCAGGAATCTCCCCAAAGAGTACTGTCATGTCTGCCAGCTTCGTGAGAATATCCTGATACCCTTGGACATCTAAAATGACATTAGATTTAAACATGACATAAATACATGTTTAAGGACCTGAATTGCTTTTTTCATTTTTAGGCTCTAATAATAGAGGTTAGAGTCTTTGCTGTGAAAAGGTTCCTGAACACTCATTTCTATCCCTTTAGAGGGGTTAGCAAGGAAGAGAAAATCTGATTACACCAGATTTCTGCTGATTCCAGAGAACTGCATTTTGGACCAAGTCCTTCAAGTCACTGTAGCTAATATATTGCATACACAAAATAAAGTGGGACCTAACCAACTCACTCAACATAAGGTACCTCCTTTTTACCTGCAGTGGTTGGAAGTGGCTCATCTGCCTGCAAGTGTGTTGAATAGTTATGAATTGTGTTGTAAAAAAAGAAAAACTTAATGTTCATTTTTGCTTTTTCAGACTCTTGTGTCTGTAGTGAATTCTTTCCATGAAAAGATCACAGCTTTAGAAGAAAAGGCTTCACAGCTGGAAAAAGTTAGCAATGATGCCAGCAAGGCAACTATAAGTAGA
Organism: Chauna torquata; assembly: GCA_013399475.1. NCBI lineage: Eukaryota > Metazoa > Chordata > Aves > Anseriformes > Anhimidae > Chauna > Chauna torquata. Next base: position 70,784 of record VXAL01013054.1, on the reverse strand, counting down.
TCAATGACAACAGTCTGGCAGCGCTGGACACGGCTCCGGAATGTAGCCCAAGAGCAAGAGAAAATTTTGGCAGATGCAGTGCAGGAATGGAAGGGGTTTAATGATAAGGTAACTTCTGGACTTGGTAACTCTTCCATTTCTAACTGTACATAGGTTTTCACTCCTTTTACAGCCCTTGACAGACATTGAGTACAGATTATAAAAAGTCTTGTGAAACAAACAAGTCAATCTTATTAATAATAATTTAATGGTAGAGAAAGCTGATAGCAGGAAGCATGGTGATTTTTCTCAGATCACAAAAGAAAAAGAAAAACAAACAAACAAACAGAAAAACAATGACAGCAACAACAAAAACATCCACAGAAGACCTAGGTTTAGAACCACTGCCTCCAAGGCTTGCTCTGTTCTTCTATATGTATACATGTACAGTAACTACAGAGTTGTTTTGTTTTCTGATGGTTCTTCAGAATCTTCTCCTCTGTTTCCCTTCCCCAAATGATACATTCTAGATTAAGTCAATCTCTTTTTTTTTCTGAAGAGAATGAAGTTGCTAATTCTAAGTTTGTGCACTTATCACTGCTCTCTGATCATGTCTCTCTTTTTTTCCTAAAGTACTACCTGACTTTTTATCTGTCATTGTCCATTATTTTATACTTAGATTGCAGGCTCTGGAAATGGGGATAATCTTTCTGTTAAATGTATGGCTTGTGCCAAATAGGGGTCTACCCTGGGTTAAGGGTCTAGGTTCTATGGCAATGAAGATAATAAATTATAAAAAATAGAAGGAGCCACTCATCACAGCAAAAATGACCTTTAGCAAGCCCTAGTCCAGTGTGAAGATCTAGAGCTACCTAGCTACAGCTAGCAGCGTTAGAGCACAGATTTAGATCTATAGAGATTGTTGCACCAGCCCTATACCACAACTGTTCTGCAGCATGTAAACTTATAGCACAAGGCTTAGCACCTTTTGCTATCAGTTGTAGTAACTGATTTTTAATTTCATTAAAAGACTGCATCTCTTTGCATAGATTCAGAAAGCCACTGTAGCAATAGATCAACTACAAGATCGTTTACCAGAAAGCTCCATAGAAAAGGCATCTAAAACAGAGCTCCTGGAACTCCTGGATTACCACAGCAGCTTCCTTCTGGAAGTGGATCATCAGCTATCCTCTTTGGGTCTGCTGAAACAGCATGCTCTTAGTGTGCTTCACGATGTGGAAATAAAGCCTCCATCTCAGGAAGAACTACCAGTCATACAAGAAATCAAAGCAATGCAAGATCGATGCCACAAGTAAGGCATTTAAAAAGATTCAGTAGAAAAATGGTAACTTAAAATTAATTCAGTTATAACAGTTCACTTATTTTTATTATCATTAACAATTACCATATTTAAAATAAATATTACTTATTGTATTTAAAATAAACATCAGTTAAAATTTAAATGATCTTTAATTAATTTTGAAACACATTTTAACCATTATTTTTTATTTTCATCAACCACAAGTATATATTGTACAATATGTGCTTCCTGCCTTGCATTAATAATAGTAATTTATGTAAGAGCTGTATAAACTACATTAAAGTTATAACTGATTTTAAACACTTCCATTGCATCTCACCATTAACAGTGACCTTTCATCTTTTTGTATTCGAAGTTTAGCTTAATTTATCACTTTGTTTCTCCTTTTGAAGCACTTTGCTATCAAAAGTAGGCATCCGGTGAATTTTACAGGGGAATTTAGTGCACAGGCAAACAGCACGCATCTTAAAATTTTACCCTGTGCTTATACGAGTATTTATCTAAATCTAAAGTGTTTCTCTATCACGTAAAACAGGAATTTCTATGGCTAAGGTTCAGGGTTCATATCCATTTCATAACTGCACCGAGGTGCCATTAACGTGGGAAGAGGGAGAAACAGAATAAAAGCTGTAAAACCTGCACCTAGCCTGTGCAAAGTTAATTGTGTTCATGCATAACTGATTACAGTAGAATAGCAATCACTATGGAAAATGTGTAGATATTAGCACTTCTGTAATTCCATTCTTCCTTTAGAATTGATTTCTAAGAAATAGCATCAGAGATGATTTCACGCTCATTTAAGTAAGGCATGATTCAGCTATGAGAGGTTATATGTGTGTAAATCAAATATGGGAATATCAAAGTTAGAACAATATCACATGCATAAGAGCTGCAAACTTTAGTCCTGTAGATCCTTCACTGATCTGGCATCTGAAAAAGTATTTTGTTTTTTACAGGACATCCAAATTCTTGAGGAAAGTGTGGAAATTATGTCTTAGTGAAAGTGTGGAGATAGGTCCCAGGATCAAAAATGTGTTCAGATGTTTGAGCCATGCCTTATCCTAGGTATTCTGCCAGTGCAAATCCCAGTAATGGTGGAATTTATCTGCCTTTATTTTAGGTTATAGATATCCACATCTGAACCAGTTAATTTTTGCTGCCTAATTAGTGGAGAGAAATAGACAGGTCTAAGATGAAGTTTTTCTGACCTATTTTAGAAGTTTCTTTTAGAGTGCTGATGAATCATCCTAAATCATGCCTTAGAATTGCCTGTTTCCTCTACTGACAATAAGGGTAGCCTGTGGTGGTGAGCTCAGATGTAGGTGTCTGTACTGTAAATATTTGCATTTGTTCAGAAGAATTGTCCATAGATGTCAAAATATACAAAACTGCTAATGAAAAGGGGTTAACTGAAGAAACGAATGTGAGAAACTTAAAAGTGTCTGCTGCTTTGGTAGACTGTTGCTACACTGCTGTGCTTTCTATTAATCTGGTTATGAGTCTATTAATCATTCCCTTTTTTATTCAGTATTTTTGACAAAGCTATATGTTTAGACATTCTTAATTCTTCACAAGTAGTCATTGTTTCTGTTTCTAAAGTATGCAACAGAAAGTGAAAAAAGGTGTGAAGCTGGTGAAACAGGAGCTGAAAGAACGTGAGCAAGTTGAAGCAGAGATTAATATTGTGAAGACTTGGATACAGGACACAAAAGACTATTTACTAAACCCTGATGTGGAAGTGGATACTCAACTTCAGGAGTTGCAGGTATATCAGATTTATCAGTTTCTAAATTGCAGTGTTTCTAGTGTATCTTCATCATAATCTGGTAGTGAGCTAATCAGTTCCAAACCACCATCAATTCAAATTAGACAGTATTAACTGGATTTTGAGTAAGCCACCAGAAAATTCATTTAAAAAATAAAAGTAGCAGATGGGCTATAATAAGTTATTTTAAAGATATTTAAGTATTTGCATTTAGGCAACTTTACATACCTAGCATATTGTTTAGGAAATTTTCTCATCTCGTTTAAAATTTGGAGGAACTATAGAATGTGAGTGGACAGAATGTGGCATTTCTTTTCTGTCTTGGAGAAACAAAAGCAACAGAATAATTTACTGGAGGTGCTGAAAACTTGGCATTTTCCAAGTACGGGTGGACATACAGGAACAGACAACTGGACAGACCATCATAAATGAGAATCCAGGGAATTCCAAGATTCTTTTTGATGAACTAATTAAACAGAAAATTGAAAGCGATTAGCTTTGTTGAAAGCTGCAAGTAACATTTGCTTTTGCTAAGTTTATACATACATAATGGTTTTCTCGTTGTTCTTAACAATATTATTTTTCTGTAATTAGTCTCTCCTTGGTGAAGCAACTACTCATCGCCAGGCTGTTGAAAAAATGGCTGAACAACAACAGAATAAGTACTTGGGGCTTTATACCATTTTGCCTTCTGAACTCTCTCTTCATTTAGCAGAAGTTGGGCTGGCCCTTGTAACTGTACAAGATCAGGTAAAACAGTAGATAAAACAGTTACAGAATTGCACAGAATCACAGAATTGTTGTTGTTGGAAGGGACCTCGGGAGGTCATCTGGTCCAACCCCCCTGCTCAAGCACGGACACCCAGAGCAGGTTTCCCAGGACTGTGTCCAGAAGACTTTTGAAGTTCTCTAAGGAGGGAGACTCCATGACCTCTCTGGGCAACCTGTGCCAGTGCTCAGTCACCTGCACAGTAAAGAAGTGCTTCCTGATGTTCAGAGGGAAGCTCCTGTGTTCCAGTTTGTGCCCATTGTGTCTTGTCCTGGCACTGGCCATCACTGAAAAGAGCCTGGCTCTGATTACAGATCTAAGGCCCCTCTTTAGACTTCGTAACTTGATGACGTTCAGTATCCAAGTGTGGTCAAACTATAATTATGTAGAGTAGTTTTATTATCTTCTTACTTTAACAAAATAAAATTAAAAATAAGTTAAGTGAAAGTTAGTTTCCTTTCAGGAGGAGCTATTTCTGGTTACTGAATTTAATTCTTATTGTTGACAGATTCAAACCAAAGAAAAAGAAACTCAACATATCAAAATATTGAATCAAGACTTTGGGCAGAAAATCCAGGGGATAGCAAATGAACTAAATGGAATTCTTTCCAAACTGAAAAAGAAAACAAATGATATAGCACAAGCTAAACTTGAACAGAAGGTAAGGCTATTTGGTTACACCACAAACTCTTTGGAATTGGGATTTTGTACCAAAATTGTATTTATTGTATTTGTAAAGACCTCAATCAGACTTTTTTTTTTTTTTTTTTTTTTAATGTAGTTCAATAGAATGGACAGAAATATGGGTTGACAGAGATTTTTGAGTTATGTTTGCAAACTAGCCCATACAGGCACATGGTGTCTTAACTAGAAAGTGGAGGGAGTATGAGAGTAAACATAAGTCAGATGGACAAAATTATGCTATTCTTTCTAATGAGTATCATTGCAATCTGAGGAAGCCTAAGAGGCTTCCCAACTGCTCCTGTTTTAATTCTGTACTGAAAAGATCTTTCTTTACAGTCCATCTTTACTTGTGATAAATAAAATTTTCCTTAGTCAGTAGTCCATCTCATATCATTTGGTGCAGTCATGAAGTTAAGTACTACTGGTGCTGTTAAGGGAAATGCAAAGGACTGTTGGTTATTTTTCTGGATTTTCTGAATTTTAGGTATATGCCACAACTGGAAAAGCTTATCTCTACTGAGGCATAATGGCAAAGTTAGAATTATCATACGAGAGTAGGAGGGTTTTTTTATTTGCTTGTCTGTTGTGTTTTTTT
>VXAL01013054.1:9859-65641 GCA_013399475.1 Chauna torquata | reverse complement strand
TTTTTTGTCGTTAGTTTGTTTTTATTTTGTTTTGTTTTGGGGTGGGGTGGGGTAGGGGGGGCAGGGAGGGCCTTGTGATTTTTTGGTGGTGGTGGTGATGATGAGTTTTTTAATTAGTCATAGATAATCTTGACCAAGTTACTGTGTGAAAGTAAGCAAAACATACCAAATAGAAGACTGGGTATGTCTTGTATGTCAAAAATCACCTACTTGTTTTCATGAGTTACCAGCAATATGCTCCAAAGTAACATTTGCTTTCCAGAAGGTGTCACTAAAATACATCCCTTTAGAATTGCTAAATCCTTGACCACAATAATTGAGCAGAAGGCCAGTGAAATGTGCTTTCCCATGTAGCACAGACAAAACCTCTATGTCACTGGAGATTTAGTAAAGTTCCCTCAACTGCATTTATGTCAGGTCTCAGCTGATAATGCTGAGATTGGGTTGGCTTTGATCACAGTAGTAAATATTTTTTATATTAAAATTAAAACTGATTGTAAAAAGTACAATAAAAATCTTTTAAATCCACGTGACCCAAGTCAAATGGATCTGTCTCTCATTTTTAAGCAACATATAAATTATTTATCATTTGTACATTTGTCATAGTATAGACATTTAGTTATGCCTGTCCGAAATATGTATGTGTTTGTATTTATGTGTGTAGATCTACATCTATTTTTCTGTCTACGCACAGACATTTATGTCACTAAAGCATGCTACTGTTCATGGAACAATAGTCGTTTATCATGAATGGTTGATCATAAATTACACTCTAATGGGTCTCTGCTAGGACAGTCCTAACCTGACAAGCTTAAAGCACCTACAGTTAGAGTAGTGTTCAGTTCTGAATTGGTTTTTGCCTGATGATTGCAATTTATATTTTTAAAAATAATTCTAAAGGGGCTAGAGCGTTTGATGAGACTTATTTTGTTTCTATTACAAAAGCAATGAATCATTAACACCTTAGGCATAAAAGAAAAAACAAACAAACAAACAAAAAAACAAAAAACACCCCACCCCAAGAAAACTGTAGCCACTAAGCATGTTACCAGTCTGAGAAATATAGAAAACCTTCTAGATTTCTTTTTCAGAAACTTTGTAATTATGGTAAGAGAAATTAATTTTAAAGTCTGTTTCTATTGAAATGGTCTGTCGTGATCCAAACTGCACCTCTGTCTGGATCAAGCTATGAAAATGCAAAAGTTTTTATAATGCATTCATGAGTAATTACATATTTCTGAGTTTGCAAGGATAACAAGACTCCTTTTAAATAAACAAAAATCTTTATCATAACAATGTGTGCTGACCATTCACTTCAAAAGCAAACACAGAAAGATAGCCAAGAACAGTTAATGTCACTCTGAAGTGGCTCAGTCTTCTGATATGGTACGGAAAATTGTTATCCACTTTAGCCAGGAAGTCAGAGAAGAAAGAGTAATGGCACACATTTAAGAAATGACCAAACACCCTGCTGTTCTGCCTTCCTGCTTAGACAAGGATTGTTGGTTTGCAGCCAGAATAAAAATGAAATGAACTAGGGAGACTTTGGAGGGGGTATAACAGTTGCAAGTTGGACTAGAAATAATCAACCAGAAAGCTAACACTTCCTGTCTCACTGATTTTCTTGTTTTTCTGTCTAGATCCTTGGTGAAGAGTTGGACAGCTGCAATATAAAGTTGGTGGAATTAGATGCATCAGTCCAGGACTTTGCAGAACAGAACATACCCCTGGCTAAGCAGCTGGCTAACAGGATAGGGAAACTCACTGCACTGCACCAACAGACCATACGACAGGCTGAGTACAGAGCAGCCAAGCTCAGTCAGGTATGGTCTCAAATCCTTTCTGTCATTTCTTTTTAGAAGCAGCAGATGCACACAAACTTCTTGTTTATTTTCCTGTAGTTATGCAAGACAGGACATTCTTTGGCACATCTGCCTATTATTCAGGGTTTGTATCACATGGCAGAGGAGCACAGACTGGGGTCAAAGAAGGAAGGTAGAATAACTATGTGATGAAACTTTAAGAGTTGCATCCTCTTTCATGAAGCACCTGCTGGCTGGTTCCTCTGATGCCCTGAGCAAATTTTAGACCTTCCTGCTAACAGCAGCATGTCAGGAAATAATACTACGTCATTATATTTTTCAGGGTCTCTGTCTTTTCACTGTTACCTATATTTGCTGCCTCACGCACACACATGTGTGCAAAAGAAAAAAAAAAGATTTATTTTAATTTAGTCACAATCTGTAGGGGGAGAATATCATTTGTAGATTCAATGAAAAAGTCTAGATAAAAAGGCCCTGATAATGGCCCCGTAATAATCTTTCTTCACTTCAGCATTCATAAAGATGCTTCATCAACACCCTGGTAGTTTAGGAGTTCTCTTTTCTGCATGCATAAAGAAGGTTCTTTAAGGCTTGAAAAAGAGTTGTTTCATGATACTCTTTAACAGTTACCTCTGAAAATTTGTTTCTAAAAACAGATACAAAATAACTATCAAAGTACAAGTCCAGTCAAAGGTACTTGGTGAAGGGATTTAACTGTTAGGATATTTTTGTTCTGCACCAAGAAATCCGCTTCCTATCAGAAAAATTAAAATTAAGATTAAAAAATGCACAGTCAAGATAACCATTGCATGCAAATACAGGAATATAGTTCAGGTACAGAGGAGTTGATCCATCCCTCATACAAAACAACTGTACGAAAATCAGTGCAATTAATCCTCTTGGAACTGAAGGGTACTTGCTAACCAGAAATTTTTGTCTTGTATTTCAAAATAAGTGCAGCATTGCAGCATTTCTCTTTTTGGAAATATGACAGCCTGAGTGGACAAAGTAGGTTTTAAATAAAAGTGATTTGGGGAATTGCATGGCAAGAGAAAAACAAAAAACAAAAAACAAAAAAACCCATAAAGAATGACATAAAAGAGGCTTGCAATGTATTTCAAACAAGGTATTTCAAACTTCTGTGTGAGACTGAAATATGTGCAGGAAGTGTACACTCTAGGTACACAGGTGAGCATCAGTGCACTCTCCCAGTGTTACCTACATTCTTGTTGTGCCTTTTTCACCCCAAAATAGATATGCTTGCTACTGAAAATGAACCCGTTTAACTTCATAAATACAGACTTAATTGGTTTATATTCAACAGTAAGTAAAAGTTGTTAAAATGATCCCCAAAGTTAGAAACAGTAAATGAAATGAAAGCACATTTGTCATTCTTTAAGAACTGTATGGAATTACACCTTAGACTTAAAAGGTGGATTTTTCTTCTACATCCAGGCAGCTTCACATTTGGAAGAATACAATGAGATGCTGGAGTTCATACTGAAATGGACGGAGAAAGCAAATATCCTTGTGCATGGTAGTATAATATGGAATTCTTCCCCTCAGCTTCGTGATCAGTTTAAAGCCTACCAGGTGATTATATAAGCTATGAAATTTAAGGGGAAGTGTATAAAAGAAGTGAAGTTTTATTTCCTACACTTTTTCCTTCCTTTCCTTGAGGAAAAAAAGTCTAAAAATGCTGTGTTTCTTTGACTGTCCCATAGGTCTTAAAGATGATTGATTTCTTTTGGATAATTTTTTTGAAGACTGAAATAAGGATACATTGTTGAATAAAACTGTATTTCAAATGATCTCTGTGTTTACTAAAGTACATTGGCTTCATAGCAGCTTTTGATTGAATATTGTCTAGACAGTGGTATGCTGTCACACTGAATACGTCATTACAGCTGATACTCCTCTAAAGAAAGATAATAGTAGTTCTTTTCCTGGCACTAGATGATTCCTATCCAAGAACTTATTATAAATTCTAATTTAACCAAACACAATTTTCAGTTGTTTTTCTGTTTTAAGCTAAGTTTGAATAGCCTTTGTTCACATCTGAGCAGTTTCATACCAAATGTTCCCAGGCTGATACCTGATGGATGAGTTTCTTCTTCCCAGTTGCTTCCTAAATATCTCACATTACCGTTTAGCTCTCTCTGTTACAATGCAATTTGTTCTGTTTGTCTGTTTGTGGAAAATCTAAGTGTGGGATCACATGAGCAGTTTGGTAAGGTTCAAGCTTGCCCAGTACTACATGACAACATGAAACAAATCAAACCATCATAAGATGGTTGTGTCTCGCTAATGCCAAAATAAGACTGCATTGATTATGTCTTTTTTATATATATATAGGTATCAGTTAATTGTCAGCTGCATTCACTTACATTAGGGCAGGGTAACCTGTCATACTTTCTTATCCTGAGGAGGACTCTCCAGGCAATTTATCCTGAAAATAGCTGGGAGGTAGCATTTCTGGTTTTGCTATGGCTTTTTCCCTGCTTCACATGTAGACGAGATGGACTTAACTAATGCCATCCCACAAAACACATTGGTAGGCACTTTTTAGGGAGTATTAATGACTGTCGCCCTGTTATCACACTGCACCCACATGCTTTCTGTTGCTTGCTATTAGGTATATCAGGTTTCCAGAACAAATCATATCCATAGATGGTGTATATTACTTTTTTACAGGCAAGTATGTATAGCAAAACACTAAAATAAATGTGTTGGTCAGTACAGCTGCTGAAGCTTCTAGACTTATTCTTTTGTTTCCCAGCCTCCATAACCTGGAGCACTTCAACGTGCATTCAGAATTAAGCATATTGCCTAAGCCTTACAGTAAACTGGTAGAAATTAATCATCCTTACAGACATGTACAAATTGAGAAGTTTGCAATACTTGGAGATATGCCCAATCTGTAACTCAACTCTGGCATTCAGTTCTGATTATATCTCTATCTAGACTATGCTTGAAGAGTCTGGGGAGATTCGTGGTGATCTCGAGGCCATGAACGAGAAGATTGAGTATCTGGCCAGTGTATACTCTACTGAAGGAATGTCTCAGCAAGTGCTGGAACTGGGGCGTCGGACAGAGGAGTTACAGCAAGTTATCAAAGTGCGGTTACCAAATCTCCAAGATGCTTCCAAGGTATATGAAAGCACTTTTTTTCTAACACCGGCTAACAGCTAGGGTTCTATGCACTGAGAGCATCATGATTTTGTAAGTACTAGCAGTGCAGATTATCTGTGGTCTATAAAGGGCATGATTCTGTTGTCCAGACATAGTACTGCAAGTGGTGCAAGACACCTGTTGAGCATCCTGCCTTGACTTCGACTACTGCTCCAAACAGGGACAAGATTCCTGTAGGTCCTGTTACATCTGCCCACTCTGAATGGATGTACTGGGGACCATACTGTGTCTCAAATGCCACTGAGCATCTATGTCTAGATACTTGAATTGAGATGAAAATGTCTGTGCTGGCATTTATGCTGTACCATTGCTTTAGTTTTCCCTTAGAAGGTGTCTAAAGCCTGCTATCTATTAATTCAGATCAGTACTGGACCAGACCAGAACTCCATAATGTAAGACCTACATCTCCAAGGAAATGCATTGAAAAGAATGAACATGCTTTTTCATGTTCCTGATATTTGCAACTCTTCCATATGGGTTTATTGTTAATGTACATGGGTGTTATCCTTATGTAATGCATGAGGGCATTATAAACTGGTGCAAGACACCTGGAAAAGCACAGAAGACTTATCTATTTGCTCTTACCTTTAGGGCATGAAATTTTTACTTTTTTTTTTAATTGACACAATAATTTAGTAAAAAAATAAAAAAGACTATTGTGTATTTCTAGGGTTTTTCTGGTTTGTTTGTTTTGTTTTGTTCTGTTTTTCCATCAGCTGCTAGCATCACACACAACTAAACAGGAAAATAATACCTAAAGGCAACTGAGAATAGCCTATCACCAATAGTTAGGACAATCGCAGCTTAGGTTAAAATAGTTAAAAGTGTGACTCTTATTTCACTATATTTATAGGATATAGCAATGCAGTGGTTTAACAACTGATGGGCAGCTAAGCTCCACCACACTGCTCTCTCCCCCTCCTCAGAAGGACAGTGGGAGAAAACACGATGAAAAAAGAGAAGCTTGTGAGCTAAGATAAGAAGCAGTTTAATTAAAGGAAAAGAGAAGAAGAAAAAAAAAAAAACGAAGGCCACGCAGAAGCAGAAGGAGAAGACAATTATTCTTTTTCTCATCAGCAAGCAATGTTCAGCCGCATCTTGGGAAGCAAGGTCTCAGTATATGTAGTGGTCGCTTGGGAAGACCAGCACTTTCATAATGAGAGTCCCACCCCCTTCTCCTTATAGGAGAATAGGCTGCTATTCAACAGGGACAAAGGCAAATTGGTATCTTTAAACAGGAAGAAAAAAGTTACTTGTGTATCTGAATGAGGAACTATTGGCTAGAAGTACACTAGAAGAGTGTAGAAGGGTCTTGGGTTTAATACTGTAGATTATGGAAAAATAAATGAACATTGTTGTAAAAAATCCAAACACTATGCAGAAAATAAAGTATGTAATTGTGAAGATATGTGAAGCAGTTCTTTTCTTCTACCTACTGGTCACTAAAGAAGGTTTCAGCTGTGTCCAGTTTTGCACTTGAAGAAAGATGCGTGGATAACATATGACATATTCAGACAGGATAAAAATAATTTGTTCATGTCTGTTGTTAGGATAGTAAGTAGAGGACTGAAATTGCAGCAAAAGATAGCTTCATGTCAAACAACCAGAAAAAAAAAAAAGAAATCTGTAAAATAAGAGTACTGGAACAGTGGAATATGTTGTCTGTAGAGATAAGAAGGACACTGCTGCTAGTGGTCTTTAAGAACAGTCTGTAAAGATAAGACAGTCCTGTCCTGTCTTATTATGTGAAGGTGACTAGAGGACATCTTGATCCACTTTCTAGGCCTATGACTATGAAATCAGCTTTATAACATACATGCTATATTTGAGATGGATGAAGTACTTAAAATAGTAACTCTGGCTTTGGGACCTATTTTTCTATACTCTCATATGACTGATATTTTCATCCAATACTTTAAACAGTTTTCATTGTTAAAATTATGAATTAGCTTTGGCACTGTAATAAGTGACACAACTACAAAATCCAGACAGATTTATATTTATAGTGATTTTTTTTTTCTTATTCCTGAATTAAATCTGTTGTGTTACAGGACATGAAGAAATTTGAAGCTGAGCTGAGAGCCTTGCAGGCTGCTCTGGAGCAAGCCCAAGCCACATTGACCTCTCCAGAGCTTGGGCGTTTGAGCTTGAAAGAGCAACTGTCTCACAGACAGGTAAAAGGGCAGAGCCTCAAAGTTGGCACTTGAGTAGCATGAGCTTACGCAAAGAATATTGGTAAGACTGTTTGGGGTGTTTCTTAGGTGGGCCATTGTTTCAAAATCTAGCTGCAAATTGCTAGTAAGGAAATAAGGGATCAAATCATGGAATCACAGAATGGTTTGAGTTGGAAGAGACCTTAAAAATCCCTTTAAGAAAGATGGGGCTGCATTTCAAATGCTGTGTTCAGTTTTGGGCCCTACAGGAAAGACATCGAGGTGCTGGAGTGTGTCCAAAGAAGGGCAACAGAGCCGGTGAAGGTTCTAGAGAACAAGTCTTATGCACAGCAGCTGAGGGAGCTGGGGTTGTTTAGCTTGGAGAAAAGGAGGCTCAGGGGAGACCTTACAGCTCTTTACAGCTACCTCAAAGGAAGATGTAGCAAGATGGAGGTTGGTCTCTTCTCCCAAGCAACAAATGACAGGACAAGAAGAAATGGCCTCAAGTTGTGTTGGGGGAGGTTTAGGTTGGATATTAGGAAAAATTTCTTCACTGAAAGGGTTGTGAGGCATTGGAACAGGCTGCCCAGGGAAGAAGCTGAGACACCATTGCTGGAGGTATTCAAAAGACATGTGGATGTGGCGCTTAGGGACATGGTTTAGTGGTAGACTTGGCAATGCTAGGTTAACAGTTGGACTGGATGATCTTGGAGGTCTTTACCAACCTAAGTGATTCTATGGTTCTGTGATCTAATGCCAACCCCCCTGCCATGGGCAGGGACACCTCCCATTAGATCAGGTTGCTCAAAGCCCCATCCAGCCTGGCCTTGAATACCTCGAGGGATGAGGCGTCCACAACTTCTCTGGGCAACCAGTTCCAGTGCCTCACTACCCCCATAGTGAAGAATTTCTTCCTTATACCTAATCTAAGTCTACCCTGTTTTAGTTTAAAACAGTTATCTCTTGTCCTATCACTACACTGCCTGATAAAGAGTCCCTCCCCATCTTTCCTGTAGGCCTCCTTTAAGTACTGGAAGGGCCCTATAAAGTCTCCCTGGAGTCTTCACTTTTCTAAGCTGAACAACCCCAACTCTCTCAGCCTGTCTTTGTAGGACAGATGCGCAAGCCCTCTGATCATCTTCATGGCCCTCCTCTGGATGTTATCTAACAGGTCCATGTCTTTCTTATGCTGGGGGCCCCAGAGCTGAATGTAGTACTCCAGATGGGTTCTCACAAGAGCAGAGTAGAGGGCGAGAATCACCTCTCTCGACCTGCTGGCCACACTTCTTTTAATGCAGCCCAGGATGTGATTGGCTTTCTGGGCTGCAAGCACACACTGCCAGCTCATATTCAATTTTTCATCCACCAACCCCCCGCCAAGTCCTTCTTCACAGGGCTACTCTTAATTCAGTCATTGCCCAGCCTGTATTCATGCTTGGGATTGTCCTGACCTAGATGCAGGACCTTACACTTGACGTTGTTAAACTTTATGAGGTTCGCATGGGCCCACTCTCAGGCCTGTCAAGGTCCATCTGGATGGCATCCCTTCCCTCCAACATGTTCACCACACCACTCAGCTTGGTATTGTCTGCAAACTTGCTGAGGTTGCTCTGTATCCCACTGTCCATGTTACCGACAAAGATGTTAAATGGGAAAGATCATTCCTTCCAAAGGATTGTTTGAAGCATACTTTATGGGTTTGTTCTTAGGTTTATGCAATCCTGAGAACTGATCATCCAATTCAAGTTTAATATGTATTAATAATAATAAAGCCCAGCTCTTATCTAGAGCTTTTTATCAAAAGGTTCTTAACGTACTTCAAAAGGAATTCTGGATTGTTATTCCTGTTTTGCAGATAGAGGTGAAAGAAGATAGTGTGTGGCTAGCTCCTCCAGTAGTCAATTGAAAAGCTAAGAAAAATTCAGTATTTCTTAAGCCCAGTTACTTTTATGTATGTTTAGTTGAATTATCACCATAAGATATTGCTGCTTTCTGCATTGTACTTGGTGTACCATGGAGATTCGTCGATTTGTTATTTTGGGTCTCAGACTCAAGACAAGAAAAGTAACCCATATTATAGTTTACTGAGTTGCTTAAGAAACATTTCTTGCTGCAAGCTGATATAGAGATTTAACTGTCGTAGTCTACCAGGAAAAATTAAATGTCGACAGATCCACTTTAGGATTTAAGTCTGCAGAAAAACATATAGATGAAAGGTAAATTTACAGAGCTTTCCTTTTTATTAAAATACATAGTCTTTATTCTAGAGATTGCAGCCAAATTTCCGAATATGACATTGAAGAGTGTAAGTGAAACACATCACCCACCCAAAGAGTAAAGCAACACAGTGTTTACACTGTTGTTTGTGTGTGTTCTTTCCCCTGGCTCTGTCAGGTCTCATAAATGCGGCTTTCTTATGTAAAGATGAAAAGAAGCTGTAGCCTGTGTGCACCTATTTCACCAGACAGAGAGGGGGTCTTGGAGATTGCCTGGCTGGCATGCAGCCCCCAGGGTACCTCTGAGTGCCAGTTGCACAGGGCATCCTTTGCCAGCAGTAGGGGGCCTGCCAGAGGAGAGGCATCCCCGGTGATGTCCAAGGAAAAGTATTTATAGACAATATTGACCATAGACAATAGTCATTGCATCAAATCTCTGGTTAGATTGTCCACCATATTTCGTGAAGTCTATCTTTCTGCATATGGTATAGGAGAAGGGAGAAAACCACTCTCTTCCTCCCTGTTTGCCACATACATTGTCTAGCTGATTTCTATCTACTGAACTGAAAACCTTTTCTAATGTACTGAGGCCCTTGTCATCAACTTTGCCTTTTTCTATTTTTTTTTCTGTATCAAAACTGTATATTTTAATCAAAATGAAAGCTTTAACATACATTCAACTCTCCAATTAAAATAAAAAGAGTGCCAGTACAATCTATTCTCCAGTCATTGCACTTTTATACCCATCTCATGCATGGATGTTGCAAAAAGAATAGAGACTATTGAAAAAGGCATCCAGCGTATGATTACTGAAAGGAAAAATATTTCTGTGTAGCTATGTTTTTTGTGCTTGATTGCCTTTTGAATTTTAAGTAATATTTTCAGCTGTCATTTGTATTTTCTTAGGAAAACTGTGAACACAACAGGATTCATTTGCTGTTTTGAAACTGTGCCTCAACAGGGAGTTTCACTTGGATTTTAACATTAAAATATATGTTTACATAAATGACTCCTGTGCAGCTTTGATTTGCGGATTTTGTAAAGATACTTTTCAAATATGTTAACAGAAATATTCTTGTGCTTAGACACTCAGAAATAGGGATGACTATGCTTTTTTCTTGAATTATTTTTGTGCTTATTATGTAGGCCTTTTGGTTAACTAATACTTTAAAAGAATGCTCATTTCAGAATGAACAACTCTAGACAAAGTGTGTCCTGATTATATTAAATTTAAAAAACCAGATAATCAATTTTTTTTGTTTGTTTTACTTTGTGAATTTATCATTATTTATCTTTTGCTGCATCAAATGCTCTGGGAGTTCTGGAACACTGGCTTATTGTGGCAATGTCTTTTTCTAGCATCTGTTGTCTGAAATGGAATCACTGAAGCCAAAGGTTCATGCAGTACAAGTCTGTCAAAGTGCCTTGAGGATTCCTGAAGAGGTGGTCACCAGCCTGCCAATATGTCACAGTGCGCTCCGGCTCCAGGAGGAGGCCAGCCGCCTGCAGCACACTGCCATTCAGCAGTGCAACATCATGCAGGCAAGTGTAACACCGTCCCTTAAATTACTCTGAGTAACTTGAACAGTGCCATACAAATTGTAATGAAAACAGAGAATTTCATATCTCTATCCTTTCTTCTTTTTCAAGTTGTACCATTTAGGACGTTCCCCACTACATTTCAGTCATTTCTGATTTCATATTTTTGGGGTTTTTAACATTTATGATCATGTTATTGGTTGAGTTACTCATGAGACTCTCATCCTGGTTCTGTCCTTAATCTTGCTGTGTTTTTTGTAATGCTGCTAGGATTAACTAGACAAATAGTTAATATGCAATTGTATGCAGTGTAATTGTATAGTTAATATAATCAGTTAATGAAATTAATTTTAATATATCATTATAACATCAGCTGCTTATAATAATAACATATAAAATTGAGTTAATTAAATAGCTTTCTAGGCTAAAAATCATGGTTTTTTTTCTCTTTATTTAAAATTTCTACATATTTCCTTTCTGATTTTGAAGCCATTCAATGTGTATTAAATTCTTCTTTTCAA
Source organism: Chauna torquata (assembly GCA_013399475.1). Taxonomy (NCBI): domain Eukaryota; kingdom Metazoa; phylum Chordata; class Aves; order Anseriformes; family Anhimidae; genus Chauna; species Chauna torquata. The sequence continues at coordinate 54,197 of VXAL01013054.1, read as the reverse complement.
GTTTTTCTAAATACAAGAAAATTAGTTTTTGTTTGATTGTTTGATTTCATACCTAAATGTGTAAAAAGGTATTTCCAAAGAACAGAATAAACCTTTTTTTCCTGCTCATTAGTGATAGAAAAATACACAGTGAGCTAAGGTACACCTACAGAGATTCAAGTTAAATAACAGTAGAGGCTTCTGATCATTAAGAGTAGTTAAGTACAAGGGCGGATATAATGTCAAACTAAAGGTTTTAAAAACAGATTAGATCAACTTCAGGTGAGTCTATGATGGAACCAACTGATACCACATGGGTAGGATAATGGTCTGGATCAATCTTCCAGATCTTCTCCCAGTTGTATTTTCTATGATTCTGTAAAATCTAAGTTTTGCATATAGTCTTTCCATTTCATAGAAAGAGACTTGAAGTGAATAAGCAGATGAAAGTGCTCATAGTAAAACCGTCAGACTATGCAATGCTATCTTTTGGTGAGTATGCTTGGTGCAGATGCTTGTTGGAAGCCGAAGTTCTAACCCCTGATATTGAATATCTTAAAAAATCATGTATATGAACTGTTTTCTGGAAATAGTTAAATTAAACCATTGAATTTGTTGCAGTTCACAGTATTTCTGAATGGACTGCCTTTTTTTTCTGACTGTATTCCTGCTTTAATTATCTAGGTGCGATTGCCAGTTAGGTGTAAGTTTGCTTCACTTCAGAAGGGAAATTGGTCATGCTTGGAGTAAGTAAATACTTATTTTCATGTAGACACTCAATTATTTTTTCCCCTCTCTAGGAAGCTGTGGTTCACTATGAGCAATATGAGCAAGAGATGAAACATTTACAGCAAATGATAGAGAGTGCCCATCGTGAGATCCAAGACAAGCCAATAACAACCAGTAACATCCATGAACTCCAGGTCCAGATTTCACGTCATGAGGTAGGAAAGCCAGAACAACATGGGCTGATTGGCTGCTAACTGGCCCCAAATAATTTTCATAACCAAGTTTTGTAAGGTAGCTGAGTAGTTTTTCAGACATGGTTGAAGGCTATCTGAGCAAATAAACTAATACCCAATAGGAACTCATGCTATTAGTATAGTCTGGAGTATTCATTTGTTGAATCTAATCTCCAGGCAACATTATGGCAAACTAAATCATTTTGTAATTAAGGGACAGTTAACACGGGTACTTGACTGAGGAGCATCCAAGAATTTAACGCTGAGCATTTGATCAGTTGATCACTGTCAATTTAGTGATCCTTAGATATATCCTAAAGTCCTTTCTTATTTCCATCCCATTAATGTAAGAAAACACCAAGGGACTTGAATCACAGGAAAACCACAGTAAATTTGGAGGAAAACTCTGCAAGGGTTTTTCCACAGTAAATTTGGAGGAAAACTGCAAAGGTCACTCCAAAGGGTTCTTGTCAAGTTGTTTTTGGGAAGAGCTTTGTCCTGTGGAGTTACAGATGCTTCATTCAAACTCATTGATCTTAAGCACTTGAATGAGTCAGGACAGTCGCTGTGGAGACTTCTCTGTTGTGCTGGCATGGGAGCTCCTGAACCCTTTTCCCTGCCCCTATCTGTTGTATACTCCTGTGGATAGAAAATGAATCATTAATAACTTTGTATCACTTTTGACACCAGATGGCATCATTTCTTTACCTTTGAATTAAAATCTACATGGGATATAATGTAATGTAACCTAATGTTATATGTGTTGCTCATTTTCTATCCAGTTGTTAGAAAAGTAACTTAGTGTAAATGCAGAGCAGTTTCCTTTAAAAACGAAACAAACAAATAAAAAAAACCCACCTTCTGTATTTTTAACAGTGAATTAAAAATACTAGATATCTCTATTCAAATGTTATAGAACTGTAAATGCAGCAGGAGAGTCACAAGTGATACAGGGTAATGTTGCCGGAGGAATGAGGCTGCAGGGAGGAAGGAACTGAAAATTCAACCTGCCCCATTTTTATCTGCATTTGAACAATTTCAGTAGCTAGGATTCCTTCTGAACATCTGCAGGAAGGCAGCAGCTTTACTCTATTGTGAATTTTAGGATCAAACAGAGAGTGGACAGGGACAAGGAGTTTTAAAAGACTAAGATGTGTATTTTTGGTTTACATTTTTTTGCTAAGTAGTTGTGGAAAAGCACAGTCACATAAGGGGACTCTATATTGTTATACAACTTCAAAAGACAAGTCTGTCAAGATACTTGTTATGCGTGTTATTAATTTAAGAAAATGTTAGTTACCAGATTCCCCATTGAATCCTGCATGAACAGGAACTTAAAGGGATATTCGTAGTACCTGTATTTAGAATGAATATAGGAGGATGAAAGTATAAGGAATGTACACTCTGTTTTCTAGAAAGCTTGTATGTATATAACAGTAGTTATATTCTGGAACTGAGTTTGCTGAACCCTGTTTGTTTAGACTTTCAGATAAGAGTGTGGGCAAGTATCTGCATATTTGTGTATGATTTTAATGGCTATACAGTACCTCACAGGAAATTGCCTTTATAAGTTGCTTTATTTTTTTCATAATCACGTTTCTGCATCTTCTTCATTTTCTGTGTATTCAATTGAAGGAGGTATGTTAGATGCTCAGTGCATTGGACATTAATGCCACATATGTTATTGCATCTCAATAATATTGATGGAGTTCAGTATATTGAATGATAATAGATTTCCCATTTGTGTGTTGCTGAGATGTGTCGTTCACTGAGCAGTAGTGAATGACTAGTACTTGCCAAACAGAGCAGATAACTGTATCCCAGCTGCTAGACATTAAAGCTGTGGTCTGATTTGATCACAGTTTGTTTTTCAATTGATCTAGTTGGCTATTTTATACTTAAAACTTTGCTAGTCTCCAAGGTGAACCTTGATTCTCCAAGAGAGCTCTTCTTATTGCTGACAGGACAAACAGTGACCAGATACCATTGAATCCCAGGCAGAAAATGTGATCATCAGTCTTTGTGATGCATCCACTTCTAACTTTGTATTTTCCACTGTGACTGTTCTGCTCTGTGATTTTGAGGAAACGGTTTTCTGAAAATGTTTTATAACCGAAAGAATCTTTTACTTGCCTGAAGCAGTAACCTTATTTCCTTTTTTAAAGATATTGCAATTATTTATTATTATACCTTATTATATTTATTATTATAGAAGATCTTGCAACTTCTCTTGCTATTTTTCCTTGAAAACTTTCATTGGGTAAAAAAATTAAAGCAGGTATAAAAATAATATAGAAATATTCTTTTGAATGAGTAATCACTGAATTAACAGGCAAACTTGCGCAAATGTTTTCACTTCACAAATAAAATTTCTATCTCATTACTCAGCCTCTAGGGAGGAAGGAACAATAACCTTGGCAGAAATGTGAAAATCTCCCACCAGTTTCTATTTGAAATATATGAACTGAATGCCTTGAAACCAGACACTGAACCAGGCAGCAGTACAGTATATGAGAGATTACATGCCAGTTTCTAAGTCTATTCATTTCCATATTTCTTCTCTGACTAAACTTATTGTGATGGCGTTTCACCATGTAGAGAGACCATTTCATAGCCATGATAAACAATATTTTAAAATACACTCTGCTTTAGGCCAGAGTTACCAATGCTTTTTAAAGAAGGGTTAGTACCATGTGCAGCTCAGTTTTTAACTCTAAAGACTTATGCAAAACCAAAATAAGATAAAATATATCCAAACACTGGCAAGAAGTGATTCAGTCTGCATTTAATCTTATTATGTGACTTATTGTTCATATTACATTTGATCTTGTTAAACCTTGTGAGTTATTGTTTGAACTATTCATTCTTTCTGGTGAGAGCTGAGTGGTACATTTTTAACAGTTCTGGTTATCACATGACCTCATTTTCGTGGCATGCAGTATGTGGAAAAGCTTCATCTTCCGTAGGTAAATGCAAATAGATCAGAAAGAAAAAAAATAGAAAAGGAAGAGGGAGAGATGTTCCCCCTGTCTGTAAACTGAAGCTTAAAGAATTTATGTCCAGCTCAGGCTGGGTGCAAGTATGAGGTGTCCTTCACTTCTGCATTGATCACACAGAGGCTTTCACAGCACTTTTCCGGTTTCACTTCAAAGCTCTTTGCTTTGTGGTTTAGCTGTGCAGTGAGACGCAGCCTGACTTGTTCCCTCCACAATCAACATCCTGCTTTTCAGCTAGTGCTGCTGCTTATGCAGGGTTTCTGAGAGGCAGCACTATGATTTTATTGGCTGAGCTAGGAGGGGAGAGCTTGCCTTCTCCACGGAAGCTGAAATGCTGCTAGTCTTCTGGCCTTTATTGGCTGCCTCTGCATTAGGAAAAAAAAAAAATGTTTCCTCAGGAGCTGGCGCAGAAGATCAAGGGATACCAGGAGCAAATTGCTTCTTTGAATTCGAAGTGCAAGATGCTAACAATGAAAGCAAAACATGCCACTATGCTGCTGACAGTGACAGAAGTGGAGGGGCTTTCAGAAGGAATGGAGGAGCTGGATTCAGACCTGCTCCCAGCACACCCTGCTCATCCCTCAGTGGTTATGGTAAGGAATGAATTGGTCTTAGTACTGTTTATTTGAGCTGCTTGCTTTTGCGTCCTTGCAACACGCCTGTGTAGCAAGTTGCCACATCTATATTTTGCTCACATCAATATTTTGCTTTTGAAATGGCTGAAGTGTGGCAAACCAAACAAGCTACAGCTTCCTCTTACTGTATTTTGCTTTATATGGGTTTTCAAGACTCATTGATACAGGATGAAGTTATTTAACAGACAGACCAGCAGCAGTTGTCTGTAATAAGATACAAATATAGTGCTTTTTCTTAGCTGTCAGCAAGTGAGAGCAAACACTGAAAAACTACTGAATTGCAGAAATAAGATAAAAACAGAAGAAATACTATTTCATAACACGTTGCAGTGCATGTATTTTACAGACCATATTTTTAAAGCTCTTTTATTAAAAAGTTGATGTGATACTTCATGGTATGTTGCTATATTCTCAAATAAGTGTGTGGGAATGAAAGCTGGCTAAGTATTCACATAGGCCTCATGCTTGAATTAAACTGTTTTTATTTCTTGTTGGGTCTTATTACAAACATACTGCTGATGTCATTGGGGTTTTTGCTTGAGTGTGGATTTCAGGATTTATCACTGTATAATAGCACCGGGGAAGCAAAAAAGACGAGCTACTGTTGGATTATATGTTTTTTATATTTAAGTCTATTCCTTGTTGTTCTAACCAGGCCTAGATATTGCCACCAATACTGCATTATTCTGTAGCTCTCCATAATATTTCCATATGCATCTCTGATTGCACTAGAAGACATTTGGTCAAGCACTAACTTGTTATTATTGAGTTGCTGGCTATACATTTCCTTTTAAATTCATTAGGTTACAGGAGAGCATGTTCATATTAAAGTATGACAAGTAAATATGACTATTAACTCATCAGATTTTTGACCTGGCAAATGTAAGGGCACAAAGAATGACTAAATACTGTAATGTTAATTCCAGCTGCGTGTTATTTTTCTTGTTTTGATCTCAATCTAAGTAAACTTAAGCTGAGGTAACTGATTTTCTTCCTGTGCTCTGGGGTTTGCTTTTCCTGTGGCAGATGACTGCTGGTCGCTGTCACACGCTGCTCTCTCCTGTCACTGAGGAGTCTGGGGAGGAGGGAACAAACAGTGAGATCTCTTCTCCACCTGCCTGTCGCTCTCCCTCACCTGTGGCTAATACAGATGCATCTGTTAACCAGGTACCTCCCTCTTGGCGTTCATTCGGCTTTTATCTCAGAGACATGTATGGTTCCATTCCACGGGTGGTTTATTTAATCCTGTGAAATAATATTCACCTATAGCTCCAAGAAACTGAGGCTGAACCTCTAACTTAACTGAATCTTCAGGTTCTAGACCAAAATGTTTACAAATATTGACTTATGATTTTAAAATGTGTAAACTTGGTGTTACAGGAATTCACTATTTTTAAAATAAATTTTAAGTGACATTTACAAAGCTCTTTCATGTCACCACTATTTTCTATTTATACCCTATTTTTTATTTTCACGGTAGTATACAATGGAATCTTGCATCCTGAGGAAAAAAAAAAGTGCAATTTTAAATAATAAAACATTGCATTATGTCCATATACATCTAGTAGTATCATTGTCATTGTGGCATTGAAGCTACATTCTGATTTCTTCCATTTAATACTATTTCAAGTATTAACTTCCATGTATTTTTTTTATGTATTGTTCATTCCATACTTTAGTGACAGTCTATTTTAAGTGGTAATGAGAGAGATCAGCGAAATCACTTAAATCAGATTTTAAATTAAAACTGAGGACTCTAGCAGTTTTACTAGGATCAAGTGTACATCAGCATTGATTAAAAAGTGAGCAATGAAACAGCACATTGAGCATCATGTGCATGAAGGCACATATATAATGCTAAGCTGAAGTTTATAAATTACCATTAGGAGCAGTCACCACCTCACCGGATTCATCATTTTTTGGGTTGTGTGGTTATTGTTTGTTTTTGCATTTCTGGCTGTTCCAAAATTCACTGCTGTGGACTTTAAAGATAGAGTGGTGTTGTGTTGCATTGCTGAGTAGAATTAGAAAAGACTGAGAAAGTTGCCCAATAATTCCTTCTACTAATTTCAAAGACGTATATGGTGCTTAGAAGTTGCTAAATCTAAAAGATTTATTTTCTGAATTACTATAAGAAAGAATACTAGGGTAAGATGGTAATCAAGATGACATTCTTCAACAGCATAGTAAAAACATTATATAATGAATCAGAAGGATTTTTCTGTCACTTCAGATAATCAGAAATTTCCCAGTAATGTTTACTTACAGTAGAAATGCAGCTGTATACTTCAGCACAAAAATGTTATGACAATGTTAATCAGTGAAAGAGTTAAAAGACAAGAATAGCTTGCATCCTAATAAACAAATCCATTGCCAGTTCATTACATTTCTGTGGGAAAATAAATAAATAAAAAAAAACTCCAGTAACTCAAATAATAAGGAAAATCCAGTGAAAATGCTGTTGTACCATGACCTGACACCAAACACACAAGTTTTAGAACCTGTGATTTACTAGGACAAAATTGAACAAAAATATGATGTTTTTCATTTAGCAGATCTTTGAAAGACATAAAATTGCTGGTGTTATAATAATCTAAAAAAAATGACAGATGAAGGCTTCTTCAGTGTGGTTAATGTTGAAATGAACTTCACTTACTAAACAATAAGGGGAAGAACATTCCAAAATGTTCTTTACTTACAAAATGCTTAGGTTCCCATTCACATGAGATTTAAACTACAGAAACTATGAAACTGCCAGTGCTGATCATGATGGATGACTAGGGAAACCTCATGAGAGAAGGTTGGTAAATAATAGTAATAGCAATAGCAACAATAATTCTAGCGAAGAGTGAATTAGCGGCTTAAATGTAACTTAAAAATATTTCATATTCAGTAAAAAAACTCTGCAAAACTAACTTGGATTTTTTTTTAAAGTAGCCAGTGCTAAGAGAAATAATTTCTCACAGGAATATCACCTGCAAAGTATCAGAAAAATATGTGAACAGGAACTCTAGAAAGTAAAGTATTACATTTAATTTTGGGGAAAAATAGAGCTCTAAACGAAGTTTTTCTTTTTTTCTTACAGTAGGGGGGAAATGGGTTCTTAAGAACGTTTTAACTTAATCCCTAATAATTTCTATACAGTCTTCCATCAGAGTTTCCTAGTATCTCCTAATGATCAAATGTAGGTATTCAGAATTCAGACATCTATGTGATATTTTTACTTTGCTAACAAGCAATAAAAAATACAAAAGTACAAAACAATTGCCAGGTGCATATTAGTGGAAATACTGATCCTACATATGGAAACAGTAAAACAAAAACATGTAATACAAGAAAGTCACAGATCTGTCACTGTTGTAAAGTAACAGTTGCCCAGGTTTTTTGTTTTGTAATGAAACTCCTCTAAAACAAGGTGGGGGGTGGGGGGTGGGGGGTCCTACTAAAAATATTTTAAGAGTCTAAACACAACTTTTAAAAGGCTGAGGGATTTCACGGTGTAAAATATTCCAGTAACTGGTAACAGTGCTTTAATGCAGTTTATTCTGATATATAGGAAAATCAAGCACTTCATCTGTGCTACAGTACTGAAAGAGAATGCCTTGGAGCTAACATTTCGCATGCTTACCCAAAGGTATAGTTGATTAAAATTTAGCACATCTTTTAGAACTTGTTTTCCAGATATAAAAACTAGAGCAATTGAAATGAAAAAAGCTGAAGTTGTTGGCACAAAGCCTTGGAGGCCACAGCTGATCTGTGATTCAAGTCTTCAGCACTGGGTCACTGTGAAACATCTTTCTGTCTTCTTTTTACACAGACTACTTAAAAATCATTCTTTCTCCTTCCATTATGAAAACTTACCTAGGTTGCACCAGCTCTTGTTAAATACCTTCTGAAATCTAAACACATCTTTTGCCACTACATCCTAACAATGAAGCTTGAGTATGGTTCATCGGCTATTTTTCATAAAACAGAGCACGAGACTTTGGGGCCTGAATAGGGGAAAGCAAATCAGTAAGAACATCTGGATTCACACTGTCGGCATAAAAGCCCTTCTGAAAAGAAACTGCCATATTGTGTACTCCAAAAAGTAGTTGGAAAGATGGATAAGGGGGTTACTTTTCCCTCTCTGTAAGAGCAAGCCCTTTATTTTACAAACTGTGATTAAGAAGTTTCAGAAGCACAGGTTGAGGCTTTTTTGTCTCTAGAGAAGACTAGTTGGGGGCTGTGCAGTAGCTGCAGACAAGGCAAATTGAGAAGTTGCCTGCACTGCTGCAATTTTTCACCATGATGTGGAAAGATCACCTGTGGTTAGAGTCAAAAATTCTGAAATCGAAGTCCTGAATACTATGCTAAGCTGTTACCTGTCCCCTGTTGGCTCCTGGCCATCATAAATACCTTCACCTTCTAATTTCTCAGTTTTCCCAATATGCTTGTGAAGAGGTATCTGATTCAACAGATTAGGACAGTTTGACGTGCTGTCCATTCTGGAGTCTTCTGTTTCTCTGGAGAGACTTTTTCAGGCATCCTCAGTAAAGGTGTGTGATCAAGGTGTCTGTAAAATGCAGTAATGGCAGCTGCCTCCCTTTAAAAATATTAGTGGTAATCTGTGAACAGCACCTTAACTGCTAGTATGTCCATCTAGGAAGCAGATAATCTGATGTCAAGTCTCTTCATTTTCTGAGGGGAATGAAAAACCATATTTGTGCAGCTGCTGGGTGATGGGCTGTTTTCTGGGGCAGGTGGGCATTCTGTGCTCCATAGATTCAGTTAGAAAGAGCCCAAGAAGGTGGCTGTGCCTAGCGGGTGACTTGATTTCTACACTATTCTTCCAGAGCTTGTTTGTTTTTGTTCACATATGGTATTAAATAACATTGCAATAGCACTGGGAAATGAAAAGTCTGCTCTAAATTGGGATCCTTTTGCAGGTATTCTAAATTCTCATGTGTATAGGAGGGAGATAATATGGAACCTGCATCAGTACTCCATTACAAGAAAATGCATTCTATTGAAATTAAATAGGACTAGATCTTCTTTAAATCTATAACATTCTTTGGTAACAGTGGACTATTGCCTTCTTTGGATCTCACTAATTCCTTAGACCCTTATTTATCAAGCAATACTTTTCTGTATAATTTTCAAATGAACACTATAAATTTCACTTTCAAAAATTCTCATTAGCTAATAAAATTCAGACTAATAAGGATTAAACAAGAAATATTATGATGGCTGTGAATTCCCCAAAGTATAACAAAGTGAGCACATAATGTAGGCCTGCATTTTCTTTAATTATTTTTAAGGCTTATCTGCTAAATATTGCTTCTGAAAATGAGGTCACAAGAAGATCTGCAGTGGTAGCTTATGAAATCTTGGACCCAGTGCCTTGTGCAATAGTGGAAGAAATTGCCAAATGCTAAATATACAGGTTCTGATAAGAAATATTTCTGCCCTGAATTTTTCAATGGTAATATGAACATTTGCCCATTTTCCTTACCAGTTTCGGTCCCTCTGCCAACTATCTTTCATGAGTCAGTTAACAGTATCTGTTTGAAGGCCAGTCCTTAATGCTCTTTCTTACCTCATTGACGAGTCCTTCAACACATTCCATTTCAGTTCTTCTGTTGTCTTCTCTGTACTAAAGTTCAGTAGAATGATACTCTTCGCCACCTACAATACCGTAACCCACTGTCTGTTGTGATGGGCTTTTCCCATTTGTAGTTGTGATGATGCCAGAATGTGTAGTTTCAAATTCAAGCACTCCCCTCACAACCTTTCCATGTCTGTCCACAGTTGTATCTTGAGCCTCCTTGCTAATATCCATCCTGAACATGAAAAAAATGAATCCACAGTTTTCATCATACTAAAGCTCCAAGCCATGCTCAGTCTACTACTTTTAAATATTTGTTTACTCTGTTGTTGGAGATTTCTTGGTTCTTTTGGCTTCTTTTTTTTTTTTTTAATGGACATATGCAATGGATCAGTATGTGAGGGGATATTCTTACACATTGTCTTTCATTTTGAAAGTGCAATAACATGCTTCGTGCTTGTAGGACATTGCTTATTACCAAGCCTTATCTGCTGAACAGTTGCAAACAGAAGCTGCTAAAATTCAACCCAGCACTTCAGCCACCCAGGATTTTTATGAACCAGGCTTAGAATCAGCCACTAGTGCCAAACTGGATGATTTGCAGCGTTCCTGGGAAACACTGAAGAATGTGGTAAGTCTTCATCTGGAGGGTTTAAAACAGTCAGCTAGCTTGTAAGCTATACAATGCAATGAAATTGCTTAGTATTCTCCTCTGAAATTGCTAGTATTCTCCTCTGAAGTTCTTGGATTTCTGGGCGCAACAAGAAATGTCAGCTGCAATAGTGTATTAGACTGTCTTTGTTCTTTGTTTGGCAGTATGTGCAGGATGGACCTCTATTAAGAAAAAATAAGTCATTAATGCTGATAGTTGCCTTCAGATGTGCTAGCTATTGTCAGATTATATTCCATAACCTAACAAGGAATTCAATTCATACTGGAAGTGTTGGCAAAAAAGACCCAAGCATCTAGTTCCTCCAAATACTGAGTCAGCTTAACACATTTCTGCATAGTACTGTAGCATAGTAATTTAGTGATGTATTAAAATGGCTAAAGTTTTTATTACATGCAATAAGTTTTAATTCTTTGCAAAGACACAGTAGCTATTATGGGGTATTAAGAGCTATGCCTCTACCAAATTGTGTGCATGTACACATTTGAGTGCGTAAAATCTAGAATAATGCATGAGAATGTGCATAGTTTATCCCTACATAGTAAAGTCATTTTTTTCAGTCACAGAACCTAGAATTTGACTGATGAAGTTTAAATAGATAAGTAATTTTAATATGGCTATTTTGCTTTATAATTTGTACTTTTGAAAACTGATTTTGCAAGTTTTTGGTTTTAGTCTCGTAAGCCTAGGGATGTATGAAGCAGAAGAAAGAGCAAATCCTGTATCAGAGGTTAGAATTTATACCTTCTATTCCTCTTCAGATAAGTGAAAAACAACGCACCCTTTATGAAGCTCTTGAACGTCAACAGAAATACCAGGACACGCTCCAGTCTATATCCACAAAAATGGAGACCACGGAGGTCAAACTGAATGAGAGTCTGGAACCAGCCAAAAGCCCAGAGAGCCAGATGGCTGAACATCAGGTAAAAACTTCTGAGAAATAAAGGGAAGCCATGTACCTGTATATCTTTGGTTCCCTTTGTTGTTAGATAGCAGTATTCTTTGTGGCTGGATGACTCAAAAATATACAGTAGCTGTATTAATCTATGTTAACTGTATATCTTGCCTTTCTGGACTTCCCACTCTTCTAAAGATGATGCAACAGGGATTCTTTGGGGAAAAAAAAAAAAGAAGAAGAAGAAAGAAAAAAGAAAAGTAAGAACAGATCATAAGTTTGTCCAATCTTTTATCAAAGATTGTGTAGTGACACCTACACATACTGTTTGTCAGCATTAGTGCTGCTACCATATCAATATTTGCTAGTATATATAGACTACATGTAATGTTCCTAATTTTACTAAGATCATAACCAATACTGATGCATTGTAAATTGATCTAAATACAATCTTTGCCTTGTTAAACAAAACAAACAAACCAAAGCACACAAAAAATTCCCTCCCAAGGGAAGTCTTGAGAAATGATGCTCTTAATAATAAGAGAATATTGTAACTCTTTAAGGTAAAATGCTGTAAATGTATTCACAAAGCAGGTTTTCCTTTTCAGGTTATTAATATCAGTATTACAGACAAAGAGTAAAAGCTGAGTATTATGTTGAAATTTCCTCTAGCATCAAGGTTGATACAGTAAAAGATTTTCCATTTCTGACTCATTTTATAAGGCTTCATTCCTGGATACAAAGAGTGTCAAGCTAGTAAAATATCTGCATCCACTAAAATACAAATGGGTTATTTCCCTAGCAGATGTTTATCCTCAAAATGCAAAGAACCCATAAGAAGGGTTTCAGAGAGGTAACACTTTCTGTCATCCAGGTAGGCTGGAGGAGGATGCAACCATTACAGGTCTCAATCATTGTCACATGTATAATGGCAACACTCAGCCATTTCAAAATTAGTTTGAACTCATTAATTACAATAAAATATAGACTAGACTTCTCAACTTGATTCAATTTCTTTTCCTTTTCACTATGCTTGCAATGAAAATGTAAGCTCAGATGTCTGGTTTGGTATGTTTTGCATTTTTTACCTTCAAATAATTACAGATACAGATTTTCACCAAAATATATTAAGGATAATCATGATGCAAAAGATCTAATGTTACATGCTGGTTTTGCTTGCAAATTTTGTTTATTGGAGTAAACATTCTTGTGACAAAGAGCCAACATGTTACAAAAGACTTCCTGAAATAGTACATTGAATGAGAAACACTTCTGTCACGATGAGTCAATAGACACTGTCCAAACTGCACTCTGGCCATTCCCTTAATCCAGATACTGAAAATATGAGTCAGTACAATACTCAAATGCAGAATACAGCTGCAGGTTTGTCTATTATAGCTCTTTATCAAGTAACCAATCAGACATATATCCAAGTTGTAATCATCTGAGTACTCTATCTGGTAGCTTGAAACTGTCTGGTAGGGCCACTTCTCACTTCACTATGAACTGTGACTTGCAAAGGATAACATTTGGCTTTTGCAGTACTGTGTGCATCCAATGTGTATGTATTAGTTATGAAAGTGAAGTACTTGCTCTAAGAGCAAGTACTAATGCAACATCCTTTCATAGGTATCTATCTTGGAAACTGACTTATAGGCTAAGAATGATAGTAGGAATTTCTTTTACACCATGGAGTTAATCTCTGGATGTTCGTGTATATTGTTGGATGTTCTTTGCCCAGTTAGTAAATTTCTGACTGGAAACTAACTCATGCCCCTGTTTCTCTCTCTCTCTCTCTCTCTCTCTCTCTCTCTCTCTCTCTGCGTCACTCACTCCTTATCTTCATTGTATTTACTAGAACATCCTCTGAAAAGTTTGTTGGAAGAACAAATTTGTATATATAATATTTCCAACAAAATTCCTTCTTGTGATAATGTTTGAAATTTGAGATGAGGAATGAAATCCAGCAGTGATGTATTGCACTAGGTTGTGGTCCTCGTGCTCTCTTGAGACAGTTCACCTTCACTTTTATATTAAGAATATACATCCTTAGATATTTTCTTCTCTCTGATAAATGAAATAGTTTCTCTGTTCTTATTTCCAAATAGGCTTTGATGGATGAGATTCTAATGTTACAAGAAGAAATCACTGAGCTCCAGACATCATTAGCACAGGAGCTGGTTTCAGAATCAATGGATGCAGAAGCTGCTGATCAGCTGGCATTGCAGTCCACTCTCACAGTCTTGGCAGAGCGAATGGCCACTATTCGAATGAAGGCATCAGGAAAACGACAGTTATTAGAGGTATCAAAAAACTCTAGAAGTGAGTCTTTTCGACTACATTCCAGATTTTGAGAGCCATTTTTGGCAGAGTTGTACTTTGACCAAAGTCCTTAGTCACTGTTGAATGCTTCTAATTAAAATAAGTCATTTTCAGTTCTGCTCATTTCTCACAATTCCTTTCACTAATATATTATCGTTCTTCTCTAGCCAGCCCCTCTTGTTAAAGTAACTAGACGGAATTTGGAAACACGTAGTGCATATATTTATTTGATATCTTCATTCACATTTTCTCAATAGCTGCTTTTATTTTCTTTGTATTCCTTGCACTTTTTTTTTTGTTTTGTTTTTAAAATTTTTCCCTCTCAGAAGAAAAATGGCTTTTACTTAAAATTAAGGAGCTTGAAATAGAATAGGGATCTCACTGTTTGTAGCTTGGGCTCCATACAGGATCTTCTTGACGGCACTTATGAGAAGATGCTAACTAATAATTTTAAGATAAAGCATGAGTCAAATACTACTCCTAAATATGGTTAGGATTCTGACAGTTACCTTGATACAATAGCACAAGTATACCCCAATAATCCTGGCTAGGAAATATAAATATGATATGTAGACAATATTCAGTAATTTAACTTATGCTCTGTATAGCACTGATTTCACAGACAAAATCTTCCAGAAAGTTGCATAGATGTAAATGTAGGAACACGGATAGAACAAGTAATGAAAATGTTTTGCTGCTGAGGGTGTGGATTAACAATATTATTTTTTCTGTGGCCCTAACTTAAATAACCAGATTTTGAGAACTGTTCAATTCTGGATTATCTGAGACACTTAATAACTAACATTACTTTTTAAATTATTTTAACATGCAGTTGTTAAAGTTAAACAATCAGAAAACACGTACAAACACTTTCCTTTGTGAGGAGTTTGCCCTGCACATACAGGTCTGAATTTCCATACTGCACATGTACTTGGCTCACTGAAGTAGATTGGAAGATTCCTTTTAAGAGCAGCATGTCTTAGCTCAGATCTGTAAGGTGGGTTGGAGAACAGAAGCGTGGTGGGTTGACCCTGGCCAGCAGACAAACACCCACCCTACCTCTCACTCTTTCCCCTTTTCTGTGGGATAGGGAGATAACAGAAGTCAGGCAAAAAGACTCATGAGTCAAGATAAAGATGGCTTGATAAGGAAAGGAAAAGCTGTGTGCACAAGCAAAGGAAAATAAGGAGTTTATTCACTACTTCCCATCAGCAGGCAAAAGTTTAGCCACTTTCCTGGAAAGTAGGGCCTCAGCACATTTAACAGTTGCTTGGGAAAACAAATGCTGAAACCATGAACATTCCCTCCTTCTTCCCCCTTACCCTGTGCTTTTATTGCTGAGCATGATGTCATATGATATGAAATATCCTTTTGGGTCAGCTGCCCTGGCCATGTTCCCTCACAACCACTTGCCCACCTCCAGCCCTTGCCTTTTCCAGGGGTGGTTGGAAAGAAAGCCTTGATGCTGTGCAGACACTGTTGAGAAGTAGCCAAAACATTGGTGTATTAGCAACAAGGCAAATCATAACACCTTACAGACTGCTATGAAGAAAGTTAGCTCCTTCCCTGCAAACCCAGTACAATCTGCACCCCGTATTACGTACCACTTGTGTCTTCCTCAGGTCACGATTTATCTGATACATCTAAGTATCCTCTGACTGTCCCGTTCTAACTGTTTCTTATTGCTGAAATCTGCTCTACTCTCTCCAGTAGCTGCATATCTCTTTTGCACTAGGGGGCACAGAGCTGGACACAGTACTCCAGCTGCGGCCTCACCAGTGTTTTGGGGGGGAAGGATCACCTCCCTCGACATGCTGGCAACACAGCTACTAATGCAGCCCAGGATACCATTAGCTCTCTTTGCCACATGGGCACGTTGTTGGCTTATGTTCAACTTGGTGTTTACCAGGACCCTCAGGTCCTTTTGTGCAAAGCTGCTTTCCAGCTGGTTGGTCCCCAGCATGTACTGGTGCCTGGGGTTTTTCCTCCCCAGCTGCAGGACTTTGCACTTCCTTTTGTTGAACTTCATGAGGTTCTTGTCAGCTCATTCCTCCAGCCTGTTGAGATACCTCTGGATTACAGCATGATCTTCTGATGTGTTAGCCTCTCCTCCCAGTTTTGTCATCTGCAAACTTTCTGAGAGTATCTTTTCACTCATCATCCAGATCATTTATGAAGATGTTAAACAGGACTTGACACAGTTTTGACCCCTAGGGTACACTACTAGTTACTGGACTCCAACTAGGCTGCAGGTCACAGATCACCACACTCTGGGCCCAGCCATTCAGCCAGCTTTCAAAGTCGTATGGTACTACTGAAGGGTGAGCAAGTCTTGCAGATTGCTTCTTGGCTCTCCAACTGATGGACCAGCTGAAAGGTGGGAGCCAGGGAGTCTGGCTGCAGGATGCTTTTGCAACGGTAGCAGCTGGAACTTGCAGTCCTTCCGCCTGTAGCAACCTCACAGCACAGGGATCCTCTGAGTGGCTGAAAAAGGTAGACATTTCTTCAATCTTCTCCTCACCCATGGTGGTTACACCAAAGGCCCATGAGTACCCTGTTGAGTTCCTGAAGTACACTCATGAGAGACGCTAAGCTGTTAGACAGCTTGCTGCTGCTAGAAAAGGCACGGCTGCTCTCCTTTCCATGCAGCCCACTCCCAACTCCGTGTTACCCATGCATCTTTCTCCCTAAGCAAACAGTTCTGTACTAGTTAAGCAAACTGAATCAGGGTGTGGGTGACAGTGGTAACCAAAGGAGAGCAGCAAAAGGAGGCAGAAAAGACCTTTCCTTTAGAAGGTTCCAATAGTGAACATCTACTGAAGTAAGTGAAAATAGTGACTTAACTGAAACAGAATTTCAATCTCCAAAAACTTGTTCATCAATTGAAAGCAATAGTATTTTGTAAAGCTTTCCAAGTGATGAAAGAAAATGCTTATCATGGCTTAAAGAACACTATATAAAAGCTGTGAGAGACAGAGAGAGGGGACGAAAAATTGAAGTTACTGTTATAGTGTATTTCTCTTAAAAAGTAAAATGTCATTATAATTTATACCTCTAGGAAAAACTGAGTGAGCAGCTGGAAGAACAGCGACAAGAGCAGGCTCTTCAAAGGTACCGCTGTGAAGCTGATGAGCTTGACCACTGGCTACTCAATACCCGTGCGACGCTGGACACTGCTCTGGTTACTGCTGAGGAACCTATGGACATGGAAGCTCAGCTGATGGACTGTCAGGTAAAATTATCAGTCCTGTAGTGTTTAGATGAAGACAGAGGGCATAACTTTATCTGAATGAAAAGACAAATATGGGGCATTAACATTAGGACCATGACTGAGTGGAGTGAGCCAGCAGATTAGTGGGGAAAAAGTTTCTGAGCTCCTTAGCACTCCATATATGTTAGCTTCATCAATGTTTTGTGAAATTAAAGCGTTTTCTTCATTTCTTATTAAAGATTGCAAACAGTGATTTAGAAAGCATATGTAAACAGTGGGTAAACAAGAAATCCTGATTGCAAGAATGTTTGAAGCTCTACAACTTTCAGAGGGGTTGTTTGTTTTGCTTTAAAGGCCATGTATTTGCCTTACTTACTGTTTTTGTTCCACCAAAACTGTTTTTGAACAGCTCACTTGGTACATATGAAAACACCTGCAGTGTACATTCCTACTCCTCCTTTACCAGCTGAAGAACACACTCCCACTAGCAGGAGTGACTGGGACAGTGCTGTGTTTTCTTTAGGAGTAATTCCTACCCAGGTTCCAAATTAAAGTTTAATTATCAGCAGTTATTATTTTTATGATTTTAATATTAATCAACACAGAATACCAAAGCAACTGACGAAAAACATTTTTCTGCAATACGAGTAATTGCATATACATTTATTAAAAAGACTTCGATCAGCTATAACATCCAAGTTCACAAGTTAGTGGGGTTTTTCCATGTTTAAAGGAGAGTTTAGAACTGTATGATCAAAATTATAAGACAGACAAAAGGTAGATGGACTAAGGAGCCCTCTTCATACTACATAATGAGGATCTCAACTAATTCAGGATAAATGGGAGTCGAGTTTCATACAAGTCTGATCAATTAAAATGGATATATAACAACATCTAGCTATATTTCCACCTTCTGACATTGCTTCACTATTGGAATTTTCAGCCCACTCAGTCTCAGATGTTCTTTCACTGTACATCCTTGACAGCTCTGTGGTTGTATATAAACCCTGTGAACTTGAACAAAGCAGTAATTTTTTTAAAAATGTAATCTCTAGAAAACTCAAAACTAAGAACAACAGTTAATTCTGTGGAAGAGTTAACACTTCTGTTCTTTAGCTAGTTCTTAAAAACTTAATACAGTAAGTTTCAAAAAGGTCCTATATTTTTTCTGCATTTTAGAGACTCTGCCCATCTTATCTTGCACAGATTCCTTCAAAGAGCAGTATTTGTAAGTTTGTACTTGACAGTGGCTATGGAAATAAAAGCTGATATCAATGAGCTTTAAATCTGGAAGATCAAAATTTGCATCGTGCCCGTAATACATGAATGGTTAATGGAACATCAAGAAAGTAGCTTTTGAGAATAAACATGCCAGAGATTTGTCACTTTAAGTCTCTCTTTAGACTAAAGAAGATTATACAGAAATCCTTAAGTCCATCATGAACCAATCAGAAAGAGCAAATAGCAAGAAGAGAAGCTTATCAATGCAGCCAGAGCAACACATAAGAGGAGGCAGGAAGCATTTCACTAAATGTATATGGAAGAGGAAAGAAGTAACTCTGTGTGTGCTCTGTTTCTTGACATTATGGATGTCAGTCTAGGATCTTAGCCACATTTACCATTAATGTGAAAACAAATAGCATCTCCTCTACAACAAATCCCTTGTTTCAAATAACTCTTCAATTTCCTGTTTTGAAAAAAGGTTGAAAACCAAAATGACACATACAAATGCTTGTGAGCATATTCATAAGGACTTTGAAAGGGACTGGAAAGCAAAGCAATGAAAAACTGGTTTGCGTTAGCTTGGCGGAGGGTGAGGTAGACCACAGGTCTCCTTGCCAGAAAACGTGACAGATGCTGGAAAATGTATGAATTTGCTTCTTTGTTTTTGCTGCTGCAGAACATGCTGGTTGAAATAGAGCAAAAGGTGGTGGCCTTATCAGAGCTGTCTGTGCACAACGAGAACTTGCTTATGGAAGGGAAGGCACATACCAAGGACGAGGCAGAACAGCTGGCCGTGAAGCTCAGAACACTGAAGAGCAGTCTTCTGGAGCTGCAGAAAGTACTTCATGACAAACAGACCAACATTCAGGTAAGTGGCTCCTTGCAATTGCTTTCACAATGGGCAGAAGGTTGGGAGATTTCATAGCAGTGTTATGCGACTGGGAAAAGGAGTAAAAATATTCTACTGATTTAGTTTGAGCTATTCATCTTTAGTTAGTAAATGGAATTACTGGTGAAAGCTGTCTGCATTGAACCTCACTACCTGCATTGAAAGGACACTAATAATGTAAATAGATGAAGAGCATGATCTGAATATACTGTGTTCCTGTTCACAGTCCCTGTAGATTGCATGTGCTGTAGGGCAGGATCCCTCCCTGCAACAAAAGAACAATCCTAAACACGTGCTTCCATGCATAGTGTGCAGGACACAACAGATAACATCAAGCTAATGAAATATTTTTAAATATGGCTAATAGTGGCATAATTACACCAAACAAAATATATAAACATAGACACATTTAACCTCAGTCTTGTCCTAGGTTTCTATTCCTAGCAGCATTGGTGTGCTTACTGCAACTAGTTAATTTTATGTAACAGTTGTTTTAGTTACTCTTTAGCTTAAACTAGCATGTGGAGAACTGAATATACACAAGAAACCCAACCATGTTATGTGACTGACTGATTTTGAATTTGCTTGCTCTGCTATGACACACCCCTTCCCCCCCTCCTTTTCTTTTATATCTTCTCTGGGCTTTGCTGTGCAAATTAAACATGATAAGCTTCAAAGATTTCTAGCTTGTAATGCAGATTAAAGTCTGCTGAGAGGTTAGCTTGAAAAGTCACTTAATGTGCTAAGAACTATTTTTAGCGCAGAGCAATTGGATAACTATAAAGTATGACAACTTCACCAAAAAAAAAAAAAAAAAAAAAAAAACCCTAGGTGCTTATTGCTGTTGCTTCTAAGATTGAGGCAATATGCTTAATATTTTGGCAATACTGAACAATACAGAGCAATATCTATTTTAAGGGAGAAAAAGAAGCTGTTTGCCCCCAGTCTATCTTTAATGTTATTCTTGCATATTTTAGGCGAATAAAAAGTGTTATCAATTGCATGTGGGCGTATAATACTGTATTCAGATATATTACTTGTAATTATATCAGCCTTTGCTGCTGCATTTTAAAATATGCGTGCAGCATTTTAAAATGGGGTAGTGTGCTTTAATTTACTTAAATTTTTAAAACAGATTTTTGGATGTTTTTTCTAATATCTAATAATAACAACATAATTTCCAGATGAATAGTATGACTAATTTAAGATACTGCATGCATGCAAGTCTTTATAAATTACAAGTAGTTCTTGGACTTCATCTATGGATTATGGAAGATAATAAGTTTAGGCAGTGAAACATCTACATTTTCAAATGAGAAGTCCTAAGAGATCATGAGATCAAAAGAGGATAATTAACTGAATCTTATAATAAATTTTCAGTCAGCTGGAATATATAACACAACTTTATCTTTCTGAATTCATGACGCTCTTGTTAAAATGTCTTTTTCTGAACAGTCAAGCATAAAGTATTTCTTATGGGATAAGGCTCAGAGCATCAGATGGACAAAAACGTACTAACTCTAACCCTTGCCATTACTAACCCTGAAAAACATTACATGCTAAGAGCAGTGTTCTTCATGCGTGTAAGAAACACACTTATCTCCAGCTCTACTCTAACCTTGTAATTGCCCATAGGCATAGACAAGAGTGCACCCAGGAAACGCACCCAACTTGCATTGCAAGACCAAGAGCATTGTAAAGACCAAGCTATATTTTCCTTCAAGCAGTATTTCAGCACGTGTTATTCCTCTGGCAAAAGGCTTTTTAGGAGCCAGTGTGAGATTCTGTAACTTCCATGAGCAATTTCAGCTTTCCTTCTAACTGCATTTGTCATTAGTGATCTGGAAATAGTTATATGGAGACCAACTCCTTTATTCATAAAATAAAGCAGTGAAAATAATCAGGAACATGCAGGATCAGGAGTGTTCCAGACTACATTGATTCCAAAAGTAGCATTTTTCAAGCACTTTGAAAGACATACAAAACATTGCCTGGTACTGTTATCTTCTAACACCTGTGACTTAGATGCAAAAAACAGACTCCTGAGAAAACAAAGAAGTAAAACAGATTCTGTTTTAAAAAAAAAAAAAAAAAGCAGTATTTTCCTTTTTATTCCGCAGTGTGGGGAGAAGACAAAGACAACTTCAGTTCCACAAAAATAATATGCCTGATACGAGTTTGTACAATGCAGAGCTCCTTTGAGAGATCCCTTTTATCACCATTTTCTTCTGGGGTTATCCAATTATTTCTGTGCTGAAGTGGATACTCCCCAGGAAAGACAGTGTCAAACATTTATTTCCCTGACTATTTAAAGGAAAATGAATACAGTTCCCTCAGGCAGAATTCAAATGAAATTGCAATTGTATATATTTTATGGTTGCAGAATGATAAAAGTTGGCTCACAAATAGTTTTGGTCTAGAAAGTATGTAAAATAGCATATTTGCAAAACCTCAGTGCATCCCCAAAAGCCACAAACCCTTTTACACTCCTTGCTACTGTAGGAACTGCAGGACTACTGTTCGTCTTAATGTAACTACAATATTCTAGCTTCTAAACCTTCTTCCCAGGGGGGAGGAGACTCCAAATCTAACTGAAATCTGTCAGTCTGCCCAAATGCAAGGAAAAACTAGAGATCGTTCTCTAAAGGAATTTACAGGTTAAACAGCTATCGTTCCTAAAGCATATAGGATGAAGCAGATTTTCTTTTTTTTTTTTTTTAGAATTTACCAAAATATTGCCTTTTTTTGTCGCTTAAAAAAATCCTCTTTATTCCTCAGATAATATTTTATTTCCCTAATCTGTTATCCTGTATATGCTGTTGTTTAAACTCCAGCCACATCAGCTTTTCTAGAAACTTTTTCCTAGGAAGCAAACTCTCCCAATTTACCCACAAACTGAATCACCTGCAAACTAGATCCTTAGTGAAACAAAGCTACCTCATAAAGCAAGGGCTAATGGTTCTTTCCAACTCTAGGAACCTGCTCAGTTGTTTTGCTCCTCTTGCAGTTTATATTGTCTAATACTAACCAGTCCTTTCAACTCCAGATGGAGTTTTCAACTCCGTTGTCCCCCAAAATTGAAATCTCACACCTAACTTCTACTACTTAGCAAAATTCTGCTGTTTCAGTGCCTGGTGCCAGGGACACCAGAGGCAGAGGTCCAGCACAGTTGTTGTTGTAAAGAGCACCAAGTGAGGTAAGAGGGGTTTCCTCAGCCACCTTCAGCCCTGCTGGTGTCTGCCTGATTCAAGGCAAAGGCTCTCTGGAAGGTGAAGCATGTTTTATTTTTGGAGAGCCTTCTATAGTGCCTGAATGGCTCAATGCTCTTATTCTGTTTAGAATGAGAGCTGAATCATGGGTAATATATGAATCCTACAAAAGTGAGATACGTGAACAAAATGGGAGAGGAATTAAGCTCCAGCTTTAGCTCTTGAAGCTTAAAAAAAAAAAAAAAAAAGTGCAAACTCAACAGTGATTTTGTGCCTGCAAACAGCATTAAATAAATCCAGGGAGGCGCATTGACCTAGGTAGCCAGACCTACAAGTCTGTCTCTAACAATAGACCTGGTGTGTTGAAATTCCTGCGTTTAAACACATCAGCTTCTAAAATAATTGACATTTATAGCCAACATGGATTTCAGAAGCGAAGGAGTTAATGAATCACTTTTTGGAACTCCTAAGCCATGTGCTCTCTTTTGCTGTGCTTACGCAGAAGGCTTGTCTAGTCACTCATGTTAGAAAAATGTTATGATAGAAGTATGAAGTAAAGGGTCTGTTTCTTTTGCTGTTATATTACAACATCGTGTGCTTTTTCGCTCTTACTCTCTACTTATATGCTTTTCCTATATGCGTTCATATCATATAATCTGCTGTTAACGGATTCTCTGCTTTTCTGCCAACCACAGATAGAGTTATGTACTTATTGATAAATAAATTTTGACCAGAATGACAGCCGACATTCTCATTTTTAGGTAGATGATGATGATGATGATAATAATAATAATGATAATAATAATGTCTTTAATTAGACAAAAACCCGGGAGAAACAATCCATTGATTCTCTGCATTCCCAGTTAAAGCTGCACCTTCCATTATAGACCAATGCAGGTTTTTAGGAGAGGCAAAACTGTCTTCAGGAATATGTCAGTCCATGGTCTCTTGATCTCTGGTCTCAGATTCTGCTATCTAAGTGTGGTGCTATGTGTTTATTTCCACATTTTTAGAGATGCTTTCTTGCTAGTAACCAAAGACCAGCAGAAGTCAGAAATCTGAAATCATAGCTTACTTCAGAATTTATGTGAGCCAGCGGCTTGAGAGGTGGAAGATGGCCATACATGTAACTTTCAATTGGTGAGCTGGACCTGCCAGCTCCCTAGCAATGTAAGAAATTTTGTAAAATTTTTACTCCTTTCTCTTAAAGCAGGGATCACTACAAGAAAAGGAGGAGAGCAATCTGGACTTGGTTTCCTCACAAAGTCCCAGTGTCCAAGAATGGCTGGCACAAGCAAGAACTACTCGCTCACAGCAGCAGCAGAGCACTTTACAGCAACAGAAAGTTAGTGTTTTGCTTTTCTTTTACTCCCATCTTTAGGTTGTGTTTAACACTATAGCTGAGCTGTTGTTAGTTTTTCCACTGAAATCTTTGTTTTTATAGTTTCTTGTTCAGTGTTCCTGTAATTATACATCTGAACTCACTGTTTTATGTTTATAACAGCCAGGCAGACTAGACTTTCCAGGTGACTATGGTCAACTTACTTAGTCACTCTAGATTTCTGTTGTGCATCAGTAAAACTAAATTGGACGAACCCTCTGAGTTGCTGTAAGGAGACTATAGTATTTGTTCAAAATTGCAATCAATAGTGTCTTTGTAGAAGCAAAAGATACACACATTACAAGGTATATTGTTTTGCATGATACACAGACATCCTCACTGGGTTAGATGAACTATGATAGAACTATGAATTATGAACATAGAATTATGATAGAACTATACTGCATTAGTCAATTAGTTCAACAATCCACTTCAGTTTATGTACCCAATTTTTCTGTCTCCGTGGGTGGAGATTTTGCACTTGTTTTGGTACTCAAGTGAGTCGTATCAGAAATAGTTTAGCTATTTTTGCTTTACAGTCATGTAATATAGACATATCTTTCCAAGGCAAAAACAATCAGTTTGAGGTTGTTCTTTTTTTGTTGTTTTTGTTTGTTTGTTTGTTTGTTTTGTTTTTGTAACTTGTTATGTTAGGAGCTGGAACAAGAGCTAGAAGAGCAGAAGAACCTGCTTCGGTCAGTAGCATGCCGTGGAGAAGAAATCCTAACACAGCAAGGTGCTCCAGAAGGCTTATGCATGAGGTGTGCTTTGATGTGTTCTTCTGTGAAGTAAATTCTTTGACTATATACCTTGTCCTCCCTATGTTTACATCCCTCTTCCACATATAATCTTCTAATTTATTTTTATTTTTTATACAGCACCTAGGGTACTAGAGTTTATAGTTAGGGGTTCTGATAATATAGTAACACAAGCTGTTTTGTGCTAGTAGATCACCTTCAGCAATAAGAAATTCCTTTTATTCATATTATCAAGCATCACACTAAAATTGCAAACTAGTAGGATTCATTAGACAAACAGTGGATCAGTTAGTATAGCTCATTGCTTAATTTTACAGATACCCATTAATTTTAACAGATACTGATTGCTTAATTTTATTTTTCCTGCAGTTAGTGAATATTTTTCTTTTCGTAGCACTGTGCATTTTGAATTTCATCTCTGGTCTAGATTTTCTTGCACACTTACCTATTTGGGGGAAGTTGTTCTTTAAAAGCCTTGGCTCTGGCTGGGAGGGAGTTCTGCTTTAGAGAAGCTGGAAGAAAATAGCTGCCTTCCACCAATGAGGACCTTGAGGGACAAGCAAGGACCAGAAGAAGAAACCAGGATGGAGATTATCAGCTTGAGAATCAAGGAGCCATCAATCCTTCAGTTAAAATTCTTCCTCGATGTATTTCAGTGCCAAAGTCTAGAACATGAAGGTGGTTCATGAGGCAGGAGAACCAAGACTTACGCATAGAGAATGCACTGTTTTCCTCAGCATTTTTGCTGATTCAATGTATTTTCTTCTTATAATGTTAGAAAGTACTTAACTTGTGTCTCCCTCTGTCTGAGGCTTCCCTCTGTGATATAATGTTATACTACAGAAAAAAAAAAATCAAACAGAAAATGATCAATTTAACTCACTGTTTACCAAAGGTAAATTCATATGCTTGTCCTTTACTGAAATAGCAAAGTACATCCGGCATGTCAAGGGGGGAGGGGAGGAAGGAGCCAAATAAAATAATTTTTTTTATTTCATGCTTTGAAGTAAAGCTTGTTTAAAGGTTACATTTCTATATGGTATATTTTCAGTCTGTTTTGGGTGTTCTGACTTAATTGGGGTACTCACAACTCTAACAGCATGTTAGAAAGTACATTTTATCTCATCAACCAAAAACAACATCCTGTTACAAACCAGGCTTGTCTTACTACCAGGAATAAATAAATAAATAACAAGGAAAAGCTTTAAAAAGTAGCATTTAACTTTAATGTAGAATTTCCTAATTGAAAGAGGAAATAAACACATTATGGTGTGATAACTTTTGTTTTTGTTAAACCTTTATGCATTTTCCCATTACAGTGAGAAGCCTGATACGGTCTCTGAAGAATTGGCCTTGGAAGGTGAGAAGCCATCATCTGAACAGCAGTTGAAGATGAAATGGGAAAGCCTGAACCATGAATTCAATACCAAGCAGAGGCTTCTCCAGAAAGCTTTGGAACAAGAACAGCTGGTAGCTATTTTTAATTTCTCTTTGTGTTTTCTCTATGAAAGGAGTTATCACAACACAAGTTATAGTATGTGCATAGCAAATGCATTAAACTGATGTTAATGCAGAGAATATGGAACAATTTCTTTCTGTGACATTTTAAAAAACTTGTAAATATTGGCACTAGCATTGCTCTTGTTCAAAGTGATTTGAATTGCACTACTATTCAAGTGAATAAGCTAGAAAGGAAGAAAGGCTTAGACAAAACTTTGATCTACTCATGTAATTCAGGATAATTCTGTAACAAATTATGTCTTTGAAATTGACCAGTATTCTGGTGACAACTTAGAGAATCATAGAATTATAGTATCATAGAATGGCTTGGGTTGGAAATGACCTTAAAGATCATCTAGTTCCAACCACCCTGCCTTGGGCCACCCACTAGATCAGGTTGCCCAGGGCCCCATCCAAGCTGGCCTTGAACACCTCCAGGGATGGGGCATCCACAGCTTGTCTGGGCAACCTGTTCCAGTGCCTCACCACCCTCTGAGAAAAGAATTTCCTCCTAACATCTAATCTAAACTTCTCCTCTTTTAATTTAAGACCATTTCCCCTTGTCCTATCACTATCTGCCTGTGTAAAATACCATTCTCAATCTTTTTTATAAGCCCCCTTTAAGTATTGGAAGGCCACAATGAGGTCTCCCTGGAGTCTTCTCTTCTCCAGACCGAAAATCCCCAGCGCTCTCAGCTCTTCTTCTTAAGAGAGGTGCTCCAGTCCTCTGATCATCTTCATGGCCCTCCTCTGGACCTGCTCCAACAGGTCCATGTCTTTCACGTGCTGCCTGGATGCAGCACTCCAACTGGGGCCTCACAAGGGCAGAGTAGAAGGGGACAATCACCTCCTTCAGCCTGCTGGCCATGCCTCTGTTGATGCAGCCCAGGATACAGTTGGTCTTCTGGGCTGCAAGCGCACACTGCTGGCTCATGTTGAGCCTTTTGTCCACCAGAACCCCCAAGTCCTTCTCTGCAGGGCTGCTCTCAATGAGTTCTTCTCCCAGTCTGTACTCATGTCTGGGATTACCCCCACCCAGCTGTAGCACATTGCACCTGGGCTTGCTGAACCTCATTAGGTTCACATGGACCCACTTCCCAAGCCTGTCCAATTCCCTTTGGATGGCATCCCTCCCTTCTGTGGTATCAACTGCACCACTCAGCTTGGTGTCATCTGCAAACTTGCTGAGGGTGCACTCGATCCCACTGTCTGTGTCACTGATAAAGATATTAAACAGCACTGGTCCCAAGACGGACCCCTGAGGGACACCACTCATCACCTCCACGCAGACATAGAGCCATTGACCACAACTCTCTGGCTGCAGCCATCCAGCCAGTTCCTTATCCACCGAATAGTCCACCCTTCAAACCCATATCTCTCCAATTTAGAGATAAGGATGTCATGTGGGACTGTGTCAAAGGCCTTACAGAAGTCCAGGTAGATGACATTGGTTGGTCTTCCCTTGTCAACCGATGCAGTCACTCCATCATAGAAGGCCACCACATTGGTCAGGCACGATTTGCTCTTGGTGAAGCCATGCTGGCTGTCTCGGATCACCTCCTTGTCTTGCATGTACCTTAACATTGCTTCCAGGAGGATCTGTTCCACGATCTTCCCAGGCACAGAGGTGAGGCTCACTGGTCTGTAGTTTCCAGGGTCGTCCTTTGTACCCTTTTTGAAAATGGGAGTGATGTTTCCCTTTTTCCAGTCACAGGGGTCTTTGCCTGACTGCCATGACTTTTCAAATATGATGGCGAGTGGTTTGGCAACTACATCAGCCAGTTCCCTCAGGACCCTGGGATGCATGTCATCAGGCCCCATAGACTCGTACCTGTTCAGTTTCATCATGTGGTCTCGAGCCTGCTCTTTGCTTACAGTGGGAGGGACTTTGCTCCCCCAACCCCTGCCTAGAGGTTATTAGTTAAATTGTCAGTCTTAGTGAGTATGTGACAAAGAAGCTATTTCAGCCACAGAATTTTTCCTGATAGAAATGGATTAATCAACTAAACTGGAGACAGTCCAAGACCTATATTAATGTACATCCTCTATTTTATTGTCAATAGACCCAGGCCCACTGTTCTTTATATAACATTATGTTAAATTCAGCTTTCAAAGATCTAAATATCTTCTATTCAATATACAATAATTTCTTTTTTTAAGTGCAGGTATTTATTTTGCACTTGAAGTGAATCTCCTGTTCAGCAATCTTTTATACAAAAATCTTTTATACAAGGTATTCATGACAGAGCAGTCATGGAAAGGCCATGAACATTACTTGGTGGTATCCTCAGTCAGCAGTAGAATCTGTATAGCTAAATTTTGTGCCCTATATATTATAGAATGACCCTAATTAGTATTTTTCTCTCAGCAACTTTATAGCAGACCAAACAGACTGATTTCTGGACTGCCTTTGTATAAGGAGGAAGGACAGGATGAGGATAAATCATCCGTGTCACCAGTACTGGTTGAGTTGAATCAGGCCTTTGAAGATGTATCATCTGAGGTAACATTTCAATTGTCTTTACACTCATCTTACAGCAGAACCACATTTACAATGAAAACTCCTTGTTGTGGTTTAGCCCCAGCAGGCAGCTAAGTGCCACACAGCCGCTTGCTCACTCTCCCCAGGTGGATGGGGGAAAGAATCAGACAGGTAAAAGTGTGAGAACTCACGGGTTGAGATAAAGACAGTTTACTAGGTAAAGCAAAAACCGCACGTGCAAGCAAAGCAAAACAAGGAATTCATTCGCTACTTCCCATGGGCAGGCAGGTGTTCAGCCACTTCCAGGAGAGCAGGGCTCATCATACCTAACGGTTTCTTGGGAAGACAAACGCCATCACTCCGAATGTCCCCCCCTTCCTCCTTCTTTACCCCAGCTTTTATTGCTGAGCATGACGTCATATGGTGTGGAATATCTATTTGGTCAGTCTGGATCACCTGCACTGGCTGTGTCCCCTCCCAGCTCCTTGCGCACCCCCAGCCTCCTTGCTGACAGGGCAGCACAAGAAGCAAAAAAAATCCTTGGCTCTATGTAAATATTACTCTGCAACAACCAAAAACATCACCACCATTTTCATCAAAAATCCAAAACACAGCATTGTGTGAGCCTCTACGAAGAAAATTAACTCTGTCCCAGCCAAAACCATGACACTCCTTTAGCTCCCACCAGGAAATACAGTCCTTTCCCAAATATTAGATGTTGGAGAGGGTATCTTGTACTTCTGCTCTGGACTTTTTTGGTTCCTTTGGCCCAGGCTGGACAGGCAGAGACGGAGAGCCTACATCTTGAACAGAAACTGTATGATGGAGTCACAGCTACCTCCTTATGGCTAGATGGTGTGGAAGAACAGGTTTTTGTAGCTACAGCTCTGCTGCCAGAGGAAGAAACAGAAACGTACCTCTGCAAACAAGAGGTAAGGAATCCATGAATAGAACTTTCTTTAAATTGCCAGTAAAGCTGCATTTTACGTTGTGGTTTAGAAAGAAAATTTTAGAATTCTGTTTAAGTAACATGTCACTGCCTTAATCCACTATGTAATTGCAGTATACTGCTATTTATAGGAGTAACTTTATTGAGCATATAAAGAATGTTTTAGAAAACAGCATCTGACCCAAATTTTGCCTAGTCAGAAGAGAATTAAACATAGACTCTTTCTTTTATTTAACTTCTTTGCTTAGTATTAGCAGACATCACCCTGTTGAAACTGAAACGAAGTAAACAAGGGAGGGGAAAGCTCTGGGATATAGAAACAGTACAAATTCATCAACATGAAAGAGAATTGAGAGAGAGAGAAAAGCTTTTTCATGCAGCAGTTGACATAAGGCAGCAGCTACATGTATTTCCGCTTCCTGAACCCCTTATTCAGAGGGAGCAATCATTTGGGCAGGTTAATCTTGTTTTAGCGTGTTTTCCCTGGAGTTTTTGTTTTTAATTTTTTTTTTTTGACTGTCAGAAATTATAGTTGCATAACTTTGTCTAATGTCTTAACAATATAAGAGTGACTACATCATTGCAAAATAGGCAATCATTATGACAATGTTTGCCTGCTTTCTAGAATGTTTAATTGCCACTTTGTTTTGTTTTCTCAAAATCAGTCTCTTGCCAAAGAAATCAAAGAGATAACAGAAGAAATGGATAAGAACAAGAATTTATTTACTCAGATATTTCCTGAGAATCGTGATAATAGGGATGTTATAGAAGACACTTTGGATTGCCTCCTGAAAAGACTGACCTTACTGGAGTCAGTAATAAACCAGAGATGCCATCAGATGAAAGAAAGACTCCAACAAATAGTGACTTTCAAGGTATGATGTCCATCTGAAGGAATTAACAAGGTTACTGTAAAAAGGGGATATAAAGGATGTGACTCTCAAAACAATTTTTGGTGCCATATCAAGAGAACAAGTTTTCACGGGTTTTTACTGAAAATTAAACTCTTAGGCTATGCAAAACTTGGCACCCAAATCATTATCCAAAATTTAAACTCCCTAATAGAAGCCTCTTGCTTCAAGTGATTATGATAGAAGGTATCATTCATCCCATACTTTCTCACCCTGTTGGCATTACAGTAAATGGAATTTCTTGACTACTGATCTCAAAGGAGAAAAAGCAACTTTAGAGTTCCACTCTATATGTTTTGTGATTTCATAAATGGTAGAGTACACTGTTTTCATTAGCTGAGATGAAATAGAAAACAGTACTGATTCCCACCTTTCTGACCACTGTTAGGCCATCCTATTATTCAATGAGAACTCGTATCTCAAGCCTTCTATATTGAGCAAAGTAGAAAAAAATGAAGAGAATTGGAGAAATGTGTACATTTAGAGATCTTTTCAAACAGAGCTCAGAAATATTTTCAGATCTTACTTGGCCCCTATCTTCTCTCATATTCTTGTAATACAAAGCCTCCAGTATGGTCCTATTTGAACAAAAAAAACCATGAATTGCAGCAAACAAAAAATGGAAAATAGATTCCTGGTGTCATTAGATCAGGAACATCATTTCACAGGTTGTTACTACAGGATTTCTTTCCAAACTCCATAGCCTTTTCTCTGCAATAGACAGGAAAAAAAAAAAAAAATCAATTCTTTTTTTGAAGAAAGGAGACGAGTTGATTAGAATCCTATGAGTTATTGTTATACCAGAGATGTTTAGTATTTAAAAGAATTGCTGCATGAAAAAAGTCAATAACGCACATCTTTATAATGCTGAAAGTCTTAGAAAAATGTGCTGATTATTTTCTGTTTTACCAATATTAGGGGTTTGGTTGGGATGAATGCATGGCAAAAAAAAAAAAAAAAAAAGCGTGAAAGCCTTGTTTACAACATTGTTTTACTGTTCAAATTTGTAGTGGACTGCTTGTCTTACAAAGATAAAAATGTAGTTTGTTTACAAGTGTATGCAATTTAATAAATTACACAAGAGTAATGTTTTTGTTAAATAAAGCTAACTGACCCTTAGTTACTAATTATCTAATTGGAAGGGAAAAGCAGAGGTGTGTTCATAGGCAATGTTTTGAATAGGAGTTGCTTTAGCATTTTGCTCATTTATATCCAGTTATGCACTTTCAGCAATGTTGCATGTTTTGCATTGGATAATTATGACGCTTCCAGTTTTGAATAGATTTTACGCCTTAGTGCTGACATTGCAGCATTGTAATGCTTGAAATTTTTTGGAACATAAAATATTTTTCAGTTAGTTTGTGCAGTGATTCGCTATAATTTTTTGTTGTTGTCTCCTGTAGAATGATCTGAAGTTTCTATTTACATCACTGGCCGATAACAAATACTTGGTTCAACAGAAACTAGCAGAGGCAATTGAGAAACCAGAAACAGAACAAATTCAGGTATTACCGTCTATTATTTGACAAATAAATAAGATGTAAAGTTTCTATTCAAGGTATAAATGGATTCTAGAGAACAGTTGCTTTGTATGGGAGAATGTATGTGTTCACATAAAGTATATGAAAATCAGTACTTCCAAGAGTTTTTATGTATGTATGTTTGTAAATTAAAAGAATCACAATACGTCTTTCTGTATATCCTCAGCTAAGCTGGTTGTGCATACACTATTTGCTGCCAATTTGCTTACATTGAAGATAACTTCAGTGTAACCAAAAAGAGTCTAAAGTTATTTTAAAATTGTTTACTAAACTTTATTAAAAACCAAAGGCACTTCCACAGGTTTATAGTGGTATCTTGACTTTTACTTATTTTAAGACAATAATTATTATTTTTTTTTAATCACAAATTGCCTGATGAATAATTAGTTAAAAGTATGACAAAATACGTCCTGTTTCCTTGCTTCTGTTTTGCCAACAATTAGAGAATTGAATGAAGGCTAGTTTCCCCTTCCTTATGTTTTTCCCTTATGCTAAGGGCTACTTTCAACAGAGGCTTCTCATTACCCAATGGCTACTGTTGTCTGGTGTCAGCAGGTGACTGGGAGGAAGCGACTTATCCTTCAGCTAAACAGAAATATTGGGCTTTATATATTTGATAATCAAATTCCAAAGAAAGCTTGTACCACCTCAGAGGGGTGGCATGCTGTCTTTTTTTCCTTTTATCTGTGGTGTGAAAGATTGTTAAAAATTAGTTCCTATAAGGTTAATATAACTGTCAAATAGGGAAACAACATGCTAACAAAAGCAAATTAATTGATTTTTTTTTTTCTGATCATCAACCTGGGCTGATAAAACATGGGGATTTAAAAGCATTGGATTTTTTTTCTTTTGTTTTGTTTTGTTCTAGGTGTGATTGGGAAAGTAGAAGTAATGCCTTTAATCAACCAGATAACTTAGGTGCATGAAGTGTAAGTTTAGTGAATGTACTATGCATACTCTATATTACTGGAAGTCAGGAGATCTACTCATATATATAGTTTAAGCATACGGATATGTAGTTTCCAGGAAGGGACCTTAACAGAGGGCTTTAATAACAAGAGTCTGCCTTATGTTTTTAACTTTGTTATAGCTTACATGCATGAATTCAACAGAGACCACCGGGGTTGAAAGGTCTTGTTTTTCTTGTAGCTTCCATTGAAAACAGTTGAACAATCACCTGCGTACACTTGCAAATACCAACCTACGTGCTTAAGTTGTAGCTTCCCAAGTGCAAAAGGGGATGTACAAGTCCTTTTCCTTGACTGTAATTTTGGCCCTATTCTGGTCTTCTAAAGGAACTGTGCAAAGCTTTTTTACTATCATAAATGTTTTCTACTGCGATGGTTGTTTGCTTGGTGCTCAGCTATGACAGGAATAACTACTAATACAAAGAATGCTCTAAGAAGGTGTTAGAACAATAGTCCTTTTGTGCCTGTTCTATATAATTAATAGCATGGAACTTCACAGAAAGGTTTTGTATAAAATAGTGTATGATACTAAAACAGCTTGTGTTTAAAAACAAACAAACAAAAGAGCCACTTCGTATTTCACTTTAAAAAACAAGCTGTGCTCTCCCAACTTTAAATTAATATTTTTTCTTTATAATATCCTTTAAAGTTTCATCAGATTCATCATGTGAAAAGGACTGATGAATACTTTAGGCAGAAAATAGAAAAAAATATTATTGTATGACAGCTACCGTTCTATTATTAAACCTTCAAACTAAATGATCTAATTTTCAAATACAGGTCATACTGCAGGCAGAAGAAGGTTTGAAAGAACTAGATGCTGGAATCAGTGAATTAAAGAAGCACGTAGACAAGCTACAAATTGACCAGCCTTCTGTGCAAGAGCTATCTAAGCTCCAGGTAAGGTTCATAAGTTCCATCCTAGAGCTGTCTGGTGATATGAAAGGTATTAGTATGCTCCTTTTTGTTGTTCATAAGGCAGTTTAGGAAAGCATATTTTAAAGCATTTCTGTGTGTATGATAGATAGCTTTCTCACTGATTCACCTAGTTTTTCTACTTTAGCTTTTTCAAATTTGTTAACATCTCTATTAGTAGTATTCATCATAGAAACACACACAAACATGTTATGTGTTGAGTCCCTGTTCAAATGGATAAAGTGAAGCATGTAAACATAAAAGTTTGTTGAAAGTTGATTCCTGATCTCACCAGTGTCTCATGATCCAGGGTTTAACTCTATCTCACCTCAGTCATTTTAAAAATAAATCTGGGGGAAGGGGAGATGGGGGCAGATAGGATAAAGAAGGGGGATGGCTAAGTGTGACCTGAAACTGGAAATGTTCTACTTCCACTAAAATGCCCCTAATGCTAAACTAAAAAAAAATCACTCATGTTCCTGCACACATGGTTTTGAATGCACCTAAGTGGTAGGACCCCTTGAAATAGGTACATAGGGTAAATTGATCCAGAACATTTCTAAGGCTGTTGAATCTCCTTTGTGAGCATTTTGGTGTTGAGGTAGGGGAGTGAAAGATGAAGGGAAGGTTTATGACTGAATTTTACCCTTTGTAATGACATAATAATAATTTTGAAGCAAAGAAAACAAATGAACATGGAACATACACTTAAGCCAACAAAACAGTGATCTCAATTAAAAACGAATGACAAAGAATTTGTGTAAAAGGTGTCTTTTACCCAGTTCTTTACCATTCTATTGCTAGAGCCTGCTGCTTTTTTCTTTGTCATATTATCTGTAGGTGTCCCCCTCCCTTTTACCTCAGTTTTTAGAAAAGCCTTCACTTTGCTTTTGCACAGTTGTACTTCTCACAATTCTCTCTTCAAATCTGGGAGAGACAGCTGCAGTCCCAGGGTGGGTACTTTGCTGTAGCACTGGATGGTCTTAGAGGAATTTTTTATTGGTTTCTGGATACCTTGTCTTGGATAAGTCTTTTCCCATCAAAAGTCTGGGCTTATCCTCACAACCAGACATATGTTGAGAATATAATTCTCAAAACTAAAACAAGTAAACAGTCCTGCTCAAGTGAAGAAAAACATCTGTAGGTTGTTCTCGCTTCTGTGGTTGATGTGTACAAGTTGAGGAATAGCTATGGGAACTGATGAGGTTCTTTCAGCTGGCTTATTTTGAATTTGACAGTTTGGGCACACTCTGTGAAATATATACTACACTTTTTCTACATTCTACTGTTTTATTATATTACTATTTTGGGCTTGCTTTGGTTTTTGCTATAGACAATATGTAGCTGTGTTGCAAACAATAAGCTGCTATGGCACAGATTTCTTCATGTTCTGAAGCAGGAAAAGGAGACAAACCTACCTTTGAGATGCCTGTAGTCTGTAACCATGATGGAGTCAGTCCAATCTGCTGCAATACAAGAAGCAAAAAGTAAAGACCATCTTCAGCGTGCAGCAGCCACACAGTAGTCTAGTGTTTTTGATGACTTTTGATGACTTAAGCACAGTCACCCTACTCCTTTGCTGCTTAAAGCCAGTCTGGGATTGTGCTTTGTTCCCAAATGCATGCACCTGAAATAGTTGCAGGTGCTGCTTGTTTTTTTCTCTCTTTAAATGCTGAGTTATTGATTTATCAATTAAGTCAGTATACACGCACAGTCTTTTTGGGCTGGGAATAGATGCTATTATGCTAGCAATGAGAGGAATACAGTGACAGTAAGGTGGCTGCTAGGTTGACATGTAAGGTGGGGAATAAGGATCACCATTGCTGCTTTTTGCCCTCAAGGATATGTATGATGAGGTGATGATGATCATTGGATCCAGACGGAGTGACCTGAACCAGAATCTGGCTCTTAAGAGGCAGTATGAACGGGCTTTGCAGGACCTGGCTGACCTAGTAGAAACAGGACAAGAGAAGATGGCTGGTGACCAGAAAATGATTGTTGCTTCTAAGGAAGAGGTTCAGCTGCTACTTGACAAACATAAGGTAAGAAACTGTGACATATTTCAAGACTAATCGTGACTGTAAGATTGTATACAGCAAATTGCTAACCTTTCATTCATGAATGTTCAGGATATTTTCTGAATGATGAGTTAATGTTAAATCAAGATATATTAAAATGACTCTATTTTAAATTGTAATCAATGAACTGTTTTGACTGAATGATTTTCAAATGCTCTGTTGCAGGTAATCTCAGGTGGATCATAATTGCTTCCCCATTTTATTAACAAGTTCCTATTATTGTACTGTCATGGTACATATCAATTTCATCCATCACTCCATTTTTTTCCAATGGAAATTTAAGTTTGCTAAGAGCACCCACAAAATATAGAAAGGTCATGTACAACAAGTCCACATTCTTTTATTTGGCAGAATTTTTACGTGGCTTATAAATAATTTAAGCTATTTTTGTTTATGGGATGAGAGGATAGAATTTGCATGTAAAAGATGACCTCTTTCTTTAAAAAGGCCATTGTCCTTTTTGTATTATGTATTGGATTTTGTAAAATGTTGGTGGAGGGAAAAGTTTACCTACTTCTATGTCTACAGATACTTGATTGTACTGCTATTGTCTTAAGATGTTGTTTTAGTGGTAATGAATTGAGTAACAATTGCACTTTCCCTTTTCTATTCTGTCTCCCCCTTCTCCCCCACACCCAAACTTCTCAGGAATATTTTCAGGGGCTGGAGTCTCACATGATCCTGACGGAAACACTCTTTAGAAAGATGTGTAGCTTTGCCCTCTTGAAGGAAACTCAGTCTCATTCAGAGCTAAGAACACAAGCTTCAGCTGTATTAAGGCTGGCCCATAAACGAGGTGTGGAGCTGGAATACATTCTAGAGGTGAGAGTTTCTGTGTTCTTTTCTGTACTTCCGTTGTAATCAACCACCAGGATAACCTACACTGTTGATTTCGTGTGCCTGGACATGATGGATGTCAGTCCTGTTTGTCATACACACAAGGGACTGATGGACAGCATGTAACCTTTGCTTTTGTGAACTTCAGGTGGCACAAATTGTGTTCCTCTACATTTGAAAGAGCTGCTTTGCTTTATGTGACGAGTATGTTCTGACCAAAAGCTGTGCTTGATGCAAAGATGGTGTCTTATTGTAGATTCAAAGGACATTTGTACTGCTATTTCTGTATATTCACAACAGTGCAGCTATTGCATTTTACTCAGGAATAAAACATCTAGGCACCCAGATCAATATTCACCATCTGCATGGATAATTTGTGCTTGTAGACCTGGATGCATCTGGATGAAGATTACCAGGAACTGACTAGACAGCTGGAGTCTGTTGAAGGTAACATCCCCACTGTTGGTTTGGTGGAAGAGACGGAGGACAAGCTTACAGACCGGATTACACTTTTTCAGGTTGGTGCTTTTTAGTCGTTCTTTATCGAAAAGTTGTATGGAAGGGTACCTCTGAAGGTCATCATTCTAGTGGGAATCCCACCTCCGATTTGAAGCAGGACAGTTGCAATGGGTTGGATGAGCCGTGGCTTTGGAAACCTTCAAGGATGGAGACCCCACAGCTGAGCTGGGGACCAGTTGCAGTGCTGCACCATGTGCTTCTGAGAAGGTTTTCTCTGATGTCCAATCTAAACCTTCCAACTAGCAACTTGTGGCCATTAATCCTTTTTATATTATGTGTCCCTACTGAGGAGCATTTACCTCCATTATATTTTCAATTCTACTTCAAATAGTTGTAGGCCTTTGTTAGACTAGCCTTTACCTTCCTCTTTGTCAACCTAAAACAAGCACGCCTCCCTAATCCTCCTTTTATAGGTTATGTACTCCTCCTTTTATAGGTCCCTAAATACCTTAACAGCTCTCCACCAGACCTGAACCACTTCCTTCTTTTTGAACTTGGTGGGAGGTGAGGACAGGGCAAAATTGTATGCACTAGGTGTGGCCTTATAAGCAACATATAGATGGGGATAATAACATACGTTTGTTGACCATGCTCCTACTAATGTAGACTGGTACTGTGGTTTGTCTTATTACTGATGCCACAGTTATGGTAGATGTGAGGTTAAATACGCCAACTGTTCGCTTCCTAGCCTAGCCTGTACTTAGAAACAGGGCTATTCTGCCCAAAGTGCAGAATTTCCATTTCATTTTGAACCTTCTGAGGTTTCTGCTGCCTCCAACCTCAGTTTTTATCAGAACCTTCTGAGGTTTCTGCTGCCTCCAACCTCAATTTTTATCAAAGTGCCATATATTAGTGTCATCCTCAAGTCTACTGAAGGAGTGCTCCCTATTATCATCCATGCCATTAACTAAGATGTTGAAGATGTTTGGGCTCCGGCATCAACAGTCCTTGGAGTACTCTGCTCATTACTGTCTGCCAGCCAGACATCAAGCCTTTGATCAGTACTCTTTGAGACCAGCAGTGTAACCCATGTAAACTAGTCCATTTCTCCAACCTGCAGTCTCTGAGCTTCAGGAGGGAGGGTGCTGTGAGAGACAGTATCAAAGGCCGTACTGGAGTCAGTCTCATCCATAGAGAGAGTACTTTTGTCATAAAAGGCAGTTAAGTTAGTGAATCTGTGCTGAGTATTCCTGATTAATTTTTCTTCTTTTTGTGCTTGGAAATGGGTTCCAACAGGATGTGCTCCATGATCTTTCCAGGGAATAAGATGAGGCTGAACAGCCTGCAGTTCCCCAAGTTGTCTTCCTCTTTCTCAGCAGCACCTGCAATAAGAACTAGTAGTTTAAATACAGACTTCTATCACATCCTGTTTTTTCAGTCTGTTCTCAAAATGAGAATTGTGGTCTAGTGTTTTGTCTTTGTCTTGTAATACATGAGATACTTTGGTTGTTTTTGTTGTGTTTTGTTTATAGAAAAAATGTCTGCTACATTTTTCTTGCAAATTTACTTCCCATTCTCTTCTGCTCTGAATTTGCTACATATATTGTTCTTTTACCAGATGGTTTTATGCTTTTGTAATGGTATGAGAGGAACTTAAGGAATATATTGTGTGGGGGTTTTATTATCGATTGTGTTTTGGTTTTGTTTATTGCTAGGCATTGCTTGTGTTTTCCTCCTTTGCTTCCCTTGTCAGTTTCGTAAGTTAGGTTATTCAAATCCACATTCTAGGATTCTGCTATGACATAACTTTTAATATCATTTTTTTCTTTCCTCTCCCTGTGGCCACATTTAGGTTTAAAATTAATTGTAATTAATTTGTGGCTGTCTTGAAATTTTTTATATTACTCTCTAGAATGTGCATGTTTATGTGTGTGTATATATATTATATGTAAATATGCATACAGACACACATATAAATTTAAAAATTATTAATCTATCAGAGCTCTATTTACATGAAAGAGAAAATAGGAAGAGTGATAGAAAGTTTATGTACTTACCATAACATTGGTAGCTTTATACACTTTATCTTCAGACTGTTTCAGCATAACTGAAAAGTCGGAATACATGTACATTTTATGCCCAAGCTTAGTCAGGTATACAGATATTTTCAAAAACTTGTACTATTTGTGTAATAATAGCAGAATTTGGCAGGTCTGTTTGCCCACATATTCAAATTCCTTACCCACCCAGAAGTCACCATTTCTATGAAATCTGTCTCTGTTCCAGGTTGGATTCAGGGTTGGAATATTAACAGCCTTTCTGGTTTTCCAGTGTGTTTTCTGCTTTCTTGCACTGTAATAACTGGCTTCTGTAGTCTAGAATTTGAATGGGTGGGGTGAACTTCTGTTTTGTAGCCACTGATAGCTGGAGGGTAGATCAGTAAAAGGAGGAGAGTTAGGTGACCTGAGCGCTGAAGATAGGCATTGAAGGGCTGAAGTATGGTCCCCGCTAATAACTTGGGCATCTTTAACTTTCATTGCAGTAGGACTTTCGGCAGATTGAAGATTAAGTTCTGACCTTTTAATCAATTTCTCTCAGAAGTGATGTTGCCCCACAAAGATTCCTTTGAATTTGTTCTTTTCTAGTGTAAAATATCTACACCAAGGAGAAGTTCATCAATAGGAGAGTTAATAGACATAATGAAGTGAGGGGGTTTGTGACAGCACATTCAGATTTTGAGCAGATTACCTGTGTGATGAATTTCAGGGAGTTCTAGAGCTGTTATGGAGGGAAAAAATGTCATATGCAGTGGTGACATTGGATGTGCTACAAAATGTAATAAAAGAAAATGGAATATTGAGAAAGCGTGGTAGTAGGGACCTGCAGAGCTATCTAACTGTCTCTCCTCTGTCATTACAGCATCTGAGATCTAACCTGACTGAATACCAACCTAAATTATACCAGGTGCTAGACGATGGGAAAAGGCTCCTTTTTTCTGTTAGCTGCTCAGATCTTGAAAGTCAGCTGAACCAACTAGGAGAGCACTGGCTAAGTAATACCAGCAAGGTTAACAAGGAGCTTCACAGGCTGGAGACAATACTCAAGCACTGGACAAGGTAATGCTGATGTAGTGAACAGTATAAGCTTCTTCAATTGCACTGTTGAAGTCAAAGGCATTCTGAACCCAGAACTATTAAATTCCACACTTAAAAGAAAGTTCTTTGAAATGCATGTAATGGTTTGACTACTCTACAATATCCTACTTCTGTTTCATACAAGTGCTATCATACTCTCTCATTTATAACAAAACATGCACCACATAACAGCTGGTGAGAAGAAGTCAGAAGATATCTTATTTAGATAACTAAATTAGAAGTCCCCTCTCCATATGGAGTGATGAGAAGGGGTGTGTGCTTTGCTAGATACCGTGAGTATCCTCACCAGGTTCTGGTAGAGGTATCGCGCCTGCTGGGTTCTTGTGGCTCTGTGTCATTGCATATAGGGAAGGGAGCTTTTAGCTGCCTTTAGCTATGTTCATATGCTACTTTTGAAATGCATTATTTAAGTGATATACAAGTTTTCTCTATCATTCATAAAGTCCCTGGCTTGTTGGCTCACTAGCCTTTCAAGAAAGATACATAAAAGGATTATATATATAAAGTTTACGTAGAGGCACTCTCATTCCAACATTTGATTAGTTGCTTAGCATATGGAATGATATGGAGACAGTTTCTGAAAAAACATTAAATTTCTGATCTGAGATGCCTTGTGCTAAAGCTTTTGGAAGATGGAAATGCTTTCTAATGGAAAGCAAAGAAAGCAATTGTTTGTGTTTGTGTGGTGCTGTTACAGCTTCCCCGAATAGGTTGATAATCCATTTACCAGTCTTTCCTTAGACTTAGTTTTTCCTAAAAGGCAGAAAGAAGTCACTGTTAGGAATTGTGGGTGTAATAGCTAAAATAAGAGCAGCCTGATACCATACCTTTCTTAAAAATTAAATCGTGCTTTTTTGAAAGTTGATAAGGGAAAGAAAAAATATTTTTTTGGAAATCTGGCGTGTCATATCTTCCTCTAACACATGGAGGAGAGACTGCTCTGTTGAAGGCAAGAAGTGGCAATGACTGTTTTATTTTTCTGTAAATGTTTTTACAGATATCAGAGTGAATCAATTGAGCTGACACAATGGTTACAATCTGCAAAGGAGCGACTTGAGTTCTGGAGCCAGCAGTCTCTGACGGTTCCTCAGGAACTGGAAACTGTCCGAGACCACCTGAATTCCTTTTTGGTAAGTCATTCATGGACCTAGGACACCTTTCTCTCTCAAATTACAAATAAACAGTTTAGCAATCAAATGGTTATACTTTTTCTCATCACTGAAGAATAGTATGCAAAAAAAAAAAATTACTTCTGTAGGTGAGCTGTCCTTCCACAAGCTGGTGTGTTTGCACATTCAGAACTGAATTATTTTTATGACTAAAAACAATTTTTGTTTTCACTTGATCTGAAGTATAGCTGGTAAACACTAATAGAAAGCACATTTTTAAAGGGAAATGAGGGTATTCTTAGCTTTCTGAGGTAAAGATTTAAGTACAGTAAACACGTATTTGCTTATATCTACAAAAATGATTCTGCTTACAGGAGTTTTCAAAAGAAGTGGATGCTAAATCATCACAGAAATCTTCTGTCCTCAGTACTGGGAACCAGCTCCTCAGACTTAAGAAGGTGGATACAGCAGCATTGCGTGCAGGATTGTCCCAGATTGACAGTCAGTGGGCAGAGCTGCTCACACAAATCCCAGCAGTACAAGAGAAGTTGCACCAGGTAAGGAAGCACAGTGTTGACCTTTGATATTCCAGAAAATTCAAACCATACAGTTGGCACTTTCTCTGAGAGATCGTTGCTCCCTTCCTGTCTTTATCCATGTGAGACAAGACAGGAAGAACATTACTTCCATTTTACCGTGGGAACACTTACACTCGTGTCTAAATCCTGTCTACCCGTACTCTCTGGCACCAATTGGTGCTAATTTCAAACTTTCCCAGTTACATTTGTTAAATTTTAAACAACGAGCAGATAAGATTTTTTTTTTTAAACATGTTGGTGTACTTTTTGGAAAAAAAGCCTGCATCCTGTCAGATTGTTTTCTTCAGAAGGTGGTTTTGCTCAAAATGTATAGACTGGGTCCAAGTCTGTCAAAGACAAATCTAAAAACGTAGTGCAAGGTTTCTGCTACTGTATGTAGGAGCAAGAGGGCTTTGGTTGTGTGGTTTGGGGTTTTAATGCTATAATACTGAAGTTAAAGAATTATACTTGTC
Source organism: Chauna torquata (assembly GCA_013399475.1). NCBI lineage: Eukaryota > Metazoa > Chordata > Aves > Anseriformes > Anhimidae > Chauna > Chauna torquata. Next base: position 11,524 of record VXAL01013054.1, on the reverse strand, counting down.
TAAAAATTGGTTTAGTCTTTAGTTGCTAGGAGGTTATCAGTTTAAGCTGTTGCTTCACTTTATACTTTGGAATGCTCTCAACATTAGTAATATCCAGATTTAGGAGGAGAGAGGAGGAGTAACAAATGTTTACGTAGTCTGTTTGCCAAAATAATGTCATTCAGTAGTTCTCTGAACCATCTTGTAATGCAAAATATACATGTCTACCTAAAAAAAAGTTATACAACACATTTTTGAGTAACTATATTATTGAAACACTAGTGTTTCAAATGTTGAAAGCGAATCTTTTAAGAAAAAATAAGGTACTTTTCAAACTCAGCCCATTTAGGGATCACCTCCACAAGAAGAGCAGTAGAAAATTATTTTCCATGGATCTACTCATTAGCCATTTACAAGGACAGATAAAGCGTAGCTTAAAGTTGATCTACGTAAACTCAGTACAGAATTATGGAATGAGAATGCAGAGCTTTTTGGAAGCCAAAATGGAATCTCTGGGTTTGTCCAGTTTCTTTGTACAATAAAGAATGTAAATAGGAATCCTTTAATATAATGTTTTCTTATTAAGATGCATGAAGTTATACAGTATATCTCATATTAAAAGCTTTCATTTTTTTTACTTCAGTATTTTATAAACTTCAGTAATATGTTACAGGTGTAGAATAACTTGATAATAAGAGCAGGTAAAGGAATGTGTACTATGGTAATGCAAAGCAAGGAATTCTTATCCATTTTCTTCACAACGTTTAAGTCTGTTATCTCTACAGCTACAGATGGACAAAATTCCTTCTCGCCATGCTATCACTGAAATTATGAGCTGGATTTCCCTAATGGAAAATGTTATTCAGCAAGACGAAGAGAATATAAAAAATGTAGTAGGACAGAAAGTCATTCAGGATTATGTCCAGAAGTACAAGGTATATCATGGAAATGTTATGGATTTTATTTTTAAATTATCCCCATAAAATATATATACATATGTAAAGTATAACTGACTTAAGTAGAAAAAAAAGTACTTACATAGTGGAGTGGTTAGAATTGTATACTAGTTAGAACTGGATAATATTTGATACAGTGGAAAAGAAGCCAAAATTACTTTTACTCTGCTGTTTAGTTATGGCAGGAATGTAATTTTTAGTATACTTACCTTAATTTCCAGGTAATCCAAAGCAATATGCACATGATGAAACCTTATTAGATCTAACTATCATCCAAAACCACAAAAAACTTTGCAAATGTGGTTTCATGAATTTTCTGCATAATATCACCTTCTCCTAAAAGCGTAGCCTGTTCTTGAATGGAAGGTGTCCAGTGCTTTACAGATCAAGATAATTTTAATCAGTGTCTGAAGTGAAAATGAAAGATGCTATATCTTGAGATAACTATTGAGCAGAATAGATAAAATACAATCTCCGTTCTTTAACCAGATCAGTAGTACTCTTTTAATAGATTTGCACCCAGGGACTCTATTCTCAGTGTCAGATTAGTTTTATTCTTCTGAAGAATATTCATAAAGATACATTCCAGATATTTGTACATGTTATATGAAAGGCAGATAGATACTTCACATTCCGTCCTCACTAGTCTCCTGAAAAATCACTTTACTTCTTGGTTATTCTTCTCCTCCATTTGTAAGAGTATTTTCCATACTACCACTTGGTGTAGTAA